>JAQQAC010008719.1:4650249-4703245 GCA_029783875.1 Phataginus tricuspis | reverse complement strand
TTGTGGAGGAGATACAGTAAAATTAGCACTCTTTTTTTATTGATAGTAATAAAAATTGATTTAAAAATATCCCTTGGAAAGTAATTTGGCTACATTTTATAAGAAACTTAAACCATTTAAGCACCTCATAAACCTACTTCTTGGAATATATAGTATGATATAGATAATATGAGATAAAGCCTTATGTACAATAATGGTTATTATAGGTAATACAACATGTTTATAATAGTAATAAAATTGAAACAACCTAAATGTATAAAAATGGGAAGTAACTAAGTGATTTGAAGTATGAAAGAATGCTATGATATCAATAATTACTTTTTCAAGTCATTTTTAGTTACAGGAAAATCCTTATCTTACAGTGTTAATTTCAACAGATAATATATGTTTGCATAATGTCATATGTGTAGAAATATTCATAGAAATAAAATTAAAAACAGATTAAAATGCAGATGGTAGTTTTCTTTTGTTGGTGAGACAAAGGAAATTTTTAATGACGTCTTCGTAGTTTTAATTATTATAATAGAAAAAGCAAAGTAAAAAATAAATACTTTCAATCTTTTTCAATACATCACAAACTCTAAAATATGTCAGCATACTCACTACAGCTAACAAGACGATTTGATGGTAAAGTTTTAATTTCCCTATTGCCTGAGAAATTTGGTTGCTTATTGACGCTGCTATCATTTTGATGAGGAAAGAAGAATGGAGTTATGGAGCTAGCAGGGCAAGTCAGGGTTGCTGCTGGGACACAAGGAGGCGCGAGGCCATGGAAAACAGATAAGGCAGAGACTTTCAAGCCCTAGAGCGAGGCAAGCCCCTGTCTCTCCAAGGATATCAGATGACATGCAGAACAAAATTTTCACCTGAGTTATATAGAATCCTGTGCCTCTTATCACACGTTGCCTTCTCCAATTCTTATTGGTGTTAATATTTAGGAAACCTGCTAAGTTTTCTATCTAGGGACCGTATAATGTGATCTGTGTAATTTTCCAGTGCCCAAACAATTGGTGCTTACCACATATTAAGCTCTTATGAGTTTATGGAATTGAATTAGACAGACACTCCAGTAAGGTTTCAAAGCAAAGGAGACTGATGCTGAAACTAGATTTTTAGGAATGTGGATGTGGTACAGATGCATAAGCGACCACACATTCAGAGAGACTGGACTTAGTAAGTGTAGACGATTCACAGTTATATTAATTTAGGTCCTTTGAGGGTGGGCTACAGGAATGAACCAAACCAAGAGTGATAGCCAACGTGTTTAATAACCTTCGCAGCATGGACACTGACCAGCCAGAAGAGAAGCTGGCTGAGCAGGGGTTCTGGAGGCCCTGAAGTAGGGTCAGGTGTAAACTCTGACCCTGCTGGGGAGGTCAGGGGGAAAGGACAGGGTAGTCAGATGTGGTGACTTAGGGAGCTCAGAGCAGAGCAAGATGAAAGTATGTCAACATTTCAAAGTCAGCACAGCTCTACCAGTGCAGACCACCTGATGTCTGCCTGGGATGGAAAGGGTGATTGCAAAGAGCATTTGGGAAGAATGAGTTAGGAGGCCTTAGCAACGAGTTAGAAAATGATGATGTGAAAAACAAAGTATTGAAGAAGCTTCTAGCATGGCTTGAGGAGAATACTGTTCCTCTTAACAAAAAGCAATGGAGTTGATTTTGGTGGTAAGAAACAAGATTGGTTTTAGATATGTTTAAGTTTGAGATGATGTAGATGTCTAAGTGGGACTAGTCAAAGGAAAACTGGGAGATACGTGGCTTAAGGGAGGGGCTGGCATTTGAACACACTATAATGGAGAGTAAGTCCCACCCGGAGTGGGGAGCTGCGAAGCCCAGGGAGGGAAGTCCACTGGAGCCCGAAGAAAAAAGAGGAGACCTCTTAGCAGACATCATGGACCGTTCAGATTGGGGGCATTTGAAAAGTTCCTTTCTATTTTTCTGGAGATTCTGTATTTTCTATAACAATCATATCATGCCTTTTATAAATGGGGAAAATATTTACTTTTAAAAATCTGATTTAATTTTCACCACCTATATTATCCAGAGCAGTATACCTCGAAGTGTGATCTAAGCCACGGGCAGGCTAGTGAAAATTGTTATTATTTGTGTTCCAAACCCAACCTAATGAATCAGAATTTCAGCGGGCAGTGCCCAGGAATCTGAATTTTCAACAAGCTTCCCAGGGGTTCTTAGGCACACTGAACTTTGAGAACCAACGTCTCTAAGCACAGCAGCACGGAGCCTACGTGCATTCCCTTATCTCTTCCGGCACGGATGCTGATCGGTGTGCCCTGCTTCCATCGGGAGCTTGGGGCTTGGTTCAGCCTCACTGAGCACAGAGCTTTCCTGTTCTCCCAAATTCTTTTCAAAATTTCTGTAGCACTCCTGTCCGAGAGAGATTACTCAGTAAGCCATTTCGGCTCGTGGGTTCTGGGTGGACTTGGAGGAATCAACAGGCCTGTTAAAATCTTTTGCCCTCTTTATAAGGATAAAATTTTGAGTTTTTTTCTTGACGTGTTATCCTTTTCTTAAGTCTCATCTTGGTACAAACTGACTCCTTTATTCTTCAATTTTCTCTATTAATAATGGTCATAAGAAATGTTAAGACAAGCCTGATATACAGAAACTTGCATCAGCTCAAACAATGAGATTATCTTGCAGTTGGATCGGGTCTGCCTTCTGTTGAAGAAAAAACGAACAATCGGGGTTTAATGATTTTATTTACACACACATGTGCATGGCCCACACCCTCTGTCCAGATCCCATTATCCCTTATACTAATCTGGGGGGGGGGGGAACTTAAAAGGTAACAAGAACATTTCTTTCTGACAATCGTGGTAAATCATTAAAAGTTGTAATTTCTGCTTGGGAAAAAAAATTTTAATTCAGATTTTTGAGAGGATCATTAAAATGTGTAAAACCATTCTTACTTGGAAAAGGTACTTTTTTAAAACTAGGTTTCCCTTTTTCCTCAACTCAAATGTAGATATTCTCTTGAACATTAAAGCGCTTTTTGAAATTGTATAGTGGGGAACGAAAGGGCAGTATTGAAATCACACATCGAGCTAGGCTAGCGGATAATAGTCAGGGTTATTTTCTCACATCAATGGCCTCTAGCAAGATCAGAGGCAAGGTTATATATTCCCAAATGGAACCAGTTGGCTGCAGTATCCAGTGTGCGTTACTAATGAGGCTAAGGTCAGGGTTCAGTTCCAAAACAAGCTGGTTAGCGTGACAGGAGTGACCGTCTCCATAAGCTGGATGTGCAAAGCATTAGTCACCTAAGGGTTATTATTTTAAAATTTTCATTCGCACTATAAATTTCTGGGCCTTATTCCAGACCAACCAAATTAAAAATTCTGGGAGCAGGGCAAGGAATCTATACTTCAAAAGAAATACCCACGTAATTCTTGTGCCATTCAGGATTCTGGAATCGATGACCCCATGGGAGCTGGCCCAAGCAAGAAGTAACTGGTACATGAATGCCTGGTACTCTTTAGAACTCAAAATGCAAATTCTAAAACTGTATCAGTTGAGAACCCACAGGAACTCCCGCAAGTTTGTCCTTCTGCACCCACAGGTCTGGTTTCTCTAGAGAAGCCATAAATACAGGAAAATTTTAAGTCTTAATGACAAAGAGCAGGTCTGGCATCTTAAAAAATAACCTTTTCCAAACCTCTTTTTATCTTATGGATACTTCACTGAGCTTTTAAATGCAACTGACAGACCTCGCCTTACCTCACACAACCCGAGACACACAGGAGAAATGCCCTCCTGTTCTGGAAAAAGGACACCAAAGGCCAATCCAGTCTTTTGAAATACTCCGCACTGATAGTGGTCATTACTTTCCTCTTTGCTTCCTCACACAGGCTTCTGGAAGGATGAGAGAGAAAGATATCTTCTCTGGAGAACTCAGAAACTTTCTCAGGGCTGGGATTTCCAAACACAAAAGTCAGCCCCTGGCCAAGACCAGAACAAACCAGGGTGGCCTGAGGGCAACCGTGTAAGACGAATCAAATGCTGAATTGATGTCTCTGTGCAGAATCTGCATTGGGCGGAGGGAGGGGCTCTGAGGCAGTGTGCCCAGGAAAGGGCAGGGGCAGGTGGGCAAAATGAAAAGCCAGAAAAGCTGGTAAATGAACAGAAAACAAAACACCAGCAAAATACATGAATTTTTCACTTTCTGGCCAGCTGAGCTAGGGTACAACACATATCTATTCTGACTGTATTTATTTTTCTAGTTAAGTAGATAACAAATAGCTCACTTAGAGTCAAACACAAGTGCCCTGAGATGGGCCCATACAATTTATCTTAAGGCACAGAGTAAAATTCATCTGTTTTGTTTTTTAGTTTAGGTTTGGAAAAAACTCAGTTTGAAACTGGTATTCACCTCCTTTACGTTAGAAATTAGACGTGTTAAGTCCTCAGCAGCAGCAACTTCAGTCCTCACCCAACTGGCTCAGCAAACACTTCCTTAAATGCAAGTAACACACACATTTCCACTGTTATCTAGGATGGTACATCCAAAGCCAAAAGATGTGCCTCTGCGAATTCTTGCAGCTGGAGTTGACATTTATTCACCATCCTGTCTGTTACATATTGGGATACTTTTTTTAACAGATAGACTTTTCCTCGATATCTTCTGTTCTAAATATGCTCCAAAACTGGGATGGACCTGGGGGAGAGAGCTGGCACCCTGGATTCCACACTCTGGAAGGTGCCAGGTACCCATGCTTCTCAAGTCAATACTTTTAATGCAGTGTCCTTTCCCTAGAGACTCTTCAAATTAAAGGAGGCTCCACTGTTGTTATTAGAGCAAAACAATGCATAAAAACCTTGCTTTCCTGAATTCAGCAGGGTTCTTGAGCTGTCAGGCTACAAAAAGAGAAGCTTGGTTGCTGTCATTTCTATTTAGCCAGTCGGCCAAACAGCTTTACAAAGAGGAGGAAACCGTGGAGAGATGAAAGTTCTGCCTGTAAAGTGGATGTTACTGCAGCGAGCTGTCATTATACTATGTGTGCCCAAAGGATAAAGAATTCAAGGTGTGAAGTGATGTGGCAAGAGTCACAAAGGAAATAAGCTGTGCTTTGGGGTTTTCCTTTGGTGTGCTGCAGGAACATGCCTGCGGCCCGGGAGCCTTTATGACTCAGTCCAAACGAACTGCTCAAGCCTCAATGTTAAATGTAGCAGAGGAAAGGTTATTAAATATTTCTCGTTAATTACCTGAGCTGTGCCTTTTTTTCACAGCTTTGGCTTCAGGTATGTGGGAGAGTTGCAAATATTTGATTGCACCTAATTTGTTGCTGTAGTTTAATTATCTGCCTAAGCATTGTGCTGAACTCTCTAACCCGTGTGAAGAATTTGTAAGAGGCTCCATTCTGAAACCCACAAAGGGAATTTCTTTACTTTTGTGGAATAATCGTACCCGACCTTTGATCTACTTTCTTTGACAGTAAGGAAATTATGAAAACCTGCCAAATATCTAATAGGTTAAGTACAGTTTGGAAAGAAAGTACTTCCTGCTGCCCCTGTTGTCTTTCCTTAAGTAGCCATTTTCTTGACACCTGCCGACCTATCTGCCCAGCTCCTGAAAGAAATTCTTTCCCAGGCAGAAGCTAAAAGAGACTAAGGGTAAGCTTCCCTCTGCATCTGGCCATTTGGGGTGTGTTCTGCTGGCTACTCTGTTATCTTTTTTTTTTTAATTGAAGTATAGTTGATATATAGTCTTATATTGGTTTCAAGTATATGCAACAGTGGTTCATCAGTTACCCACATTATTAAACCCTCACGCCCACTACTGCGGTTACTATCTGTCAACATAGAAAGATGTTACAGTATCATTGGCTATATTCTCCAGGCTGTACTACCATCCCGGTGACCAGCTTATATTATGACTGAGTATTTTTGTGCCACTTTATCTCCCTCACCGTCCCACCCACCCATCCCAGCCCTTCCCCCACGGTAACTACTAGTCACTTCTCAGTGTCTATGAATCTACTGCTATTTTGTTCATTTTGTTTTGTTTTGTTTTTAGATTCCACAAATAAGTGAAATCATATGGTATTTGTCTTTGCCTGGCTTATTTCACTTAGCATGGTACCCTCTAGGTACATCCATGTTGTAGAAAATGGCATGATCTTTTTTCTTTTTTATGACTGAATAATATTCCATTGTGTACTGTAGAGAAAATGAAAATTCCTATGGCCAGGATTCTCACCTGGCCCTGGTCGGGTTGCTCACTATACACATGTGGGCAATGTATTGTTATTGACTCTGTATAGGGAGCTCCACCCATTGCTCTGGGCTGCACGGCTGCAGGAGAGCAGAGGCTGGAGTGGTGGCAGCACTGAGGACAGAGACCGAGACGGCTGCAGGGGGGCAGAGACGCCCAGAGGCAGAGACTGGCTTGCTGCATGCAGACTCGCTCCAAATGGACGGGAGTCTAGTGACCTGCCACTGTGGGAATAAAGTTGGGTATAAACCCTTTCAAGAACATTCCATTGTCACTTTTTGGTCTCACCAAATCAAGAATGAACTTGCCCGGGGCTGAAACCCACTGGCAAGACAGTGTATGTACCACATTTTCTTTATCCATTCATCTATTGACGGACACTTTGTAATCACTTGGGGTTTGACTGCCCCACCCAGTCTTGCTGACTTCCTGTTTTCTAGACCTCTTATTTAACCACTGCATTCAAGCATTTTCATCTCCTGACTTCAAGACAGTCTTCTCATTTTCACAGCCTCTACTTTTCTTCACAGCACTCAGTTAAACCTAAAATCACATTTATTCCTTTATTTAATGTCAACTATTTTCTGTCCATCTTCTCTCACTAGAACCTCCATAAGAAAGGGGAGATTGTCAGCCTTATTCACTGTCAAATCCCTAGCATCCATTCTGGGGTCTAACACAGAGACTGTGTGCAATAGATATTTGATGGATGGATGGAGTGTTGCCTGCGGGTTTCAGCCCCAGGCAAGTTCAGTCTGGATTTGGTGACACCAAATAACAACAGAACGGAAGGGGTCAAAGGGTTGATACCAAGCTTTATTCTCATAGTGTCAGGTCAAGTGCTAAATCACATCTGCCTCTGGAGTGTTCACATTCCGTCTCCATCTCTGCCTCTGGGCAAAGCACTGGGTGGAGCTCTTTATATAGTAACACCAATAATAATGGCTCATTACCAACAGGTATGGAAGCATTAGCCTAAGCAGTAGGCCAATTACATCGTAAAGTAGTTTAGGGTCGGGTCAGGATCCTGGCCATAGGAACTTCCATTTTCCCAATAGATGGACAGGTAGGTAGATGAACACCTAATATTTTCTAGGCTCTATTTTGGTCTGGTTCATGTCCCTGATCAATTCTAAAAGAGTATGTTCCATGAAACCCAGACTTCATGGCATATTTTAGACACCAAAGTCTTTGTATATTCAGTATAGGCGGAAAAAAAAAAGTTAAAAAAGTTTAAATCTGCTAAGAAAGCTCAAGGTGAACCCAGTATAAGAATAATGCGTGAATGATAGTTGACCTGAAAGAGGAAACAGTATGACAACTTATGAGACTGACCCAGGTCTCATAAGTTTTGAGAGAACAGACTAACAATTAAAGCTCCTCCAGGTACCTTTGCCCTACAGGCAATGGATAGAAAATAGGAGTCACTGTTTTCCAGGTAAAACTGAATCAATGTCTTCCACTCAGCAGTATCTTGAAACGCAAGCACCAAGCATAAGTAAGGACAAAATAGCAGCAGTAATCATTTTAAGGCAGAAGTTTTAACTGGATATAAGCTGGTGTAGAGAGATGAGGAAGGGTTATTTCAGCCTGGGTAAGATTTCACTTACTCTTCTCAAGAAAACTATGAAGGGGGAAAATGACCAATTTTACAGGAAACTAAAGCTCAGATAGGCTTATTAACCCACACAGTTCTAAAAATTTGATTTAAACCCAAATAAGAGCTTTTTATTATACCAAGAAGAGTAAATGGGTATCATTTACCTTTAATTCTGGTTGACTGATAGCCTCAAGACCAGTGCTGGGAAGCACCCCACTGAGCTGGACGAGCGGGAATGGGGGCGACACCAGCTGTGTGTGCTAAGGAGCATGGCGGCAAGGGGAGGCAACGTCCCTGCAGTTTGCCATTTTTGCACATGTTGCCTTATCATAAATGCTTCCAGACAGTGTTTCTAAGGTGTTTGGTAATTTGGGGTAGACAGACACTATATGAAGGTTAACTAATAGGCTTAGTACGGGCAGTAAACCTGATTAGGTATTTCTTTGATCTATACAAATTCATGCTTTATGAGGCAAACAATGGGGACCTCTGCCTAACTCTAAAATGAAGTATTTATTTTAAATTATCTTCATTTGCCCCAATTATAAAGAAGTATATTCTTGTAATAAGTAAAAAGGTACAAAGATCTATAAAGAGTTTAAATCATCTCCCTCCACGCCACTGATCTTTCCCATTCTCACCTTATCAGACTGTTGCATTTCCTTCCACATCTTCCTCCATGTTCCTCCATGTTTTCCATGTTCCACATCTATCATCATCTTTCTATTTTTGTCAGTATTTCCCATTTAATATTATACACTATTCCACTGTATAAATATACCGTAATTTATACATTTCCATATCAGTGGTATTGATGGACATTCAAGTTGTTCCCAGTGCCTTGTCATTTCATGTGAAGCTGTGGTAAACATCCTTTTACACATATCATTACATACCTGTGCTTTTCATTTATATTTTTATGAGTCAAAAGGTGAGCTCATTTTTACTGTAATACACATTGCCACACAACTTTCTAAACATCTATAGCAATCTATGCTCCTATTAGCAATGTATGAAAGTGACATTTCCCTGTGTTCTCATCAATACTTATGTTACAGCTTTTAATTCTTGCAATTTGAAGAGAAAAAAAGTGCATTTGATGGTTGCTTTGCTTTGCCTTTTTGTGACTACTAGTAAAATTCATCAGCTTTCCATGTTTATTGAGTAGTTGGGGTTCCTCTGTGAAATGATGTTTTGTCAGTGTCTCAAAAATTGACACATATTATGTAATTTATTATTTTTTAAGAAAGTTTGTAGGTATTCTTTATGTACTCAAGAAGACTCACCCTTTATTTTTCAGATGGGCTGCAAAAACTTTTCCTCTCTCACTCATCTGATTTTTGACTTTGCAATACCTTTTGCCATAAAAATACTGGTTTTTTTTAATGTAAATCTCCCTTTCTCTCGCATAGCTTTTGTTCTCAAGTTTGGGGCAGTAAGATTTCTCTCTCCCCAAAACTATTTTCTCACAAATACTTTACTCAAATTTCTTCTAATATATCTGAACTTTTATTTCTTACATTTAAATTATAATTCATCTCTAATTCTTTAGCTTAGTTTTCTTTTAGATGGTGCTTGCATAAGGAGCATTATTTATTAAGTAATCTAGAGAATACACATAAACAGATTATTAGAAAACAATGTAGAAGGAAGTGGTAGAGGGAAGACATATTGAACTCACCAGCTTAGAAGTGTGCCCAAGGTGAATCTTAAAGAATAGAGCAGTCATGTGCAAATCACATAAATTTGATGTTTCTACTGCTACTCTTTTGCTTAGTCCTTACTACCAATAGTCCTACTTCTAGTGGAGGAATTTCAGTCTCCATACTTAGAGTGCCAGGCAGGTAACATTTATGAGTGAATCCAGCTAGCAAGAGCATGCCCTGTTGAAATTAGTTAATTTCCAATTAAACCCTTCTCATTCTTTCCACAAAGGAAGACATGCCTGGTGTCACCAGATTATCTAATTTTTAAAGAGAATTTTAAAATACTGATTTTTATGTAAGTATTTACTTTCTAAACATTAGTAACTAAGTTTATTTAAAAACACACACACACACACATACACACACAAAACCAGCATGTGAGCCAAAACAAAAATATCTGTAGGCTTTATTCTTTCCATTTTCCACGAACTACTTAACAACCTCAGGGCTACTTTGAGTTCTGCTGACTTTAATGTGTTCTGCACACTCCGCCAGATTTGTTATTTCACACTCTTCATCAAAAGCCATCTGTTGTACTGCTCTAATGAATTAAATCTCAAATTCAAGCTTGACTTTCAACCTTGTCAGTGCTTTGGCCTCCCTCTATCTTGCCAGCCTTATCTTCCACAGAGCCTGTGGAGGGTAGTCCCTTTAGGCATCCAACAGAATGCCTTACACATGATATGCCCAATAAACATTTGTACAATGGCAGAATGAATGGCTCTTTAAGGAATAATGTGTTGACAGGTTTAGGTATGGAGTTAGGGAGAAGACTGGCATGACATGTAGGAGTTAAATTGGACAAAGCTGGAAATAAAGATGAAAGAGCTTGGACATTATTCTACAGGCAGTCTGTGTAGCAGAAAGCCTACAAGATTAAAAATTGGGAAGCCTGAATTTAAATTCAGCTCTTCCACTTTTAAATTATGTGGTTCTGGATAAGTAAACATACTATTAATCAGTATAGATTTCTTCATTTATAAAGTGAAGTGACTGGAGGTTTCAGTTTTGTTTTAATTAGGTGAAGGGAAATTTGAGCGATGGAGGTATTCTCTAAGTAGTATCTCAGAAAGATGAATTTGTTGGTCAAGGAGGTGGGAAGCAAAAAGAGTTTCAAGATGGTAAAGTCGTTTTGGAGATCACTGCATTCATCAAACTATGAAATGATACAGTTGAGGACCACAGAAGTGGCATTAAGAATAAAACGTCACAATGGAATATTATTCAGCCATAAAAATAAAAGAAATCCTGCCATTTGCAACAACATGGATGGACCTAGAGGGTATCATGCTCAGTGAAATAAGTCAGGCAGAGAAAGACAAATACCATATTATTTCAATTATTTGTGGAATATAAAACCAAAGCAAAACAGAAGGAACAAAATGGCATTAAACTCACAGACACTGAGAAGTGACTAGTGGTTCCAAGGGGGAGGGGGAATGTTGAACCACTGTGATGCACATTTGATAAAATAGAAAAAATATACATATATATACATAAAAAAAGAATAAAACGGAAGAGGATGCAAGAAACTATGAATAAAGAATATATAAGACTTGGTATCAATTGGAGAGAGACAGAGAGGAAAGTCGCAAAGAGTATTATGGTTTTGAGTTTAGGAGATTGGAAATACCTTGAAGACAAGGTATAGTAGGAGGGTAATAAATATCATGATAGGGCATTTATTAATAAACATATAAAGTTCAACAGAAGAAGCAATAAATATGAAGTGAGCAGAAAACACTTAACCTTTGCCTTCCTTCCAATCCACCCATGGTGAAAACATCCCAGCAAAATGACCTTGAATGATCAGAGGCTTCATCAAGGCTTCCCTTCCCAACTAATCGAGCTAAATCTCTATCAAATAAATGTTCTCCAGATCTTAGAACAGAGATCTGAGAGCCACAGCACCCTTGTAAACACATCACTCCTGTAAACATGTCACCACTGTAAACATGTCTGTCACATGCATTTGGGATTTTCCTGATCAAAGATGCATCACAACCAAGGGCTATACTTCAGTATTAATCTCTTCCTGATCGCTTTCCTCTCTGCACTATTGCTGACCTGTCCCTGCAACCACTACCTGCTTTCCAATCAACTGAATGTGAGTAGTAAAGGTATTGAATCAAAGAGGATGCAAATGATGGGAAGCCAGTAGGAAATTGTCATTTTGTAGCTTGTAAAATCTTTGGGAAAGATTTTAGAACTACATTGTTCAATATAATAGTCAACAGTCATATGTAGCTATTGAGCTGACAAATAAAATTAGTTTTGCCTATTTATTTTCAATTTTATTAATATGTTATGAGAAAATATAAAGTTACATATATGGCTCATATTTCATACCTGTTGGATGGTGCCGCTTTATAAGAGTTGAGGGCAAATTATCATGGCATGAGAGCTGCCACGCGCCAAAATTCTCTAAAATTCCATCAGCGCAATGATTCCTGTCTTCTGTTTTCTTATTAATTAACTCTCACACCCTAGAGTCTAAGACTTCAACAAAAAAATGGGTACTGGTAACATATATATTGATATTGTACAGACAGAAATAATCATCTCCATTCAGGAGAAGGAAAGATAAGCAGTTCTATTTTGATCATGCTGAATTTGAGGTAGTACATTCAGAAAAAAAATGTATAAAAAAGGAATTGGAGACAGCATTAAAGCTTAAGATTGAAGGTAGGGCCTGAGATGTCAAATTAGGTGAACTGAAGCAAAAAACATGAAGGAATCGTCAAGGCCTGGGTGTAAATGTCCACATCTTCCATTACTGTGTGCTCGGTCATATAAAATTCATTTTCAAGTGGTGAGACTCAGTTTCTCAGTGATAAAGCAGGAATAATAATCTCTATCCTCAATAAATATTACTGAACTCCTATCGGGTGCCAGGCTCTGCTTAGGTGCTGAAGACACAATGTTGAATAAGGCCCATCCTTGGCCACCAGAAGCTTTTGATCTAGTCAGGGAAGCAATAGGGAAATGGATATAACGAGCCAGTGCCAAGAGTCGTCACTGAGGAGCAGTGAACTCAATCTTGAGGAGCAAACCTCTTTACCTCTTAATCCGTATTCCAACCCCTATATTCAGTTTAGCTATCCTTTTTCTGCATAGACCTCCTAGTTGCCTCTCCACAACCAGATATGTACTTTTTACCCACTGTGCACACTCCTGTGAGGATCTAGACGATCTGCAGAGTCATTATCTCCTCTCTCGCTTTCTCCATTAACTGTGAAATCCTGGAAGGATCAGCAGTTTTTGACTCTAGAGCCCTTAGAACACTTCAAGTACCAAATGAATATTTTCTTTTTCTCCTTCTTTCGCCTCATTTTCATGAGAAAAGTTAAAGCCTAAGAACACACAGGGAAGAAAGAGAGAATGAAAGTATCCAACACGTAGAAGGCTTTCAAGCATGTTCTTTGGGGAAATCTCCATTTCAGAAGAGAGTTCTAAAGTCATGGAACTTAAGAGAATTTCTCAAAAAGAGTGTGGCAAACCGCACTATCAAATGCTGCAGAGATATCAATAAGAATGAGACTACGAAAAGACTATTGTATTTGTCAGTGTATTGTATTACATTGATTATCTGAATGCTAATCAAAACACTATAGAATAATTTTCACAATGACTTCCTCAGTTTTAGCAATGACAAATCTTTGTTTCTCTATCTTTGTGAGCATCACAAAGACCTGACGAAAGGATGAGATTCTTTTGCCAAATGATGACAAAACTCATTTGAAATCTGGTAGATGCCAAAGGTGAGCACAAGTTGAATTCCCAGCAGCAAAGGAAGTTGGGCAATTCCCTTGTTAGCAGAAGCCGTGACATTACTCTGCACATGGTTAGGAAAGCTTCAATTTCTTCTTTCAGTTAATTCTAGCAAGTGGTTTAAGCAAACATTCAAGATCATGAGAACCTCGATGAATCATACATCACTTCTTCTTCCTCATGGACTTCATTCTGACCCAAGGACCTTCACCCATCAAATGGTGGAGTGTGGGGGACGGAAAAGCTAATGATGGGGCTGCCCCGTCAGTAATCTTACGTCCCCCACACTAGGGAAGGAGCCTGACCCACAGAGGCCTGATTCTGAGCCCTAGCTTTGCTGCTGTCTACCAAAGAGCAAGTCATTGCTGAGGGTTTTCGTTTCTTCGTCTGTAAAATATGCCTTACTGCTGGATTAAAAGCTCCTTGAGAGTAAGCACCACGTTGCATTTTATGTCCATCCCTTAGCATAGCATTTTACATAGACTAGGTATTGAAAAATAAGAATTTTTAAATGAGTTTAAACTCCTGGTTTTAATGTTCCACATTTGAAGTTCTGATAAGTACTTAATATTTTTAAATGGTTTTTGACCTTAAATAACATCCAGATAAATTTGTTTAATGCTATAGCATTGACAAACTATCGCCCAGTTGTCAAATCTGACCATCTTCCTGTTTCTATATAGTTTTAGTAGAACAGCTGTGCCCATTCATTTACATATAGTTTCAAACACTACAAAAGCAGTGTTGAGTGGTTCTAATAGAGACTGGCCTACAAAACCTTAAATATTTATTATCTGTCTCTTATAGAAAAAAAATTGCCAACCTGTCATACAGGCTATTGTTGAATTTGAAAACCAAGAAAACATGTTGGATAAGGTCCACATGGGACCCTGAAAACAGTGCTAAACCCATGGGCATTCTCCTTTTCAGACACTACTGAGTCTCCCTTTCAATAGAATGAGACACAGAGGTCAGAAAACACAACTTTATCTCCTTTACTGAGAGGGTCTGTGTGCTCAAGAAAGCTGCCAAAATGTAACACTGAGAAGAAAAAAATCAACATTCACTCTTGAACACTAACAATTCAATAATATCTGAAAAGTAGGCCAAAGAATAACCATGGCAAGAACTATTTTTGCCTGGCTAATTCTTCTTCACATTCAAGAACAAAGTATAGCCTTAGCAATTCTAGGAAGCACTACTAGACACGTACCTGGCATATTTAGTTATTCATTTATTTTACAGGTACACTCTTTTTATGTTGAGACATAATTGACATAAAACATATTATGTTTCAGGTGTATGTTGTAATTATTCAAGCATACTCTTCTATATAACCACAGTGTAACAATTAAATTCAGTAAATCAACACTGATATGATATTACTTTCTAATCCATAGTTCTCATTCAACTTTTCAGCAAATTTCTCAAAAATATCCTTTATAGGGGAAATTTTTTTTTCTTTTGGTCCATGATTATATGTTGCATTTAGTTGGCAAGTCTCTCCTTCAATATGAACAGTTGTTCAGTCTTTCTTTTGTAATGTGACATTTTTGAAGAATACATTTTATAAAATGTTCTTCAGTTCTGGTTTGTGTAATGTTTCCTCATTATAAGATGGTTTGTGCATTTTTTTAATTAAGGTATCATGATATACAATCTTATGAAGCCTTCGCCTGCTCAAAATTGTGGTTACTACACTCATACATATTATCAAATCACCATCCATCAGCGTAGTAAGATGCCACAGAGTCACTACTTGTCTTCTCTGTGCTACATTGTCTTCCCCATGAACCCCTACACCATGTGTGTCAATCATACTGCCCCTCCATACCTTTCTCCCTCCCTCCCACCCACCCTCCCCAATCCCTTCCCCTTGGTAACCACTAGTAGTTTATGGAGTCAGTGAGTGTGCTGCTGTTTTGTTCCTTCTGTTTTGCCTTGTCTTTATACTCCACAAATGAGTGAAATCACTTGGTACTTGTCCTTCAGACCCAGGCTTAGTTCACTGAGCATAATACCCTCTAGCTCCAACCATATTGTTACAAAAGGTAGGATTTGTATTCTTCTTATGGCTGAATAATATTCCATTGTGTATATGCAACACCTCTTCTTTATCCACTTGTCAAGTGATGGAAACTTAGGTTGCTTCCATATCTTGGCTATTGTAGATAGTACTGTGATAAACATAGGGATGCATATGTCTTTTTGAATCTGAGATCTTGTTTTCTTTGGGTAAATTCCTAGGAGTGGAATTCCTGGGTCAAAGGGTATTTCTATTTTTAGTTTTTTGAGGAACCTCCATACTGCTTTCCACAATGGTTGAATTAATTTACATTCCCACCAGCAGTGTAGTAGGGTTCCCTTTCTCTGCAGGAGATGTGTTCAGGAAAAAGTTGCTCAAGTTTATATACAAGAGATTTTTGCCTATGTTTTCTTCTAAGAGTTTTATGGTTTCATGACATACATTCAAGTCTCTGATTCAGTTTAAGTTTACTTTGGTATATGAAGTTAGACAATAATCCAGTTTCATTCTCTTACATGTAGTTGTACAGTTTTGACAAGACCAGTTGTTGAAGAGGCTGTCATTTCCCCATTGTATGTCCATGGCTCCTTTTTTAAATTTATTTTTTATTAAGGTATCATTGATATACACTCTTATGAAGGTTTCACATGAAAAAACAATGTGGTTCCTATATTCACCCATGTTATTCTATCCCCCCCATACCCCACCGCAGTCGCTGCCCATCAGTGTAGTAAGATACCATAGAGTCACTATTTACCTCCTCTGTGCTACACTGTCTTCCCCGTGATACCCCACACACAATGTGTGTCAATCATAATACCCCTGAATCCCCATCTCCCTCCATCCCCACCCACCCTCCCACACCCCTCCCCTTTGGTAACCACTAGTCTCAGAGTCTGTGAGTCTGTTGCTGTTTTATTCCTTCAGTTTTGCTTCGTTGTTATACTCCACAAATGAGGGAAATCATTTGGTACTAGTCTTTCTCCACCTGGCTTATTTCACAGAGCATAATATCCTCCAGCTCCATCCATGTTGTTGCAAATTGTAGAATTTGTTTCTTTCTTATGGATGAGTAGTATTCCATTGTGTATACGTACCACCTTTTCTTTATCCATTCATCTACTGGTGGACACTTAGGTTGTTTCCATATCTTAGCTATTGTAAATAGTGCTGCAATAAACATAGGGGTGCATATGTCTTTTTGAATCTGAGAAGCTGTATTCTTTGGGTAAATTCCAAGGAGTGGGATTCCTGGGTCAAATGGTATTTGTATTTTTAGTTTTTTGAGGAACCTCCATATTGCTTTCTACAATGATTGAACTAGCTTACATTCCCACCAGGAGTGTAGGAGGGTTCCCCTATCTCTGCATCCTCGCCACCATTTGTTGTTCTTAGTCTTTTGGATGCTGACCATCCTTACTGGTGTGAGGTGATACCTCATTGTTTTTATTTGCCTTTCCCTGATGATTAGTGATGTGGAGCATCTTTTCATGTGACTGTTGGCCATCTGAATTTCTTCTTTGGAGAATTGTCTGTTCATATCCTCCGCCCATTTTTTAATCGAGTTATATGCTTTTTGGGTGTTGAGGCATGTGAGTTCTTCATATGTTTTGGATGTTAACCCCTGTTGGATATGTCATTTACAAATATATTCTCCCATACTGTAGGGTGCTTTTTTGTTCTGTTGATGGTGTCCTTTGCTGTACAGAAGCTTTTAAGTTTGATGGAGTCCCATGTGTTCATTTTTGCTTTTGTTTCCCTTGCTCAAGGAGATGCATACAGAAAAAAGTTGCTTATGTTTATATTCAGGAGATTTTTCCCTATGTTATCTTCTAAGAGTTTTATGGTTTCATAACTTACATTCAAGTCTTTGATCCATTTCAAGTGTACTTTTGTGTATGGGGATAGACAATAATCCAGTTTCATTCACTTGCATGTAGCTGTCTAGTTTTGCCAACACCAGTTGTTGAAGAGGCTGTCATTTCCCCCATTGCCTGTCCATGGCTCCTTTATCGTATATTAATTGACCGTGTATATTTGGGTTTATGTCTGGGCTCTCTAGTCTGTTCCATTGGTCTATGGGTCTGTTCTTGTGCCAGTACCAAATTGTCTTCATTACTGTGGCTTTGTATGAGAGCTTGAAGTTGGGGAGTATAATCCCCCAAACTTTATTCTTCCTTCTCAGGATTGCTTTGGCTATTCGTGATATTTTGTGGTTCCATATGAATTTTAGAATTATCTTCTCTAGTTCGTTGAGGAGTGCTGTTGGTATTTTGATAGGGATTGCATTGAATCTGTAGATTGCTTTAGGTAGGATGGCCATTGTGACAACATTAATTCTTCCTATCCATGAGCATGGGATGTGTTTCCATTTATTGGTATTATCTTTAATTTCTCTCATGAGTGTCATGTAGTTTTCAGAGTACAGGTCTTTCACTTCCTTCGTTAGGTTTATTCCTAGGTATTTTATTCTTTTTGATGCAGTTGTGAATGGAATTATTTTCCTGATTTCTCTTTCTGCTAGTTCTTCATTAATGTACAGTAATGCAACAGATTTCTGCATATTAATTTTTTATCCTGCAACTTTGCTGAATTTGGATATTAGATCTAGTTGTTTTGGAGTGGATTCTTCAGAATTTTTTATATACTGTATCATGTCATCTGCAAACAGGGACAATTTAACTTCTTCCTTGCCAATCTGGATACCATTTATTTCTTTGTGTTGTGTGATTTCTGTGGTTAGGACCTCCAGAACTATGTTGAATAATAGTGGGGAGAGTGGGCATTCTTGTCTTGTTCCCGATCTTAAAGGAAAGCCTTTCAGCTTTTCGCTGTTAATTATGTTGCTGGCTTTGGGTTGGTCATATATGGCCTTTATTATGTTGAGGTACTTGCCCTCTATACCGATTTTGTTGAGAGTTTTACGATCAATGGATGTTGAATTTTGTCAAAAGCTTTTTTGGCATCTATGGAGATAAGCATGTGGTTTTTGTCCTTCTTTTTGTTCTTGTAGTGTATGATGTTGATGGATTTTTCAAACATTGTACCATCCTTGCATCACTGGAATAAATCCTACTTGATCATAATGGATGATATTTTTAATGTATTTTTGAATTTGCTTTGCTAATATTTTGTTGAGTATTTTTGCATCTATGTTCATCAGGGATATTGGTCTGTAATTTTCTTTTTTTGTGTTGCTTTGCCTGGTTTTGGTATTAGAGTGATGCTGTCCTCGCAGAATGAGTTTTGAAGTATTCCCTCCTCTTCTACTTTTTGGAAAACTTTAAGGAGCATGGGTATTAAGTCTTCACGAAATGTTTGATAAAGTTCAGCAGTGAAGCCATCTGGTTGAGGGTTTTATTCTTAGGTAGTTTTTTGATTACCAATTCAATTTTCTTGCTGGTAATTGTTCTGTTCAGATTTTCTCTTTCTTCCGGGGTCAGTCTTGAAAGGTTATATTTTTCTAGAAAGACATCCTTTTCTTCTAGGTTATCCAATTCGTTAGCATATCATTTTTCATAATATTCTCAAAGAATTCATTGTATTTCTGTGGTTTCCATGGTGATTTTTCCTTGCTCATTTGTGATTCTGTTTATGTATATACATTCTCTTTTTCTCTTGATAAGTCTGGCTAGGGGTTTATCTGTTTTGTTAATTTTCTCAAACAACCAGCTCCTGGTTTCATTGATTCTTTCTATTGTTTTATTCTTGTTGATTTTTTAAATTTCTGTTCTCATCTTTATTATGTATCTCCTTTCACTGACTTTCGGCCTCATTTATTCTTTGTTTTCTAGTTTCATTAATTGTGTTTTTAGACTGTTCATTTGGGATTGTTCTTTTTTCTTGAGGTAGGCCTGTATTGCAATATACTTCCATCTTAGCATGGCCTTTGCTGCATCCTACATATTTTGCAGTGTTAAGTTTTTGTTTTCATTTGTCTCCATATATTGCTTGATCTCTGTTTTTGTTTGTTCAATGATCCATTGATTATTTAGAAGCATGTTGTTAAGGCTCTGTATTTTTGTGGCCTTTTTTGTTTTCTTTGCATGTTTATTTCTAGTTTCATACGTTTGTGTCTGAGAAATTGGTTGGCACAATTTCAGTCCTTCTGAATTTACTCAGGCATTTTTTGTGGCCTAGTAAATGATCTATTCTTGAAAATGTTCCATGTGCACTTGAGAAGAATGTGTATTCTTCTGCTTTTGGTTGGAATGTTCTATAGATATCTGTTGGATTCTTCTGTTCTAATGTATTGGTCAGAGCCTCTGTCTACTTACTTATTTTCTGTCTTGTTGATTTGTCCGTTGGAGTGAGTGGTGTGTTGAAGTCTCCTAGAATTAATGCACTGCATTCTATTTCCGCCTTTAATTCTGTTGGTATTTGTTTCACATATGTAGGTGATCCTGTGTTGGGTGCCTAGATCTTTATAATGGTTATATCCTCCTGTTGGACTGACCCATTTATCATTATGTAATGTCCTTCTTTGTCTCTTGTTACTTTCTTTGTTTTGAAGTCCATTGTGTCTGATACAAGTACTGCAACTCTTGCTTTTTTCTCCCTATTAGTTGCATGAAATATCTTTTTCTGTCCCTTCACGTTTAGTCTGTGTATGTCTTTGGGTTTGAAGTGAGTCTTTCGTAGGCAGCATATAGTTGGGTTTTGTTTTTTATTCATTCTGTAACTCCATGTCTTGTCATTGGTGCATTCAGCTCATTTACATTTAGGGTGATTATCAATAGATATGTACTTGTTGCCATTGCAGGCTTTAGATTCATGGTTACCAGGGTCTCAAGGTTAGCTTCTTTACTATGTAACCATCTAACTTAACTCACTTAGTACACTGTTTGTAACACAATAAAAAGGTTCTTTTTTATTCTCTCTTCTTTTTCTTCCTCTTCCACTTATATATTAGGTGTCATTTATATGCTCTTTGTGTATCCCTTGACTGACATAGTTGGTAGTTAATTTAATTTGCTTTTGCTTCATATTTAATTGATTTACTACCTTTACTGTAGTTTTATTTTCTCTGGTGAGAGTTATTTAGCCTTAGGAGCACTTCCATCTAGAGCAGTCCCTCCAAAATACACTGTAGAGATGGTTTGTGGGAAGTAAATTCCCTCAAGTTTTGCTTATCTGGAAATTGTTTAATCCCTGCTTCAAATTTAAATGATATTCTTGCCAGGTAGCATATTCTTGGTTTGAGCCCCTTCTGTTTCATTGCATTGAATATATCGTGCCACTCCCTTCTGGCATGTAGGTTTCTGCTAAAAAGTCTGATGATAGCCTGATGTGTTTTCCTCTATAGGTGATCTTTTTTCTCTCTCTGGATGCTTTTAATACTCCCTCTTTGTCTTTTATCTTTGCCATTTTAATTATTATATGTATTGGTATTGTCCTCCTTCGGTCCTTTGTGTTGGGAAATCTGTGAACTTCCATGGCCTGAGAGACTATTTCTTTCCCAACATTGGGGAAGTTTTCAGAAATTATTTCCTCAACTACACTTTCTATCACCTTTTGTCTTTCTTCTTCTTCTGTTACCCCTATAATGTGAATATTGCTCTGTTGCATTAGTCACACAGTTCTCTTAATATTCTTTCACTCCTAGACAAATATCAAATGATTTCACTCATCTGTGGAGTATAAGAACAACGAAAAAACTGAAGGAACAAAACAGCAGCAGATTCACAGAACCCAAGAATGGACTAATAGTTACCAAAGGGAAAGGGACTGGGGAAGATGGGTGGGAAGGGAGGGATAAGGGGGAAAAAGGGCTATTACAATTAGCACACATAATATAGTGAGGGTGGGGGTGGTGTGGAGGGATACGGGGAAGGCCATATAACACAGAGAGGACAAGTAGTGTTTCTATAACATTGCACTATGTTGATGGACAGTGACTGCATTGGGGTATGTGGTGGGGACTTGATAATAGGGGGGTCTAGTAACTATAATGTTGCTCATGTAATTGTATATTAATAATAGCAAAATAATAAAAAATTTGCTAAAAAATATTATTTCATTTCTAGAGATCCTTTTTCTCTCTGTGTCTCAGCTTCTTTGTATTCCTGTTCTCTAATTTCTATTTCATTTACCGTCTCCTCATCTAATCAGCTTTTCAATCCCTCCATTGTATGTTTCAGTTTCTGTCTCTTTCTTGAATTCCTTCCTGAGGTCTTGAATATTTTTTTGTCACCCCTTGAGCAAGTTTACAATTTTTATTTTGAAATCTTTATCGGAAAGATTGTTGATATCAGTTTCACTTGGCCCTCTTTGTGTTTGTGGGATTTTGGTTTGTGCCAGATTCTTTTGCCATTTCATATTTGTATTGATTGCTCTGGAATACTGACTTTGTGTGTGCAGCACCCTCTAGTTCCCAGAACCTCTATTCTCTGGAGCAGGCCAGCCCCTGGAGTGGTGGTGGGTGTCACAGGCAAGTGTGGGTTGCAGGCGAGTGGCACCGGTGCCTGATGGGAGGAAAGAGCTCTTTCCTGCTTCCTGGCTAAAGTGCCTGACTCCACTGCCAGGGTCAGTGTACTGAGCACACAGGAAGGAGCCTCTTCATTTTGCCCCTGTAGCTACCGTAGGTAGAGCCACCCTCTTGCTGGCCTGGTGCAATGGCGGGAGCCACAGGTTTGCAAACAGATGCTGGGCCAGGAGGAAAGAGTGGCAAGCTGTGTATCATAGTAGGGCATGTGTCATCAGCCAGGGGGATGGAGTGTGTGAAGTTCCTGAAAGTTCCTAACCTGCTGGTCCAGGTGTGCCATGATGATTTTGTCTACCTGTCTTTTCTCCTGAGCAGCAATCTCTGTGTAATCTTTGCCCCTTTAGCAGCCCTCTCACTGTTAGGAGGTCTTGCAAAGTGCCTGCCTTTATTTTTTCCTTGAGAAGTTTGTGTGTACCTGTTCTCCACATGTGGCTGGAATCGAGGTCTCTCCAAGTATTTTGCCTGTCTTGGCTTTCCAACCCCACCAATCTCCAGAGCACCATGTAATGTAGGTTCATTCTCTCAGAGCAGATCTCTAGAGCTGGGTGTTCAGCAGTTCTAGGGTCCTACACTCTTCCCATTCCATTTCTCCTCACTGCTGACCTGGGGTCCGGGAGGGCTTGGGTCCCAGTGGATCATGGCTTTGCTACTTTACCCTTTTCCGTGAGTCTTCTCTTTTCCCCAGATGTAGGCAGCCTGTAGCGGTCTTCTTTCCAGTTGCTCTTTCACGTTTAGCTCTATTTGCTGTACTTTCATACTGTCCATGGTTTTGGGAGGTTTCTGTCTCACTTCTCACACCACAACCTTTCAGCCTTCCACCAGGGAAGGCTTTTGAGAACAAAAGCTGTCCTATTGTTATCTCATCTCTTCTTAAGGGGAGACTTTGAGCAAACAGCTTCTACTTTCAACCCCAATTTCCTTATCCCATTCCTGGTATTTCCTTCCTGAAGAGATCTGTGATTGTATACCTGGGATTTTTAAATGGTATCTACTCATGGGTGACTCTCCTTAAGACTATGGGATCCTCGGAGGATTCAAGATGGTGGCATGAGAGATGAGAGAGAGAACTACTCCAAAAACCACATATAGTACAAAAATATAGTTAATATAATGAATCCTAAAACAGCAAAAGGAGAGAAGGCGGCACCAGACTGTATACACCTGGAGAAGAGAGCAGACATCACGAAACGGGGTAACGTGCCAAAGCCATGATCTGGTGGGACCCAAGCTCTTCCCCCACCCCAGCTCACCAGTGGGAGAAAGAGAAATGGAGGAGGGAGGGGGTGGAAGCCTAGGACTGCTGAACACCCAGCCCTGGAAATCTGCTTTGTGAGCACAAACCTACATCGCATGGTGCTCTGGAGATTAGTGGGGTTAGAAAGCTAAGACAGGTGGAATAATTGAGAGACTGAGATTCCAGGCATTTGTGAAGGACAGGGATCCACAACCGGGCACTCTGGGACAAAGGAAAGACACACAGTCTTAGGGGCTTCCAGGCAGCAAGAGGGCTGCTAAAGGGGCAGGGATTGCATGGAGCTTGCTGTGCAGGAGAAAGGAGGTGGAAAACGTTGTCTGAGTGTGCTCTGCCCAGCATGTTGGGAACTTTGAGGAACTTAACGCACTCCATCCCCCTGGCTGGCTACTCAGCTCCAAGGTCGCCACTGTGATACGCAGCCTGCTGCACATTCCTCTGGGCCTGCTGGCACCAGCTGGAAAACCACAGGCACTGAGCTGGCATCAGGCAAGCCAGAGGGAGGCTCCACCTATGGCAGCTACAGATGCAAAGTACAGAGGCTTACACCTGTGTGCTCGGCTCACTGGCTCTCACAGTGGAGAAAGGCACTGCAGCTGGGAAGTGGGAAATAGCTCTTTCCTCCCCCCAGGCACGGGCATCATTCCCCTGTGGCCCCCAACCTCACTCCAGGGCCTGAACAGCTCCAGAGACTAGAGCTTCTGGGCACTAGAGGGCGCCACATACAAATATGAAATGTCAAAAGAACTTGGTTAAGACCAAAATCTCACAAACCCCAGAAAAAGGGCCAAATGAAACAGAACTCACCAATTTTCCTAAAAGGGAATTCAAAGTAAAAATTATAAACATGCTCATTGAGGTACAGAAAAATATTCAAGAACTCAGGAATGAATTTAAAATGGAGATTCAATCATTAAGAAATTCCATATCTGAAATGCAACACACAATGGAAGGATTTAAAAGCAGAGTAGATGTAGTAGAAGAGAAGGTAAATGGAACAGAAATTAGAGAAGAGGAATACAAAGAACCTGAGGCACAGAGACAAAAAAGGATCTCTAAGAATGAAAGAATATTGAGAGAACTGTGTGACCAATCCAAATGAAACAATATTCATGATAGGGGTACCAGAATAAGAAGAGAGAGAAAAAGGGATAGAAAGTGTCTTTGAGGAAGTAATTGCTGAAAACTTCCCCCATCTGGAGAAGGAGAGAGTCTCTCAGGCCATAGAGGTGCACACATCTCCTAACACAAGAGACCCGAGGAAGACAACACCAAGACATATAATAATAAAAATGGCAAAGATCAAGGATAAGGACAGACTATTAAAAGAAGCTAGAGAGAGAAAAAAGATCACATACAAAGGAAAACCCATCAGGCTATCATCAGATTTCTCAACAGCAATCTTACAGGCCAGAAATGAGTGGCATGATATACTTAATGCAATGAAAGAGAAGGGCCTTGAACCAAGAATACTCTACCTGGCAAGGTTATCATTTAAATTTGAAGGAGGGATTAAACAATTTTCAGATAAGCAAAAGCTGAGAGAATTTACCTCCCACAAAACACCTCTACAGTGCATTTTGGAGGGACTGCTATAGATGGAAGTATTCCTAAGGCTAAATAGCTGTCACCAGGAGACATAAAGTCACAGCAAAGTAGAACAATTAATTACTAAGCAGATGCAAAGTCAAATAAACCACCCCCAAAGTCAAGCAAGGGATAGACAAAGTGTACAGAATATGATACCTAATATAAAAAGAATGGAGGAGGAATAAAAAGGAGGAAAAAAAACAAGAACCTTTAGGTTGTGTTTGTAATTGCATACTAAGTGAGTTAAATTAAACTGTTAGATAGTTACCTTAAACCTTTGGTAACCATGAATCTAAAGCCTGCAATGGCAATAAGTACATACCTATTGATAATCACCCTAAATGTAAATGGTCTGAATGCACCAATCAAAAGACATAGAGTTACTGAATGGATAAAAAAACAAGACCCAACTATATGCTGCCTGCAAGAGACTCACTTCAAACCCAAAGACATACATTGACTAAAAGTGAAGGGACAGAAAAATATATTTCATGCAACTAATAGGGAGAAAAAAGCAGGAGTTGTAGTACTTGTATCAGACAAAATAGACATCAGAACAAAGAAAGTAAGAAGAGACAAAGAAGGACATTAAATAATGATAAAGGGCAGTCCAACAAGAGGATATAACTATTATAAATATCTATGCACCCAACACAGGATCACCTACATATGTGAAACAAATACTAACAGAATTAAAGGGGAAAATAGAATGCAATGCATTCATTTTAGGAGACATCAACATACCACTCACTCCAGAGGAAAGATCAACAAGACAGAAAACAAGTAAAGAAACAGAGTCACTGAACAATGTATTAGAACAGATGGACATAACAGACATCTACAGAACACTCCATTCAAAAGCAACAATATACATATTCTTCTCAAGTGCACATGGAACATTTTCAAGAATAGATCATATACTGGGCAACAAAAAAACCCTCAGTAAAATAAAAGAGATTGAAAGGTATCAACCAGCTTCTCAGATCACAAAGGTATGACACTAGAAATAAATTACACAAAGAAAACAAAAAGCCTACAAACACATGGAGGCTTAATAACATGCTCCAAAGT
The DNA here is from genome assembly GCA_029783875.1 of Phataginus tricuspis. NCBI lineage: Eukaryota > Metazoa > Chordata > Mammalia > Pholidota > Manidae > Phataginus > Phataginus tricuspis. The sequence continues at coordinate 4,677,508 of JAQQAC010008719.1, read as the reverse complement.
AACCAATAGATCAGTGAACAAATAAAAACAGAGATCAAGCAATATACGGAGACAAATGACAACAATAATTCAACACCACGAAATCTGTGAGACGCAACGAAGGTCTTGCTAAGAGGGAAGTATATTGCAATACAGGCCTACTGCAGGAAATAAGAACAATCTTAAATGAATAGTCTAAACTCACAATTAATGAAACAAGAAAAATAAAAATAAATGAGGCCCAAAGTCAGTAGAAGGAGGGACATTATAAAGATTAGAGCATAAATAAATAAAATCTAGAAGAATAAAACAATAGAAAGAATCAGTGAAAGCAGGAGCTGGTTCTTTGAGAAAATAAAATAGATAAACCCCTAGCCACACTTATCAAGAAAAAAAGAAAGTCTACATATATAAACAGAATCAGAAATGAGGAAGTAAAAATCACTATGGACACCACAGAAATACAAAGAACTATTAGAGAATACGATGAAAAATTATATGTTAACAAACTAGATAACCTAGAAGAAATGGACAACTTTCTATAAAAGTACAACCTTCTAAGGCTGACTCAGGAAGAAAGAGAATATCTGAATAGGCCAATTACCAGCAAAGAAATTGAATTGGTAATCAAAAATATACCTAAGAACAAATGCCTGGACCAGAGGGTTTCACTGTTGAATTTAATCAAACATTTAGTGAAGACTTAATACCCACCCTCCTTAAAGTTTTCAAAAAAGTAGAAGAGGAGTGAATACTCTCAAAATCATTTTACGAGGCCAGCATCACTCTAATAACAAAACCAGGCAAAGACACCAGTAAAAAAGAAAATTACAGACCAAAATCCCTGATGAACATAGATGCAAAAATACTCAACAAAAAATTAGCAAACCGATTTCAAAAATACATCAAAAGGATCACCCATCATGGTCAAGTAGGATTCATTCCAGGGATGCAAGGATGGTACAACATTTGAAATTCTATCAACATCATCCACCACATCAACAGAAAGAAGAACAAAAACCACATGATCATCTCCATAGATGCTGAAAAAGCATTTGACAAAATTCAACATCCATTCATGATAAAAACTCTCAACAAAATGGGTATAGAGGGCAAGTACCTCAACGTAATAAAGGTTATATATGACAAACCCACAACCAACATTATACTTAACAGCGAGAAGCTGAAAGCTTTTCCTTAATATCAGGATCAAAACAAGGATGCCCACTCTCCCAACTTTTATTCAACATAGTTCTGGAGGTCCTAGCCCCAGCAATCAGACAACAACAAGAAATGAAAGCCTTCCAGATTGGCAAGGAAGAAGTTAAACTGTCCCTGTTTGCAGATGACATGGTATTGTACATAAAAAATCCTAAAGAATCCACTCCAAAACAACTAGATCTAATATCTGAATTCAGCATAGCGCCGGGATACAAAATTAATACACAGAAATCAGTTGCATTCCTATACACTAATGATGAACTAGCAGAAAGGGAAATCAGGAAAACAGTTCTGTTCACAATTGCATCAAAAAGAATAAAATACCTAGGAGAAAACCAAACCAAGGAAGTGAAAGACCTATACTCTGAAAACTACAAGACACTCATGAGAGAAATTAAAGAAGATGCCAATAAATGGAAACATCCCATGCTCTTGGATAGGAAGAATTAATATTGTCAAAATGGCCATCCTGCCTAAAGCAATCTACAGATTCAATGCAACCCCTATCAAAATACCAACAGCATTCTTCAACAAACTAGAGCAAATAGTTCTAAAATTCATATGGAACCATAAAAGACCCCGAATAGCCAAAGCAATCCTGAGAAGGAAGAATAAAGTGGGGGGATTATGCTCCCTGACTTCAAGCTCTACTACAAAGTCCCAGTAATCAAGACAATTTGGTACTGGCACAAGAACAGACCCATAGACCAATGGAACAGACTAGAGGGCCCCGATATGAACCCAAGCATATATGTTCAAATAATATATGATAAAGGAGCCATGGATATACAATGGGGAAATGACAGCATCTTCAACAGCTGGTGTTGGCAAAACTGGACAGCTACATGCAAGAGAATGAAAGTGGATTATTGTCTAACCCCTCACACAAAAGTAAACTCAAAATGGATAAAAGACCTGAAAGTAAGTCATGAAATCATAAAACTCTTAGAAGAAAACAGGCAAAAATCTCTCAAATATAAACATTAGCAACTTTTTCCTGAACACATCTCCTTGGGCAAACAAAACAAAATCATAAATGAACAAGTGGGTACCCATCATGCTGAAAGCTTCTGTACAACAAAGGACACTATCAGCATAACAAAAGGCATCCTAAAGTATGGGAGAATATATTTGTAAGTGACATATCTGACAAGGGTTTAACATACAAAAGAACTCATATGGTTCAACACCCAAAAAGCAAATAACCCTATTAAAAAATGGGCAAAGGATATGAACAGACAATTCTCCAAAGAAGAAATTCAGATGGCCAACAGGCACACGAAAAGATACTCGGCATTGGTAATTATTAAGGAAATGCAAATTAAAACCACAGTGAAGTGATGTTAGGATGGCCAACATAGAAAAGAATAGGAACAACAAATGCTGGTGAGGATGCAGAGAAAGGGGAACCCTCCTACACTGCTGGTGGGAATGTAAATTAGTTCAACCATTGTGGAAAAGAGTATGAAGTTCCTCAGAAAACTAAAAACAAATACCATTTGACCCAGGAATTCCACTCCTAGGAATTTACCCTAAGAATGCAGTTTCCCAGTTTGAAAAAGACATATGCACCCCTATGTTTAGCGCAGCACAATTTACAATAGCCAAGAAATGGAAGCCATCTAAGTGTCCATCAGTAGATGAATGGATAAAGAAGACGTGGTACATATACACAATGGAATATTATTCAGTCATAAGAAGAAAACAAATCCTACCATTTGCAACAACATGGATGGAGCTAGAGGGTATTATGCTCAGTGAAATAGGCCAGGCAGAGTAAGACAGTACCAAATGATTTCACTCATCTGTGGAGCGTAAGGACAAAGCAAAACTGAAGGAACAAAATAGCAGCAGACTCACAGAACCCAAGAATGGACTAATAGTTACCAAAGGGAAAGGGACTGGAGGGGTGTGGGTAGGAAGGGAGGGAGAAAGGGAATAAGGGGCATTACGATCAGCACACATAATGTGGCAGAGGGGCATGGGGAAGGCAGAATTACACAGAGAAGACAAGTAGTGACTCTATAGCATCTTACTCCACTGATGAACAGTTGCTGTAATGGGGTATGTGGGGGGGACTTGATAATGGGAATCTTGTAACCACAATGTTGCTCATGTAATTGTATATTAATGGTACTAAAAAAAAAAAAGAAGAAGAAAAGACCATGAGATCCTCAAGGGTTCACCTTTCTGTTCCCAGCACACAGCACAGTTCTTGGCATGGCAGGTGATAGATGTCAACTAATGCTTTTGAACCAAATTAAACAGAACATATGAGGCTCAGGTTGGAGAAAGACATCTACTTTGTCCTGAATTGTTGAGCTGATATCTAAAGAATTTATTTTTCTTTCCAAAATTGGAAATAAATATTAACTTTCTCAAATTATTTTCCCACTACTCTTCACCACTTTCCAATCTAATAACAAAATAATAAAACTATACAACGATCAAATGTTTGCTGGGTACCTACTTTGTTCAAGGCAAACAAAAGCAGGCATAATCACTTTTGGGCTCATGATATGATTCTTTTTTCCTCCCAGATTCTCTTGAGGCCAATCAAACTATCTCTTTATGCAGAAAGCATGCAAGTCTGCCATTACCATACATAGCCAGATGACGGGGCAGGCTAAGGAGTAAGGGGAAGAAGACAGTCAGGGTCCATATCGTGCAATCTTCACCTCAGGAGTCAAAGTGAAACAGCATTGCCATAAGTTGGCTACCGGAAACATGAACCAATGAATGATGGGCCAGCTGGTTCAGATAAAAGCTTCTAATTACTGAACCATTAAGGCTCACACTTTAGGAACATGGAAGAAACAGGAGCCATACAGCATACCCAGAGGCAATCTTCTAGTTCTGTGGCAGTGCTTAAATGCAATGCTGACTTTTGAGGGTCTGCCATGTGATAGCACCAAGATGAATCACAATGAACATATGAATTTGATTCTTCGTCATCCATTACGCAAGCCCTTCCCTGGGGAAGTGAGCCAGACAGAGAGCAACTTCTAATGAGCAGAAATGAACTGTTGCTCTCCATTGTTACAGAGAGCAACTTCTAATGAGCAGAAATGAACTGTTGCTCTCCATTGTTTCCCAGGCCAGGAGCGGGGCAGGGAGGGAATGGATAGTTTGGTTGTACATAACTATGAAAATGCAGAGAGATATACATTTATTTTAAGCCTTCGTGGTCTGGGAACCACACTCCCCATGCTCAAAGCCAGGAGCCCTCTCACACAACAAATAACTCAGAAACCCCACAGCAAGTGCCTGGCAAGGAGGCCTGCTTCCTGAAGGCTGCCTCTGCGGCTGGAAAACGATGGATCGCCCTGTAGCTCAGCCAGAATTCCTGCTCTCCACCCCAGGATTCTGACCAAGGCCCTCAGCCAGGGTACGTCAGGAGGAAACCAACACAATCCTGTCATTGTTTGGGTTATTTATAGCTTATTGTTTAAAAAAGTTGGAAATAACTGGACTCCTAATGGCAAACTTAAGATCTTGTACATGAATTTGGCAGGACTTGTACCGGAGCAGATTTAAAAAACAAATTCCATATATTGTACACCGTTCAAGGGAAATGGTGAACCAGAAAACCTTCCTTTCTGATCTTAAGCTTTCCCCTGGGTCTCTCCAGTGTCTTCTCTTGACATTCACCCAGAGTAATCTTGATGAAAGGCCAGTTAGCTATCATTTTTCAAGCACCCAATTTTTCTCTGCAAAATCCAAGGAAGCAAAAGCTCAGATATCTCCTGTTAGATTAATCTCTGTAATCCTAAATATTTATGCAAAAGATTACTGAGACATGGTCAATGTATCATGTACAAAATACAACAATGTGTGAACTACAGAGCAAGACACCATGCCTCAAGTGAACCAAACCTACCTTTTTGAGGGCTGGGGTGTTCCGTGTTTGTTTCCCAGATCTGAGCCCGGGGTCTCTCAAAGTCTCACCCTTTAGGGCATCTGCAGTCAATAAAGGACATTGGTGATGGTGATAAGAAAGATGGATGGGCTTAGTTCCTCCAAGAACACAACATCAGTACCGACAACTGCATTTTAGTGTGAAAGATAATTTCTGCAACTTCTAATGACATGCACAGTTCAATGACATGCACAGCTGAATAACAATGGGCTATTATATTATTTGCTGTAGAATGGAAATGAGATCACATTCCTGTGAACTTTGAAACCTGAAATGGCTCTATAAACCTGCCAAGCAGATAAGCAGGTATTCCCACCCCTTGCCCTGACTCCTCCATATACCACCTTAAAAAGAACAAGCAGGAAATATCCTTTTTATACTTTCTATTTACTGGTTCTCCCAAAAGCTTATTTGCCTCTAGGGGGCATTTCTAAAGTCTGCAAAGGAAAGTATTTTAGCTTTTATGGCTGTCAAACCAGATGGCTTAGGAATAGGAACAGAAAAGAAAAAGAAAGTCACTTTGAGTAAGTCAGCCTTTATTGCCACAAGAAGAAAAAAGGTCAAACTGGCTTCTGAATTGAATTGGGGAATGAAAAAGATTGACTTTCAAAAATTTTTTTTTAAATTTTTATCTAGCTAAAATTCCCTGGTAGATAGTCTCTGACCTGTGACCTGGGACAAATGTCATAAAGTAAGTAGCATTAGAATAACACTCTCAACACCCTGGTTAGTATTAGAAAGGTCACATTAATTCATAGAAGACTGTAGAAAAGACTTAAACTTCACTGAGATAAGCACCTCCCATTTGGAAGGTCAGCATTCATATGGAAAAGACGGGTGATGTCACGATATTCAGAAATTAACTATTTTATATCAAAAGAGATATTTTGAGTGAGTTCTTCAAAACCCTAGAATCAATATGAATAAGTGTTATTCCAACTTTATTATCTTCCAGGATCTGTTGCCCAATCTACTTGTACCATTGCATCCTTATTCACATTAATATTTCACTTTGTTCTTCTTTAATATGCTTTATATTTCCACAGTGCCTTTTATCTCTCAGCAAACTGCAAATACCAATTAACTATGCTCCCCAACATCACTGTGTGGGTAGAGAAATCCTATAATTCTCATTTTGATGTTGGAAGAAGCAGGCTCAGTGAAGAGGGGTGACTTGCCCAACCAGCCCTCCCGTGGAGGGGGCCCAAGTGGCCTCTCAGTTTATGATGGCTGGTTATCTGCTCTGACTAGTAGACATCACAGCAGCTCACCTCCGGTCTTCTGATGGCTGCACATTATGTGAACGGAGGACATCAGTCCTGCGGCCGTTCTGAAAACCAGTCAGATTTTTACAATACTCATCCACTTCTACTTCCAAAACAAAAAACAAATTGATTTCCATTGAGAAATGTCAGACTATAGCAGTCTTAGCTTTTCACTAGTGTCTCAATGGGCAATTTTGAGTTATTTGTTGAGGACAAAACTGATTTTATTCAAACCTGCTAACAGGTCAGAAAGAATTGAATTTCTACAAAGAAAGATCCAATTAAACAAACTACTTTTTGCAAATAATACTAAAATGTACCATTCATTGAGCTCTTGAGCTGGTACCTATGGACCTTTTCTCACTTAATGCTGATAGCTCTGTGGGGGAGGATTATTCCTGTTCACGCTTGAGAAAGGAGAAAATTAAAGCGCATGGAAAGCTTAAGGTGAATTGTACAAGGTTAGTCAGCTAGTAAGCAGGGAGTCTGGACTCAGATTCAGGCATGCTGTCTGCAGAGTCCATGCTTTTACCTGTTTTGCTGTAATGATCCCATTGTCAATATACGATTCCACTTATTTTTTCCTCCACACTAGAAACTACACATTCTCTCTGACCATAAAGTGAATGCTAGCGAGTACTGTGCCCGTTGTATAACATATCACACCAGGGGCCCTAAAGTATATAACACTTAGGTGCACTCTTTCTCCCCAAAACTCAATGTCTTTATCAGGCAACGGAATAACTTTTTTAAATTATTAGTCCCATACTGTAAATTTGAGGGGAGCGATTAGGTCTCCTTCCACCCCCTCATCCTCCACCTCTGGTCTCCCAAGAGAACGCCACACATTGCTAAATACACAATAGGCACTCTTTCAATTTGATTGTATTTGAAGGTTTCTTTTGTATTTTCTCTCAATCCCCCTCTGGATGATCTTGAAATTCTGAGTGTTTTATTTTTTATTCCCCTTTGTAGTGACATTGGCAAATAAATGGGCCCATGCTTAATCTCTCCAACTTAAAATTTCTGTGCTTCTTGGGAATCTGTTGGGACCACTCATGCACCTGCCTGAACAGCTATGATAGAAACAGAGGCCAGGAACTCAGGCAAGAGCATCCCAACTGAGAATGAGTACTTAGCCCACCTGGATTCATGTACTCGGATCAGCAGCCCACCTCCTCTCACTTTACTTCTTTATTCCAGTGGCCAAATAACCACAAGGCTCAGTGCTTTACATGCATTATCTCATTTACTCCTTCTCCAAACCCTATAATATAAGAATATCATACTCATTTAAATATGAAAGAACTGAGCTACAGAGACATAAAGTAACTCCCCAAAAGTAGCACTGCTGTGTCACTGCAGGCGTCTGTGACTGGGACCCAAGAGTAGAGTCTGTACATTATTGTCTCTCCATCTTTAGATTCCTGCAAAATACCCTACAAGTTAAGGGATTTGTACACCAAAATCCTGTTTATAATATCTTAGAATAATCAAAGGTATTCCTGACATTTTCAACTAGTAGCTAAAGCAAACACTAAAAATTAGTTTTTCAAAAAACACAACTTTATTTTTCTCTTTTGCAAGAAAAGTTCATTAGGCTGCATTGTGTTTGCAGCTATGGAATGAAAGTGGCCGTACAGAAATCCCCACAGTACCCAGGAAGGAGGAGATGGGAATCAGGCCATTTTAGCTGGTATCGCATGAACTATCACAAACAAGAAGCTGATCTTTTGTTTTTATTTTGGTATCATTAATGTATATTTACAGGAGCAACATTATGGTTACTAGACTCCCCCCATTATCAAGTCCCCACCACATACCCCATTACAGTTACTGTCCATCAGTGTAGTGAGATGTTATAGAATCACTACTTGTTTTCTCTGTGCTATACTGCCTTCCCCATGTGCCCCCCACTATATTATACGTGCTAATCATAATGCCCCTTTTTCCCCTTATTCCTCCCTTCCCACCAATCCTCCCCAGTTCCTTTCCCTTTGGTAACTATTAGTCCATTCTTGGGTTCTGTGAGTCTACTGCTGTTTTGTTCCTTCAGTTTTTGCTTTGTTCCTATACTCCACAGATGAGTGAAATCATTTGGTACTTGTCTTTCTCCGCCTGGCTTATTTCACTGAGCATAATACTCTCTAGCTCCATCCATGTTGTTGCAAATGGTAAGATATGTTTTCTTCTTATGGCTGAATAATATTCCATTGTGTATATGTACCACATCTTTATCCATTTGTCTACTGATGGACACGTAGATTGCTTCCATTTCTTGGCTATTGTAAATAGTGCTGCAATAAACATAGGGGTGCATATTTCTTCTTCAAACTGGGCTCCTGCATTCTTAGGGTAAATTCCTAGGAGTGGAATTTCTGGGTCAAATGGTATTTCTCTTTTGAGTTTTTTGAGGAACCTCCATACTGCTTTCCATAATGGCTGAACTACTTTACATTCCCACCAGCAGTGTCGGAGGGTTCCACTTTCTCCACATCCTAGCCATCATTTGTTGTTGTTTGTGTTTTGGATGTTGGCCATCCTCACTGGTGTGAAGTGATATCTCATTTTGGTTTTAATTTGCATTTCTCTGATGATTAGCGATGTGGAGCATCTTTTCATGTGCCTGTTGGCCATCTGAATTTCTTCTTTGGAGAAGTGTCTGTTCAGATCCTATGCCTATTTTTAATTGGATTATTTGCTTTTTGTTTGTTGAGGTGTGTGAGCTCTTTGTACATTGTTGAGGTGTGTGAGCTCTATGTCCAAGAGATTCTTGTGTATGTTTTCTTCTAAGAGTTTTATAGTTTCATGACTTATATTCAGGTCTTTGATGCATTTTGAGTTTACTTTTGTGTATGGGGTTAGACAGTAGTCCAGTTTCATTCTCTTACATGTAGTTGTCCAGTTTTGCCAACAGCAGCTGTTGAAGGGGCTGTCATTTCCCCATTGTATATGCATGGCTCCTTTATCATATATTAATTGACCATATATGCTTGGGTTAATATCTCGACTCTCTATTGTGTTCCACTATTCTATGGGTCTGTTCTTGTGCCAGTACCAAATTGTCTTGATTACTGTGGCTTTGTAGTAGAGCTTGAAGTTGGGAAGTAAGATCCCCCTGCTTTATTCTTCCTTCTCAGGATTGCTTTGGCTATTCAGGGTCTTTTTTAGTTCCATTTGAATTTTATAACTGTTTGTTCCAGTTCATTGAAGAATGCTGTTGGTATTTTGATAGGGATTGCACTGAATCTATACATTGCTTTAGGCAAGATGGCCATTTTGACAATATTAATTCTTCCTAGCCAAGAGCATGGGATGAATTTCAATTTGTTAGTGTCCTCTTTAATTTCTCTTAGGAGTGTCTTGTAGTTTTCAGGGTATAGGTGTTTCACTTCCTTGGTTAGGTTTATTCCTAGGTATTTTATTCTTTTTGATGCAATTGTGAATGGAATTGTTTTCCTGATTTCTCTTTCTTCTAGTTCATCGTTAGTGTATAGGAATGCAACAGATTTCTGTGTATTAATTTTATATCCTGCAACTTTGCTGAATTCATATATTAGTTCTAGTAGTTTGGAGTGGAGTTTTTAGGGTTTTTTCTGTACAGTATCATTCATCTGCAAACAGTGACAGTTTGAGTTCTCCCTTGCCATTCTGGATGCCTTTTATTTCTTTGTGTTGTCTGATTGCTGTAGGTAGGACCTCCAGTACTATGTTGAATAGAAGTGGGGAGAGTGGGCATCCTTGTCTTGTTCCCAATCTTAGGCAAAAAGCTTTCAGCTTCTTGCTGTTAAGTATGATGTTGTGATGTTTTATATTTTCAAAATTTATACCAAATTCTTCACATATGCCACTCCCCAAAAGACAAGAAAAAAAAATGGGAGTGGAAGTGAAAAAATTTATATATTTAATATTTGTGGGTTCATCCCATAAGCAGCCAAAGAGGTGATTTAAGTCCCCAGGTGGAGGTTTGAGTTCACACCTGGTCATCTTTTCTTCCTGAACAGTGGTATGAACTCCCAGGAGCAGAAGAAAGCTGTTGTGCCAGACAAAGGTATAGGAGTTGCTTTTTTTCCACTATCAGATGGAAGAAAAGGAACTCTAGGAATCCTTTATGGTTAACTATTAAAACTGGTCATCATTTTGTCTTTGTAAACCTCTTTAACCTCAATCTCTAAAAGCAATCAAAACTTCTCTCTAGTGAAAAGAGAAACACCAAGGTGGCTTAACTTTTTCTCTCCTCTTCTAAGATCAGCTTCCAGAACAATGACTTAAAAGAAAACTAGCTTGCATTCATTTGCCAAAAGGAACCTCAGATCGGGGTCATGTTTTCAGCTTTGGTGTTGACCCCAAAATGTAAGGGATTCTTGAGGGTCTATGAAAGAGTTTTTGGAGTACAGGAAGGTAAGAAATGCATGAACAGCTTTATCGCCTATCCAAAGACCATATGTACTTCCAGACCTCTGCAGTCTAGGGTGGAATTACCCTGGGCAACAAAGGAGATTAAGGCATAGATGAAACCGACATGGGGGAAGGTAAGACCAAAAGCAAACAGAAGTTTGGAGAGGGGACTAGAGGAAATAAAGAATCACAGAAATCATTTTAGAAGAGTAACAGGTATGGAAGGCAAGAGGAAAAGAAAAGAGAAATTAAGATATCTTGGATAACAGTTCACTTGTGGCAATGATTTATTCAACCATTTAGTCAAAAAAGACCATTGTTCATGAAATATGTTAAGTATTACTGGTTCAAAGATGAGTGGGACATTACCCTAATCCTAAAGAATTTACAGTTTAGGTAGGAAGATAGATGTAAATAATGACCACGCATACACTGATGTTACGCTTAACTTCTATTTCTTTTTGTCCTTGAAATGCAGCAACCTTGATCCCAGGAAAAGGTTTGTTGGTCCTTCTGTTTGAAATGCTCTCCCTGCTTATGTTTATGTGATGGGTGGTTTTCTGTTACATAAGTCTCATCTCTAACCAGCCTAGCTGAAGCAGCACACCCAGTCCCTTTCTCCACTAACCCATTGCTAACTTCTCCAAAAGTCAATTTTAACGTCTGAAATTATCTTACCTCTTAATTTTCCCCCAGGTTTTGAAATTGTCATCCTCCACTAAGATGTAAGCTCCGTGAGGAAAGGGACTCAGTGATAGGTTACTGATGAAGTTATATTCAGTCATTATCAGATTAACATATTGATGTATTATAAAAATGTTATGAAAGAGACAAGTATAGGATTCTGCGGTGCCACAGGGGAAGATACACAAAAACCCATTATAAGAACATTAAAGAAGGCTCCTCAGAAGAAGTGGTTTTGTTGTTTTTGAATATGTAAAATTGAACAGATGTTCAACAAGCGGGCAAGGAAAGCAGAGCGGTGCGGACCAAGAGAGCACATAATGACGGTCATAGAAGTGGGCGCCCCTCCTGGAGGCTGCATCCCACTGGAGCACAGGCGATGCTGGAAGAACGCGACAGCCCCGTGGGGCAGTTAGAAGCATGAGGTCTGAAGCTAGAGTTTCTGCAAGTAAATCTGGTTCTTTTTCAAGCAGTTTGGGAATAGGGGGCAAGTTATGCGCCTCAGTTCCCTGGCCTGTGAAATGGGAATTCATTTTGATTTACATCATGTCTACTTTATGAGATTCTTGGGAGGATTAAGTCAGTTAATACATAAAATATTTAGAAGAGGGTAAGTGCTCAAAAATATATTTACTATCATTATTGACAGTGAGTGATGGGAAAAAGTAATGACAACATTATGTGGCAGATCTATTTGATTCTAAACACTTTATGCAGATTAACTAATTTAATCTGTATACACTTACAAGGAAGGAACGCTTATCCCCATTTTATAGATGAGGAAACTGAGGACAGAGAGGTCCAGTAATTTGTCCAATGTCACACAGCAGCTGATAGAAGAGCCTGGATCTAAATCTAGAGGGTCAGGCTTTTGAGTCTTGCTTTTTCGCCTTTACACTCTGCTACCTCTTTGAACATTTTGTTTGTAGGGATCCTGGGAGGAAAACTGAAATAGAGTATACACATCATGGGACCTGGCATGTATTAAGCACCCAATATGGTATGTACATTTTTTAAATGTCTGCAGAACAATAGAGCTGTAATTAGGAAAAGCCAATATTTACAAAGTACAGTTATCATGGATTTATTGGAAGATGCCACAGAATCTAGAGAAGGCAACCAAGGAACATCTGAGCAATAATTGGCTGCTTGACGTAATGCTGAGCAGGCGGCTGAAAGGTGGAATAGCCATAATCACTCGCTTGACCTTGATTTCTGATGGGAGTACTGAAGGCTTCTTGTGCATCCATCTTTACCCAGCTGCAATTCTTAACTAATTAATTTTAAAAAAGATCTAAGTCAATTAATTATAAAGTCATGGGTCGTCACTTCCAGCTGCCAATTTATCTCCACTGCCAACTGTAGCTAATACGTTAGCTTTTTCTACTCCTTTTGTGCCATTTGCCTCTTTAAGTTAATTTATGTACTCAAGTTCTGTGAATAAAATGTTATATGTTATTCTGTAATAAATTGTGTAACTTGTCCTTTTGTGGATATTCACCATAAAACACTAGAATGACAGAGCGAAAGCACTTTAACATACCTAATCTAACTTCGTAGATGATCAAGCAAGCAAATTCGACAAGAATTCCATAGTGAAACACTATAAATGCCTTTACGGTGCTGTGTAAACCTAACCCAAATGCTGTTGGTTCGGTGCTGCCAAAAAAACTCTAGACCTTGAGGGGGATGGGAGAGGAGCAGAAGTCAAGGTGCATTCCATTTATTTCATATACGGGGTTGGGTAGCCTTAACACAAATGTGAAGAGATATATTTTCCTTCCCAAAGAACCTGTCATTCCCCTTTGCCCTGTCTTCCTTACATCCCCTTTATCTTAGAAGAATAGGTGTCCCTCTTATCCAAAGCTAAGACCTCCCTCGGAGCTCAGAATCCCATTCCTCCCTCCCCTCCTGAGACTGCTGCAGAAACAATTCCATTGTCTTTTGCATTATCAACTGCTGCCTCTCTTAGCCCTTCTCAACCTACGAACATTCTCACACCCTCTGCCACCGAAAAAAGCCTCTCCATGGTGGACAACCACCACCTTCACTGCAAATGGCTTCCCTGGTCTTACTTCACTCCTGGGAAGCGCTCAACTCCTGTGTCCACTTTCTAGGAAGATAAACTGCTCTGCACGTGTGTAGCACTTTGCTCAGAGTCCACATGAAGTCCTTTGCACAGTAAGCACCCAGCAAGAATTAGCCGCCGTGCTGGTTGACCCTGGCTTGTTCAGACAGGCGTCAGGGTGCTGCAGAGTGTGGGCTCCAGGGCCAAACGTTACAGCTCGAACCCTGCCTTCACTTTCTTGTAACTGTGTGACCTGAGGCAGGTTACTTAATTATTGATATTTTGACTTCTTAATTATAAAATGTAGATCAGAGTTGTAACCACCTCATAAAATTGATGAGAGAAACATATTCAACGAGGTGAAGCCCACACATGCTTAGCACTATATCCAAAACATAGCAGTACTCAAAATAGGCCTTTTAAATACCCAGTGTAACACTTTAGTGTACATTTTTTATTCGTTTCTCTCTCTTCTGATAAGTACTATGAATTTTCCTCAATGCTCAGTCCAGGAAGTTGGCCACTACCCTTGATGTCAGATGTGAAACTTGTGACTCACGTCTAGCCCATCGAAGCACTATATTCCCTTTCTGGGAATGTTACCCAGGCCTGGTTACTCAAAGCACCAAATTCCTGTTTCTTGGGCATATGACTCAGGCCTAGACAATCAGCTCACTGAATTCTCTTTCTAGGCATTTGTCCCAGGCCTAACCAGAGTACTGATTTCCTTCCTAGCTTCACCAGTCACCACAATCCCACTGCTTCGGCGTCCTTGTTCACTTTACATAAGGGACTTGATGAAGTTGTTTCCCTCTAAAGGGGTTCCCGGATGTTTGCAGGAATTATCAGCAAGAAATGTTGTCTCCTGCCCATTTAAGAGGATGTGATATGGAGAGCTTCTGGAACCATCTGGCCATCATGTCAGTCTGGGAAGGAATCAACCTACAGAGGGAAGCAGAACTAATTCAATAGACTTGACATTGTTTGAACCTCTAAATCCAGCCAAGACAGGTACCAGTCCTGCCCAGATACTTTTCATTTATTCACCCACAAACTAATTTCTGGTATAGGCTACCTTGAATTTTTCTGTCACTTGCAACTGAAACTGGTATAAATGTTTACCAGATCTTAGCATTGCTAGTCATTGAAGGTAAGACATTTTTCTCCATATTATTCTGGGGCCTTAGTAGAGCTGTGGATGTACAGTACATAGCTGTCACATGGCGATGAAAATATTTTGTTGATGGTGATAGAGGGGTGTGTTCTGCATCCAGGCCTCACTGTCATGCACACCTTTGAGGCGAGGCAGGGACGGCGTGGCCGTACAGACTGATGTGAAGGCCAGCCTGAAATGGTAGTGGTCACAAAGAACCACAGGAAGAAAATATTCCTTCAGAAGTCTTCCCTGGGGCCTAGAATATTGTTTACATTTGCCATGTCATCTCTTCCAGCTTCTATAGAAGGAAACAAGTAGATGATTAACAAAGTAGTTAATTGAGCAAACTAGATGGTTTATGTCAGTAAGAATTTCCAAACTATACCTCCCATGACAATGGAGAATAACATGCTTCTGGTTTTAAAATTACTTTGTATGACTTAAAAAATCATCTTTCAGGACTGATTACTTTCTTCAAAAGTAACATTTTCCCAAGTTTATAAGTGGCAACCCATGGGGTGAAACGAATAATGAAGAAAATTCAATTTTTAATGGACTTTTCAAATTTCATAGCTCTGGAAATTGAGAGACACTTATAGGATGATCCTGATTAGCTAAACTGTGCCTAAAGATAATTTAAGACTCCTATAATTGACAAAAAAATATTTCTATTCCCTCTGTTGGACATCGGGTGAGGGGGAAGGAGGCCGTCTCATGGATAAGTGAAGAGAACAAAGCACTCAAAGAGACCGTGATTGTAGTGGAGAAACATGGGGCAGGTGGGTGAGGGGAAGAAAAATGAGAGATGTGAAACGATCTATCTGAATTGCTTCTGTGAACTGAAGGCACTCAAACCGAATGTAAAAAGAAATGGTTATTTTGATGTGGATGGCAACAGAAATAAATTCCGAGAAAAAACTCTGTGCACACTATCAAAAGCCCTGCAGGGATATTTCCATTCCTTCTGTTTCTTTGCAGCTTAGGAGCACAACGAAAGGACTGGAACCAGTTAGGAAATCATGGCAACCAATGTAACTGCCAGGGCAGGCCCTTCCTGTGTTTGGCACATTTTCGGGGCCTAAGAGGGTTTTCATTCATGAAAGGGTCGCCTCAAACAATAGGCCCGCGGCTTAAGGGTGAGAAAGCTTGTTATCTCTTCAAACTGGCGTCCGCAGCTGCTGGTCCTTCAAGTCTTTGCTAGTTAGAACCCCTCCTCTTTCTTCTAGAAGCTGGCACCCTTTTAATGACTTTTATAAATTTTGCCCTCCATTAGCTCCACCATGTTGGGATATAAAGGAAGAAAAAATTTTAAATCTCTAATTTGAGGATTCATTACGCAGCTGCTATTACTTATTTAGTGTAGGAAATGCTGAAATTCGCTGACATGCTGGATTGGTAGAAGAGATTCTTAACATCCCAACCAAACTGGTCTTTCTTAGTTTCACTCTAAGGTCAAGCCACTAAGGACCCTAGACATCCACCTAGAGATTTGCCGATACTTGCTTCTTTTTGTAGAAGGGCGTTCATTCATTCAGCAGGTATATTGACTGCTCTGTGGAAGAGCTCTTAAGATACTGCACAGTTGCCATTTCATGGAGAAAATTTGTGGTGAGAAAAATCTATGTTTTTCTAAGGTGAAAAAAGCTCAAAGCTGGTCCCTTCTAATATATTGCTTTTTATTTATAATCCACATACATACGTGCATACCATCTCTCTTCTTTTTACAATCTAGATTTTAGCAAGGAGGGAGGGGAAGAAAAATCATCCTCCTGAACTGCACAGCCACACCGTGTTGCATCCACTCTGCATGTGGTGCAGAAAGTCAAAAATGAGCAAAGACAGAGGCTTGCAGTAAGTGTGAAATCAGACATCCCTCCCCCACAACTCCACGGTTCTATGTTTAAGGTGAGTACCTAACACCCCAGCAGAGCTAGCCTCCTCCCTTTCCCACTAAAGGGCAGGAGAATTCTGCCAAAAATTCTATCAAAAAAAGTATTACCCTTTGCCTCAACTCCAAGTCAGGAAAAAGTTGGGTAGTAGTCTTGTCAATTTTTAATGGATTCTAAGATTTTGTTCAAAAAGAAATAATGGTCCTGATTTTTAAATATATGGAAACAGCATCTTCATATTGGATATCAGTTTTCTAGAATAATACAATTTAGGCTCATTTGTGAAGAGTAACAATGGCATTAGACAGCTTCCCAGGTGAGACTGAACACCACCCAGGGCAACATTTCAAACGATCCCTCCCATGCATGATGCCGGAGCACAGCCCGCTGGGAGCTGGGGTTCTCTCCAGTGATGGGGAAGTGGCACCGACTACAGCTGGAGAAAGAGCTCTTGTTCGCAAAAGTCACTCTCAGCTACATTCTGTCCCTGAACACAGAAAACTGAAATATCATTTGTTCTTGTGAATTATTTTTTGTTTCTTTATTGAATTGAATAGAGCAAAAATAACAGCTGCCCATATTCCTTGCCTGTCATCTCTACCTGGGCAGAGGTGGTGGGAAAGGACAGGAAGACCTGTTACAGATGTGGAATAGAAGAAAGCCCTTTTTGGAATGTGTTTGCATGACTCATAAAGAACAGTTATTTTTAGCTTTCCTGTCACAAGAGATAAAGGCCTTTGTCCTATAACACAGGCTTCCACTTAAAAGGAAAACCCAAGGTCCATTCAAAGCAAGAGTCCAATAACAAGCTCTCATTTATAGTATCTGCTTCAAACCCCTGGAGTTATAACATGTTTTACAAGCTTAGAATATAATGCAAAATTTCATTCTGTGTGACTTTCGTTTATTAGGGTTGTGTTACCTGGAACAATAGGAACGGCTTAATGTAGTAGCAATGATTTGAATTCAGTTTAGGAATCATTAATTTAACAGTATAATTTAATATAATTAAAATATGCTATGCTATGTAGAAAATTCACCACCTTTTGGGATCACCTCTGTAGAATCAGATCTCATAATCCAACTTCAATCTATTATTGATTATGCTTTGGATAAGCCTGTCTTGATTCTCAGAAGAAATAAACTAATAACATTTGAAAGCATTGAAATAACATTTGAAACATAAATCACAGCGCCACTCTGATGGATTAAGTAACAAGAGGTCAATGGGGACTAAAAGGTTGTTAGAATTAAAAGGTATCTTCTCTCCAGTTTTCTTTTGCACTGGTTTCTTGCACCTTCTTAAATCTCTTTTGGATATACTTAGCTCGCCAATGCACCTTTTCCTCTTAATCATTCTGTCCTCTTTTTATTCTTTCAACATTCATTATACATTTTTCAACACTTTTCTTTGTGCCACGTGGGGCATTACGCGCCAAGTGTGAGGGGGGCTTAAGGAGCTCTGAGTCTAGAAGGGAAGGCGAATAAGGGAACCGCGGCGGTACGTCTTGCTCAGAGCTGTGAGAAAGGGTAGCTTAGGCGTGAGAATGAGGGCTGTGTGCAACCGGCGGATGGGTGCCCGGAGCTCTCTCGGGCCAGAATATGCCTTCGGCAAAGGATTATTCGTCTAATCCATACAGAAATAGGACACCATGTAAGTCTGTCGCATACCCCTGGGTAGGTGGAAATGAGAAGAGGGTCGTCCTTCTATGTGCCGCTGCTTCTGGCTGGAAAACTTCCCTGAATAAACCCTTCTCATCTCTTTGGTCTCGTTTTATCAACTGTCTCAGGAAGGCTCCCCTGATCACCTCTTTCCCACGTCTGGGTTGGGGACAGTTTCCTAATGTGCTGCAAGACCTTGCACTCACCCCTCTGGTACTTCTCAAGGGATTGACACTGAGTGTACCCAATGTCTTAGATGTCCCCAAAATGCAGTTTATTTTAAATTACTTCTGGAGTCCCCATTCTCATTGATAATGGTGAGAGGAAAGTAATTGGTCAACTGACGGGCAGCCAACCTCTTTCAGTTTAAAATAGTTTTCTTTGTGAAAATATTTGTCACTTCAAAGTTCATATTCTTGCTTAGGGCTCCCTGCCTTCCCCGCAGGAGGGGTCCTCCCTGACTCCTTCCCTCGGACGGCATCTTGGGGAGGGGGAAGCTCATTATCCACATGCTGTCTCCTGGGTCCTCACTGGCCTGAAAGGGACGTTTATCGTCTCGTTAGGTCACACAGCGGGTGCCTCTGAGGGGCAGCTGGTCATTCTGTACCATGTATTCTTTATTGTTCTTTTATAATGGAATACCAAGTTGAAATATTTATATACACATAAAAATGGAAACAATTTCCATTTACCTACCTCTCATTTAATGAAAAGAACTATATCTTATTTCCGCCATTGCCATCCCCACGTGCCTTTCATCGGACCTATTTTTCTCCCTGTTCAGAGGGAGCATGTGGCTGGATTTTGTTTGATCACTTCCTTGATTTTCTTTATAGTTTTACCACATAGGTTGTCATCCTTAAATCTGCTTTTTCACTAAATATTATGTCCCTGAATTCAACACAGTATTTTATTTAACTATAATCTATGAATTTTTCTAAAATATATGTAATTATTTACATAAAGATAGGAGAATTTGTTTATAACTTCTACAAATAATGAGCATTTGGTTAATTTCTGGGATTAGAGTTTCTTTGCTTTTGAGGGTTTTTTTTTTGTTTTTATTTTTTGGTATTTACAAACGTATCTTCTAATGAATATATACAAATATTTTTCTAGAAAGCATACCAAAGAATGAAATTGCTGTATCAAAGGTTTGTACATCTTTACTAGAATGTTAATTTTTAAATAAGTTACTTATTCTTTAAGTTCATGATTCCTTTTCGATAAAGTCAAGTCTTTTGTCCATTTTTCTTTTCTTTTGGGTTGTTTTTTGAGGTGGGAGGAGGAGTGAGTTATTTATATTTTTGGTGTACATTCATTTTGAATTTTGTTTTTTGTAAGTACATTTTCAAATCTGTGGTTTTTCATTTCTCTTACTGAATGAGGGAATATAACTTAATTATAATATAGTAAATTTTATAATTTACTAAGGATAATTTTAATATCTTATTTAATATATATTTCTTAAGACGTAGAGCATCTTATGTGGTCTTCTAAGTATTTTGTTGTTCTGACTTTCACATTTAAATCCTTAGCTCAACTAGCATCAAGTGAACTCATTTTATTCACTTAATTCCTATTTGGAGGGAGATGATTTTTTTGTAAGCTGTAGGGTAAGGAATCCAATTTCTTTTTTTCTGCATGAAAAACAAATTGCCCAGCTCTACTTAATAAAAAATGTATACGTATCCTTTCCGCAGGAATCTCAATCCTATCCTTATTATAAATCAATTTTCCATATTGTCAGTGGTAAGTTTCTAGACATCTTTTCTGTTCTAACAGTCCATTTGTCAGTCTCTGTACCAATACACACCATCTTCATTATTAAGACTTTATCAGTTTTGATAATTGATAATGGAAGTTCAGTCATTGATCTTTGATCTTTTTCTTCATGAGAGTTCTGGCTACTCTCATTTGTTCTTTGAATGTTTGATAAAACTTACCTATAAGATTGTGTGGATCTGGTGATTTAATTTACAGAAGGTTTTAATTACTGATTTGATGTCTTTATGATACCATTCAGGTATTTACATTCTGTACGAATAGCTGTGATTAGCAACATATTTCCACAAATTTGTCCGTGTATCTAACTTTTACAATCAAACTGTTCATATGATTCTCTTATTTTTTTGTAATCTTTGCTACGGCTCTGATTATAGCTCCCTTTTCATTTTTTGTTCCCTTGCATTTTATTTAACCTAACCTGTCAGAGGTTTCCCAGGTTTTGTTAGTTGGGTTTTGTTTTTTAAGGAATTTTGGATTGACTTTGTTAATTTTTTTTTTATCTTTCTTTCTCTTATATTTCTTTCTTTCCTTTTCTTTTTAACTGTTTCTTTCCACTTTTATGAGGGTGGCTTATTCTGTGATCTCTTTCAAATCAATTAAGATGGGGTCATGTGGTAAATTTTGTTATTATTTTCAATCATTCATGGCACCCTTCTCTATAAAAGTACTGTATTTCTTTGCCCACCAGTTTTGGTCTAAACTCTGTACCTTGCTTGGGAAAATGGAATGTGAGCAGAAAAGACAGGATCCTTGTTTTTACTTCCAATTTGGAGTAGACACTTTAAGAGGCATTTTGAGTTGCTGACACGGTACTGGACTTTTAGTCACAGAAAAGGAAGATAGCAGAGTGTAGTCCAGCCTATTTAAAGCATGTAGCTGAACTATAGCTAACCCAAGTTTCTGTGTAACATGAACAAGAAATGAATTTTTGTTGGTATAAGCACTAAGCTTTTGAGCTTATTTGTTGCTATAGCAAAGAAAACTAAAGCAGATACTGATATCTTAAAGTGAGGTACTCTGTAACAAAAAACTGAAGATCTGTGTATTGACCTTGGAGCCAAGGGAAAAGTTATAAAGAAGCTGTTATTGGACGCACAGCATGCAGTGGAAAAATATTTAGCAGACCATCACCTGTAATACCCTCAAAAGCAGATAATCTAATGAATGGTGACTTTGAGAGAAGAGGTTTCAAAGCAGACTGTTAGTAGTGTGACTTGGTTATTTTTTTCCCTGGAATTGCCAGGTGAACTCAGAAAAGAATTGGCCTTCTTTGCAAACAGGGAAGAAAAAGAAATGAGAGCGACCAGGAATTATAGGGATTGTGGAGTTAGAAAACAGAACTGTTTCTTATAAGTGAAGATAAATGGAAATGCTGTGAGCGACAAAGGCATCATTAAGTCTCAGATAAAGGTATACACACCCAAATAAGGGCACTGCCATGCATAACCTTTGTTTAAAACTCCGAATGGCTTAAGGTGACTCCTAGAAAATCATCTAAGTTGAATAAAATGGCTTATAATTTAGCCTGATAGTTCAAATTATATATAGGTCTAGAAAGAAAAGTACAACTCAAAAGAGCAAGGGTGTGGCTATTTGCACACGCTGCTGATTGAAATCAAATAACTTTAAAAAAACCCTATATTTTTTGGAGAGTTTTTGCCAAAAGTTCCAATAGCTTGGATTAAAAGATTAACTATCAAGGCGTAGAACAACTTGGGGGCCCTCAGTTTTCTATATGGAGGGTACAGGCTTAGCAAGGTGCTCAGCCCCAAGGATAGATATTGTCCAATGCCCTTATGAGATACAGCTGAGGAGTATAATTGAAGTGAAGGCTCTGAAGGGAGATGATCCCAGCATCTAGGATAGCAATGCATTGTGCAAAATAAAGTAATACTTCTTATCTTCTTCCAGTGGGTGTGTTTGCTGCAGTTATCATTCACTGTCCCGCGATTATGTATTTGAGGAAAGTGCACTTTATTTGATAGATCTCCAGACACCCGATGGGGAGACTATCATGAGGCCCTAGGTTTTAAGCTTTGTGCTGAGACTGATTTCTTCCTTAAGGGTGGAGGTGGATCTATTTTGAGTGCAGAAGAAAGGACACTGAGTATTCTTGACCAAGAGAGCAGACGCAAGTATTTACATTGTAACACAACCCATAGACTTGGGGCTTAGACAAGGACTTGCTTAGACAATGTGCCAGCTCTGAATAGAAGCTTTGAGGTACAAATGAGTTTCTACCACCTCTCTGGTTCTTCATCTCAGCTATGAAAACAAGAACAGACTGGACCGCACAAAGCGTTCTTTCTTCTGGGGCTTGGAATGAGAAGACCCCGGGAACAGAGCCACGGGCCAGAGCAACACTGTGGCCGCACAGCCACTGACTCCCAGCTCTCTGTGATGGTCAGAACGAAGGAGGTTTCAATCATTGTAAAATACTAAGATTCGGAGTTACGTGTTGTCATAGAAAAACTGAAAGAGATGTTTAGTTTATTTTACATCCTTTCTCTTCTTTTCCTAATAAAAGAAATTCAGGGTCTAACACTTTCCCTAAGTACTGTTGCAACTATGTTCTATCTACAAGGTTTGATATATAGTATGTTCATAACCATTCAGTTATAAATATTTTCTAATTTCCATTTCCATTTTTATCCCATGTCTAATACAAAGTGAGTTTCTTTACGTTCAAATATTTGGGAGAATTCTAGTTGTTTTTTATTGATTTCTAGTTTGATTGCATTTTAGTAAGAAAAGGTGGCCCTTATTTTACCAATGCCTTGAAATTTCATGGAATTTCATCAGGACCTAATGAGAGTCAAGTTTAATACGTGTCGCAAGTGCCCTAGGAAAGAATATATGCTGGTACCGAGGTCAAAACCAGACAAGCAAACAAAACAACGAAGACACACTTGTATCCTCAAAGGGACGGATAAATATGTTTCATTTGGCTACATTTTCCAATGTGCACCTAAAAAATTTGACCTGGAACCATTATCTAGAAAACCATCTGTGACGAGAAGGATTTAATGATAATAAATTTTTTTTTGAAATATTTGCTCACTTAAGCAAGAGTTAGGTTGTGGGGAGTCGGACCCACTGGCCTGGGTATAAAGGACATGCACATATTGGAACAGAATAGGGATCTGGAGATGTTCCCACAGTCTCTCCAACATCCGTCACACCTCTCACCCAAACCCCCACCTCCGAATTGCCACCAGTCAGAGGCAGGAAGTGCTCAAGTGATTTTACTTCCTTCATACCCTCCCTTCTTCTCTTTCTCTTTCAGTCATTTATTGAGCACCTACTGTGTACCAGGTACTACAGTGCATATGAAGATGAATGGGTCTTAGCCTCCTACCTTCAAAATGGTACCCATTCATAAAGACACCAGCTACAATAATGAAAGCCACACTAAATGAAAGGCACAGTGTGTTAGGGAACAAACAAGAAACGAGCCAGATGCCCTAGATGGAGGAAGGATGGTAAGCACCCCGAGTATGGGAGAAGGATTTATCTGGGCTTTAAGAAAACGGTCACTCAGGTTTCCCTGACGGGAAAGTGTGTAACATCAGGAATGCAGCTAGATTACCAATGAGCGCGTCAGTTTCTTAGGGGAAGGGATAATTGGATTCTTACAGTGTTTTTACACCTGTCAGTGCTGTAAGTTTTCCTCTGGATGGTTACATAAGCTTTCCTTCATTTGTTAACTCTCTACTCCAGATATGACATATCATTAATAATGATCTGTATCGTTTATAAAAAATTTTTCCTATAGAAATATAATGTGAGCCACATATTTAATTTAAAATCTAGTAATCACATTTTAAAAAAGTAAAAAGAAACAATTGAAGTTAATTTTATGATATGTTTTATTTATGTCAGTACATCCCAAATATTATCATTTTCAGTATGTAATCAGTATAAAAATGTTGAGATATTTTATATTCTTTTTTGTACTGTGTCTGAAATTCAGTGGGTATTTTACATTTACAGTATATCTTAATTCGTACTAGCCATTTCAAGCATTGAGTAGCCATGTATAGCTAATGGCTAGCATATTAGATAGCTCAAGTTAAAACATAAATTGTTAAATATTTATATTACTTATAACATAGGTAGGAAGGAAAAAAATATGGTGATCAGGACAACAGTTGATGAAAGCCAGGAAAACATTTGTATATTAAATGTCTGAATAAACTTGAAAACAACAAAAGTAGTCTCTAAAATTCAAGTTCAAGTTCACAAATAAATAGGGATCTCTTTAAGAAACTGACCAATTATTATTTCTCCTATTTATAGGGGGTTACTTTTGTTTTTAATTTACGTCAATGTGTTTCAGATTGTCTTGTTTACAGGGTGGAGAGGTCTTAATATAATAAGTCACCACAATAGCAAATGCAATGACTTTTTGGTCTTGCAGAGAGGAAATCCCATACTATATGGGGCTGCAGGACTTCAGGGTGGGGCCCTATTATTCTGAGAAAAGCCAGTCAAGCTAATCAAGGCTTAATTCGCAGCCAAAATGAAAATAGCCTCATGTGTTCTGAGAATGGGGTACAGGTCGGATCAAATGCCAAACTACATTTATAAAGCACGTGACATATTCAGTGCGTTTTATTTTCCGGGATTAGTAGTTTCAAAATCCAGTCACAAACACCAGCATCTAATCCACAACTAACCAAAGCATTCCAGAATGTTGTCGGTTTTTTGTCGTCGTTGTTGTTTTTTAAGAATTCAAGAGTAAATCAAGTCCCTTTGAATTAGTGAGCACATCAGCCTTTAATGAATGCAGAAGTACTGCTCAAGGAGTAGATAGGGGTAAACGAAGTCTAATTATCTGATCTCTGTACTGTGAGTTTTTAAGCAGAGTCATACAGTAAACATAAGATATGAGAAAATGCTGGAATGTATGACAGATGTATGTCAGCGGTGTGACAAAGGATGATTTAAATTAAGGTTGTTTGAACTTTAAATCCACAGGCCCAGCCAACCCTTGGACATTCTTACTCACATCTTAAAGTTCACCTGGGCCAGTACTTTTCATGCTCAAAATACTGTCATCGTTACTTTGTTATTATTGTCTTACGTTTATGCACTGTGTATGAGATTTAATATTCAATCTTATAAAACGAACTAAAATAAAAACAGTGACCAAATTACATCTAGGTATTTTGAAACACAACCTAAAAATCTATTTGCCAGTTATCCTTCTGAGGCTAGCTGGCTCATAGATTCAAGAATGGCCCTTGGAACTCAAAGGTCCCAATTTATTCTCATTTTGTAACAAAAGTAAATCACAGTTTATGATAGGATCTTGGTACAACTGTCCCAAATTCTACTGCACTTTGCATAGAGTAGAGCATGAGGTTCACCAGCATCCCCCAAACCATCCTCAAGGAGCCCTAACTGAATGCCAAAACACAGAGGACACATGCTGAGCAGTTTTAAGATAAACGTCATCACCTCATCCATGCAGTAGCTACCCAGGCTTCTATGACACATTAGCAGTGTTTTGAGTTGTTGTCGTTAAGAATATGAATAAACAAAACAAAACTTTACTCAGTACATGGTGTCCTTCCAACTTCCATGCAATGCACAGTTTGCAAAATGAGCCCAGCCTTCTGTGTACCCTCCTCCTTCACTAATTATTCATTAAGCTTATTTCCCAGCTGGCTTCTCATTTCCATAACCTATTTTCCTTTTCACCTTTCTACCTTTCTGCTCTAGTTTTTAATTTTTTCCTTTCTTACTCTCTAATGCAAAAGTACATTATGTCCCTAGATAGCCATTTTTATATTCAGGTTAATATTATTAGACTAAAACATTCCTCTATACTACCATTGGTCCCTGAAGCAATCCTGAAATGGCAATCCATTTAAAACAGAACTCCAGTCTAAAGGCAGTGGCATGGATCTCTCAGCTATAAAAGGCACCCAGATTTCATTGTATTTCCTATTTATGTTATCCATCCTTAAGGCTATGAAGCCTTTTGCTTAATGATATTTGTCGTGTCAAAAGACATGTGACCAAAAAGTAATCTTTTCCTTTAGATTTATGGTAAACTAAGTTCTTGAGGAAGGTAACAGCTCTGGATACGGAATCTTGTTCTCAGATCCAGCCTCTAGCTTAATAGAAGCTGTGGGGTCATGAGCAACTTATCCAACTTCTCTCAGCCTCTGTTTCCTTATACGTAAAGTGGGAATAATAAAGCATCGGTGGGAGAATAAGTAATACAGAGTTTCTTGTAAATGAGGTGGACTCAAGATATTGATTGTGTTATTATCATGACCATCGTTATTATTATTAATAATACATTAACATTATCACCATGAGATCCTCGACTGGAGAATAAATCTTCACGGAGTTCACTCAGTGTCCAAAACACATGTTGCAAAAGGACATTTTCTCTTAATTTTGTATTTTTTTGTCCTTAGAATATATACCACTAGGGAGACTTCCAGGAAGATGGCGGCGTGAGCAGAGCGCCAGAAATCTCCTCCCAAAACTATATATATCTACGAAAATAGAGCAATAACAACAATTCCTAAAAGAGAGACCAGAATACACAGGAAAGCACACAGCATGCAGCTACACCTGAGAGGACTCGGCACCCCATGAGGTGGGTAAGACATGGAGCCGTGACCCAATGGGACCCGAGCGCTCCCCCACCCCAGTGCACCAGAGGGAGGAGAGGATTCAGAGCCGGGAGGGAGTGGAAGTACAGGCCCGCGAAATAACCAGCCCCGGTGATCTGCGCGGGGAGCGCCGACACACATAGCGCAGTGTAGTGGAGATTGGAGAGACAGATGGTGCAGGATCTGAGCGGGGAACACGCCAGGGTGCTTGCAGCCGGCTCCGGGGAAGGAAAAAATGGAAAAAGAAAAGCGCACGCGTTTTTCAGCGGTCTTAAAGAGACAGGACCCCAGCGGAGGAGCCGATCGCCCCGGCACACTCAGCCCAGCAGGCTGGGAGTCCTGGGAAGTTTCGGACCCCTTAGCTGGTGACTGGGAAAGGGTGGCTGCACTTTGACTTCCCACAGAGCTCAACAGCCTCCCATTCGTTCCCACCCCAGCCAGAGCTATAAAGGGCCCCACGGAGGGGCACGGCCACGGCTGCGGAATAGTGGAGCAACAGCGCCACCTACAGCATCCCCACAGAATCCACTCCTGGTGGGCGTTTTTTTTTGTTGTTTTGTTTTGTTTTGTTTTGTTTTTTGTTTTTTCTTCTCTT
>JAQQAC010008719.1:4528558-4648142 GCA_029783875.1 Phataginus tricuspis | reverse complement strand
TTGTTGTTTTGTTTTGTTTTGTTTTTTGTTTTTTCTTCTCTTTCTTTTTTCTTTTCTTTTCTTTCTTTTTTTTTTCTTTCCTTTTTTTTTTCTTTTTAAAGTCTTAAAGAGCCCAGCTGACATACATGGCAACTACCAGCGACCACTACTATAGCCATGAAAAGATAGAGGAATATGGTCCAGACTAAAATCAACCAGACAACCCCAGAGAGGGAGCCTGAAGTGATGGAACTGCACAGTCTTCCTGAAGAAGAATTCAGAATAAAAGTCACAACCATGCTGATGGATCTACAGAGAAATGTACAAGAGCTGAGTGAGGAAGTGAGGGAAGTGAGGAAAGACAATGCAGAAATCAGACAAGCGATCAACGGGCTTAACAGCAGACAGGATGAGATGCAAGAGACTGTTAATGGAATAGAAATCAGAGAACAGGAATACAGAGAAGCTGAGGCAGAGAGAGATAAAAGGATTTCTAGGAATGAAAGAATATTAAGAGAACTGTGTGACCAATCCAAACGGAACAATATTTGCATTATAGGAGTACCAGAGGAAGAAGAGAGAGAAAAAGGGATAGAAAGTGTCTTTGAAGAAATAATTGCTGAAAACTTTCCCACGCTGGGGAAGGAAATAGTCTAGCAGTCCACGGAAGCCCACAGATCTCCCAACACAAGGGACCCAAGGAAGACAACACCAAGACACATAATAATTAAGATGGCAAAGATCAAAGATAAAGACAGAGTATTAAAGGCAGCTAGAGAGAGAAAAAAGATCACCTACAAAGGAAAACCCATCAGAGTATCATCAGACTTCTCAACAGAAACCTTACAGGCCAGAAGAGAATGGCATGATACATTTAACGTTATGAAACAGAAGGGCCTCGAACCAAGAATATTGTATCCAGTATGATTATTATTGAAATTGGAGGGAGGGATTAAACAATTTCCAGACAAGTGAAAGCTGAGGGAATTTGCCTCCCATAAACCACCTCTACAGGATATTTTAAAGGGACTGCTCTAGATGGAAGCACTCCTAAGGCTAAAAAGATTTCACCAGAGAAAATAAAATCACAGCAAAGAAAGCAGACCATCCAAATATTAACTAAAGGCAAAGAATAAAACTCCTAGTATATAAAGAATGGAGGAGGAAGAATAAGAAGGGAGAGAAATAAAGAAACATCAGACGGTGTTTACAATAACTTAACAAGAAAGTTAAGTTAGATTCCTAGATAGTAAAGAAGCAACTCTTGAACCTTTGGTAACCACAAATCTAAAGCCAGCAATGGCAATAAGTACATAGCTATCGATAATCACTCTAAATGTAAACGGACTGAATGCACCAGTCAAAAGACACAGAGTTACTGAATGGATTAAAAAGCAAGACCCATCTATATGCTGCTTACAAGAAACTCACCTCAAACCCAAAGATATACACAGACTACAAGTGAAGGAATGGAAAAAATATTTCATGCAAACAACAAAGAGAAAAAAGCAGGTGTTGCAGTACTTGTATCAGATAAAATAGACTTCAAAACGAAGAAAGTAGCAAGAGATAAAGAAGGACATTACATAATGATAAAGGGGTCAGTCCAACAAGAAGATATAACCATTATAAATATATATGCACCCAACACAGGAGCGCCAGCATATGTGAAACAAATACTAACAGAATTAAAGGAGGAAATAGACAGCAATGCATTCATTTTAGGAGACTTCAACACACCACTCACTCCAAAGGACAGATCAACCAGACAGAAAATAAGTAAAGACAAAGAGGCACTGAACAACACACTAGAAAAGATGGACCTAACAGACATCTACACAACTCTGCACCCAAAAGCAACAGGATACACATTCTTCTCAAGTGCACATGGAACATTTTCCAGAATAGACCACATACTAGGCCACAAAAAGAACCTCAGTATATCCAAAAATATTGAAATCCAGGCACCAACTTCTCAGATCACAAAGGTATAAAATAGAAATAAATTTTAGAAAGAAATCAAAAAGGCTCACAAATACATGGAGACTTAACAACATTCTCCTAATTAATCAGTGAGTTAACGACCAAATCAAAACAGAAATCAAGGAATATATGGAGACTAATGACAACAACAACATAAAGCCCCAACTTCTGTGGGATGCAGCAAAGGCAGTTCTAAGAGGAAAGTATATTGCAATCCAGGCCTATATAAAGAGGGAAGAACATTTCCAAATGAATAGTCTAAGGACACAATTACTGAAATTGGAAAAAGAAGAACAAATGAGGCCCAATATCACCAGAAGGAGGGATATAATAAAGATCAGAGAAGAAATAAATAAAATTGAGAAGAATAAAACAATAGAAAAAATCAATGAAACCAAGAGCTGGTTCTTTGAAAAAATAAACAAAATAGATAAACCCTAGCCAGACTCATTAAGAGAAAAGGAGAATCTACACACATAAACAGAACCAAAAATGAAAAAGGAAAAATAATGACGGATCCCACAGAAATACAAAGAATTATAAGAGAATATTATGAGAATCTATATGCTAACAAGCTGGAAAACCTAGAAGAAATGGACAACTTCTTAGAAAAATACAACCTCCCAAGACTGACGAAGCAAGAAACAGAAAAACTAAACAGACCAGTCACCAGCAACGAAATTGAATCAGTAATCAAAAAACTACCCAAGAACAAAACCCCCGGACCTGATGAATTCACCTCTGAATTCTACCAGACATAGAGAAGTAACACCCATTCTCCTTAAAGTTTTCCAAAAAATAGAAGAGGAGGGAATACTTCCAAACTCATTCTATGAAGCCAGCATCACTCTAATACCAAAACATGGCAAAGACCTCACCAAAAAAGAAAATTACAGACCAATATCCCTGATGAACGTAGATGCAAAAATACTCAACAAAATATTAGCAAACCGAATTCAAAAATACATCAAGAGGATCATACACCATGATCAAGTGGGACTCATCCCAGGGATGCAAGGATGGTAGAACATTCGAAAATCCACCAACATCATCCACCACATCAACAAAAAGAAGAACAAAAACCACATGATCATCTCCATAGATGCTGAAAAAGCATTTGACAAAATTCAGCATCCATTTATGATTAAAACTCTCAACAAAATGGGTATAGACGGCAAGTACCTCAACATCATAAAGGCTATATATGACAAACCCACAGCTAACATCAAACTTAACAGAGAAGCTGAAAGCTTTTCACCTAAGATCGGGAACAAGACAGGGATGCCCACTCTCTTCACTGTTATTCAACATAGTACTGGAGGTCCTAGCCATGGCAATCAGACAAAACAAAGACATACAAGGCATTCAGATTGGTAAAGAAGTCAAATTGTCACTATTTGCAGATGACATGATACTGTTCATGAAAAACCCTAAAGACTCCACTCCAAAACTACTAGAATATCTGAATTCAGCAAAGTTGCAGGATACAAAATTAACACACAGAAATCTGTTGCTTTCCTATACACTAACGATGAACTAACAGAAAGAGAAATCAGAAAAACAATTCCATTCACAATTGCTTCAAAAAGAATAAAATACCTAGGAATAAACCTAACGAAGGAAGTGAAAGACCTGTACTCTGAAAACTACAAGACACTCCTAAGAGAAATTAAAGAGGACACTAACAAATGGAAATGCATCCCATGCTCTTGGCTAGGAAAAATAAATATTGTCAAAATGGCTATACTACCTAAAGCAATCTACAGATTCAACGCAATCCCTACCAAACTACCAACAGCTTTCTTCAATGAACTCTAACAAATAATTCTAAAATTCATATGGAACTGGAAAAGACCCCGAATAGCCAAAGCAATCCTGAGAAGGAGGAATAAAACAGGGGGAATTACGCTCCCTGACTTCAAGCTCTACTACAAAGCCACAGTAATAAAGACAATTTGGTATTGGCACAAAAACAGATGCACAGACCAGTGGAACAGAATAGAAAATCCAAACATTAACCCAAACATATACAGTCAATTAATATTTGATAAAGGAACCTTGGATATACAATGGGGAGATGACAGCCTCTTCAGCAGCTGGTGTTGGCAAAACTGGACAGCTACATGTAAGAGAATGAAACGGGACTACTGTCTAGCCCCATACACAAAGGTAAACTCAAGGTGGATCAAAGACCTGAATGTAAGTCATGAAACCATAAAACTCTTAGAAAGAAACATAGGCAAAAATCTCTTGGACATAAACATGAGCGACTTCTTCATGAACATATCTCCCCGGGCAAGGGAAACAAAAGCAAAAATGAGCAAGTGGGACTATACAAGCTAGAAAGCTTCTGTACAGCAAAGGACACCATCAGTAGAACAAAAAGACATCCTACAGTATGGAGAATATATTCATAAATGACATATCTGATAAAGGGTTGACATCCAAAATATATAAAGAACTCACATACCTTAACAAACAAGAAGCAAATAATCCAACTAAGAAATGGGCAGAGGACATGAATAGAAGAAATTCAGATGGCCAACAGGCACATGAAAAGATGCTCCACATCGCTAATCATCAGAGAAATGTAGATTAGAACCACAATGAGATATCACCTTGCACAAGTGAGGATGGCCAACATCCAAAACACAAACAACAACAAATGTTGGCAAGGATGTGGAGAAAAGGGAACCCTCCTACACTGCTGGTGGGACTGCAAATTAGTTCAACCATTGTGGAAAGCAGTATGGATATTCCTCAAAAAACTCAAAATAGAAATACCATTTGACCCAGGAATCCCACTCCTAGGAATTTACCCTAAGAATGCAGCAGGCCAGTTTGAAAAAGACATATGCACCCCTATGTTTATCGCAGCACTATTTACAATAGCCAAGAAATGGAAGCAACCTAAGTGTCCATCAGTAGATGAATGGATAAAGAAGAAGTGGTACATATACACAATGGAATATTATTCAGCCATAAGAAGAAAACAAATCCTACCATTTGCAACAACATAGAGGGAGCTAGAGGGTACTATGCTCAGTGAAATAAGCCAAGCCGAAAAAGAGAAGTATTGAATGATTTCACTCATATGTGGAGTATAAGAACAAAGAAAAAAACTGAAGGAACAATACAGCAGCAGACTCACAGAACCCAAGAACGGACTAATAGTTACCAAAGGGAAAGGGACTGGGGAAGATGGGAGGGAAGGGAGGGACAAGGGAGAAAAAGGGACATTTCGATTAGCAGACTAATGTTGAGGGGGTGCAGGGAGGGCTGTACAACTCAGAAAAGACAAGTAGTGATTCTATAGCATCTCACTATGCTGATGGACAGTGACTGTAATGGGGTATATAGGGGGGACCTGACGAAGGGGTGGTTTAATAACCATAATATTGCACATGTAATTGTAGATTAATGATACCAAAATAAATTATATATAAAAAAAGAATATATACCACTAGGTACGTGCACTGAAATTACTAGGTGTTGAAGTCATGTGGAATGTGGGACATCTTCACTGTGTGGCTTTGCCACAAACTGAATAAACACTGTTTCCTAGTGTATACAGTATTTTTAATTGAATTGTATTTTTAAAATTATGTAGAATATTTGTGTGATTCCAAAATTAAATTTACCAATAAGATACTGTGAAAATTAATAAAGGGACATTGACATAGCATCTGGAGATCTGCAGGGGGAGCTCTCACACCCTCCACTCCTCCACAGTTACAGACCCCACAGAAGGAAGAGAGGATACCTTGGAACTCATACTGTTTTGGCTACTTACCCGCCCAGTAGGAGGAGGGAAAAGTTTCCGTCTCCCTTGACGATAGCCCAGCCAGTGAGAGACTGTCACTACTTGGTCAATGAGAAGCCACAGCACGTGGGAATACTAGTTTCTTCCAATGGCTTTGTGCTTAGAACAGTCCTGCCAACATCCCCCTTTCTTCTATTAAAAGAGCAGTTCCCCTCCTGTGTTATCTGGACATACCTGTGGTTTTGCTATAGCTTGTTTGTCACAAATTGCAGTTCTCTGCTGTTCCCATATAAACCCATTTTTGCGGGTGAAACAACTGACAGTTTTACTTTTAACGTTAACTGTATATTTAAAGAAGTCTAGCTTTCTTTCCTGTCCTCTTTACCCTCTTCTCTATACTCTTTTATTCTCCCCTTCTCCCTAAAAGCAACCATTTTTTGTTATTTTTTACTTTGTTTTATTTTTATATAGCATACCATACTTAGATAAGTGTAGTACACCATACACATTTTCGCCACCTTGCTTTTTTAACTTCAAAATATATTCTGAACATATCCATAGCAGTATATGGAGAGTTTCTCCATTCTTTTTTATAGTTGCATCATACCACCTTGGATAGCTATGCTCTAGTCTGCACAACCACTCCCCTATTGATTTACACTTAGGGTAGTTCCAGTATTCTGATAGGATAAAACTCCTCCAATAAATATTCTTGAACAGACACTTTTTTGAATTTGTGCTAGTGTAACTTTGGGATTGACTCCTAGAACTGGAATTACTGGGTCAAAGAGTGAGTGTATTTCTAGATGTTCGCAACTCCCTGTCATAGACATACTACTTTGCAATCACATTGGCAGTATATGAGAGTACCTGTTTTCCCACAGCCACGCCAGTAGAGCACGTTGCCAAACTTTTGGACTTTTGTTCATCAAATAGGTGAGAAACTTTATCTTGGTGAATTTTAATTTGCATTTCTCAAATGGGCAAGTTTGGTCATCATTCCATATTTTTAAGACCACTTGCATTTCTTTTTTTTAACTATCCATTTTCTGGCTTGTTTTTCTAGACTCATTGGATTTTTTATTCCCTAGTTATTTAAATATTAGGAATGTTAGTGAGATAAACTGAAAATATTTTCCTCAATTTGTAATTTTTCTTGTGTCTTGCAAAAATTTCATATATATATATATGACATAATATATGCAAGCATACATATATTCATACATGTGTACAAATGTACACACACACCTTCATCTACCCTTATTGCCTGTGGATTTAGAGTCATCTTTATTAGAGAAGTTTTACCCACTTCTATTTATATAGGAATTCACCCATGTTTCCTCTGGTACTTGTATGGTTTCATAATTTTACATTTCAATCTCTCATACATTTGGAATTTATCATAGTATATGGCATGAGGAATGAATCCAATTTTATCTTTTTTCCACAAATTATTTGTCTTGGTATTTATTTTCCAAATTCATCTTTTCCCATCTTTTGAAATGCGATGTGTCATAGGTAGAATAATGACCTCTCCGGCAAAGGTATACATGTCCTAATCCCCGGACCCTGTGAATATACACACCTGGAGGATTAAGGCACAGATGGAATTAATTTTGCCAATAAGTTGACCTTAAAATAAGGATATTACTCTTATCCAGGTGAGCTCAGTAGAATCACAGTGTCTTTTAAAGTGGACAAGGGAGACAGAAAAGGAAGTCAGAGTGGGAGAAATATCTGAAGATGCTCCACTGCTGGCTTGGCAGACGCAGAAAGAAGCAATGAGCCACGATCTACCAGCCATGAGGCGCAGGAGGCCTGCTGGTGCTAGAGAAAGCAAGGGGATGGATTCTCTCCGAAAGCCCGTAGAGAGACTGCGTCCATACAGACACCTTGACTTCGGCCCACTAAGAACCATTTCATATTTCTGACCTTGTTCTAAGTCACTAAGTTTGTGGTAATTTGTTACAGCAAAGGTAGGAAACGAGTACATCATCTTTGTCATAAACTAAACTTACGAATTCATTTGGATCTATTTCTGGATTTTCTATTCCATCAGCCAGTCTGTTTTTCCATGTGCCAATATAACACTGCTTTAATTATAGAGACTTCATGGTAAGTTTTAATATCTGCTAGGGATGCCACCCTTCCTTTTTCTTTCCCAGGGCTTTCCTGACTCTTATCACTTGTTTTTCTAAATAAAATGTATAATGAATCAATTTGTCTGACTCCAGGAAAAACAAGAACTGGATGGTATTCCTAGTACCACCAGTCTTTTAACTTTGGGAATTCACATACTTGTTTTATGATCGAGGCTCAGTTCTTCCACAATGAAAGATGAGGCAGGAATACCCGGTATAATATACCAGGAGCTATAGTTGAAAAAAATAAGAAAAGTGCTATTAAAATGACTTGGAAATCAGATGTTCAACCAAATAACTTATCAAGACTTTTTAAAAGCCAAGAAATAAAAACCATATTTAAACTAGATTAAGGGACAAAAAAGGAATTAAAATGGTTCACACAATTGAAAATCCCAAATGAGGTTGGGGGCAGGTGTGCAAATGACATCCAGAACAGGTCTCTTCCCCCACCCCTTTGTCCCTCGTGTCTTCCAGCTCAAGCACACCCTCTCCGTGTGCGAGCTCCCTGTTGGTACAGACGTGCACTTGACCAACTTAACAAATCCTGAGGGAAAAGGATGTCTCTTCCTCAATAGTTCCAGCAAAAATTGTAAAACTGAATTTCGTTAGTCTAGCTTGCTACACATACTCACTCCTGAGCCAATTACTGTGGCCAGAGAGCAAACTATTCTGAGTGAGTAGTTGTGGGTAATAAAGCTATTCTTGAAGATGAGGATGGAGTCAGGTCCTCTATCCAGAGAGGCCGAGTAAAGGAGAGGGAGTCCCCAAAAGAAAAGGCAGAGCCCTGGGAACAGAAAAACGTTTAATGATGTGGGACAGGCAAAAGTGACATGCGACCACTTCATTGGCCCATGTAAATAAATATAGGTGGGAAGTGTCACTGGATGGTGTGGGGATGGAGAGAAAGGAGTATTTAAACTTGCTTAGGAGCTGATCAACTGCCCAGGTTTAAAGGACACACAAACTCCCAGTTCTTCACCTTGGAAGAGTTATAACCAGACTGCTCAGTCTCACCAAATGCCAGCGGCAGACTATCTGATTTATCCAGGAGTGCTGGTGCCTTCCCAGCCGTGCGTCCTGAGGCAGGCTGGCCTGTCTGCTGGGTTTTCTGGGAAGAGTTTCAATCTGGTACAATTAAAAGAAAAATCTGTCTTACAAGACCAGGCAAAAAGATTTCAGATAGTTGTTTTAAGAAGAATCCAAGGCTAAAGGCTAACAGTCCAAGAGAGAAAGACTTTTCCGGGTAAAGGCATGGCAGGCTGAAAGAACGGTATGTGTGATGGCCTCTGGGAATTCCATGCAGCCTCTGTGGAGTGCATGTCTGAAGGCGTCCAGAGTCAAGACTGGAGACGTAACAGAAGGATCTTTCAGGCCAGACTAAAGAGTTTGCACTTCATTCTGAGTGGGATGGTTTTACAAAGAAGTTATGACCAGATTTTGTTTGAGGAGGACAGCCATGTTGATCCTGTAAAGCAGGTAACCCCGGTTACTGGGGCGGTGGTTTTCAGGAACACGGTGAGAACCACAAGAGGGAAGGAATGAAGACGAGGGACTAGGTCATCATCATCTGTTTTTCCAAAGAGTTTCCCAAGGAACACTAATTCAGCTGGATATTAAGGTAGCATATGAAAAAAAGATTTTGTAGCCAAATAAATTAAGGTTACTTTGTTTACTGCAGGAATTTACAGAACATTTAATATGATAATGCTGTAGGGTTAGCTGCCCCAAAACAATAGCTTTGCCAGTTCCATTCTTTGTGGTCATTGTGCTAACCGGGTGTTTATTTTTTGACCTCTCTTTTGAAAATACTGGATGAGAGAGTAAAAACAAAAAAAAATGTGGTAAGATGTGATGAGACACATGTAATAAATAATATAGGAAATAATATTAAAGTCAGAGATAATACAAAGAATGTATAATTTATGATTTATGATCTATCGAATATAGATAAAATATATCATTACAGCCCTTCACACCAAGATGTTTGATGGGATAATCTAAGGGAAGTGTGACAAAGAGAACCTAAAAGCCAAGTCACAGTAACTTGAAGTTGTAGCTCTTGTTGGGGTGTTAGGTGATGCGGCATTTTGTCGAGGAATACTCATCTTTTTGCCTTTCTATCCCTTGGGCATTAGAGCCCTGATGCCTCCCCAAACCTGTTATTTTTAATAGCTTTTACAACAGAGATTTTTTTAGAAAAGCAACGTGATAAGTTATCACCTCCTGCTTCACCACCCCCAAATAAGTAAGACTCTTTGCACTTCCATGCCCCTCGTGGTAGCTAACCTCCAAAGGAGGCCTCCTGACAATGACTCTCCAAGTAATGCCCAGTGAGGAACTGAATCCCTTTGCCAACAGCCACATGAGTAAGCTTGGAACAGAACCTCAAGCTGCAGTCAAGCTTTCAGAATCTACAGCAATGGTTGACACCTTGATGGCAACCTCATAAGAGAACCTGAGCCAGACCATCCAGCTAAGCTGCTCCTGGATTCCTGATCTTCAAAAACTGTGTGAGATAATAAATACTTATTGTTTAAGTATCCCACTAAGTTTTGGGCTAAGTTGTTACACAGCAGTAGGCTAACTAAGACTTAGTTTATACTAAGTTATACTAAGTTTAGACTTAGTTTATACTTAGTTATACTAAGATACCATTTATAATATTTTATCATGCAGGAAGCATATAACATTTATTGTATGGAAGCCCATTTGGCCCTAGACCCTCCAGGAATGCCTCAAACCATGAAACTGCTCTTGGCAGCGACTCTGACCACTATTCCCAAGTAAGCAGATAGTTTTCAGTCCCTCTCTTCCTTGGTCTCTCCATAGTATGTAATATAGTTGACTACGCTTTTTTTTTTTCAAGAATCATTCCCCTCTGGTGTTCTTGCTCTTAGACTTTCCTTGCTGTTATTCTTATTCTGTTGATCTTTCTCCATCTCTTTTTGAGTAAAGTTGGTATCATGGAAACTTCAGGAGGTAATGCTTGAGATCGAGACAAAGGTCAGGTTATGAAGGATCTTATGTATATCAGACCAAAGCATTTGGACTTTAATCCTGTTCTGTAAGTGAGGACTGAGATTTTTAGTTCGCTTTTCTCTGCTGAATCCCCAGTGCCTAGATTGTGCATCACATAGTTGGCACTCAAATGCTTACTGAATGAATGAATACATCCACTTACCACCTATATGCTGATTACTCCCAAACCTAACCTGCAGCTTAAAGCACTCATACTTCTGGGAAGTATAGTCTTACAGGTGCCCAGGAAGGAGAGGAGAACCAGACACTGTGAGCACTAGTGTTGTCTACCCTAGGCTACCATGGTAATCATGAAATCTAGAGAATCACCCCAGCTCACTAGGACCTGCCCCATTCCCTGCTACATATATTTTATATTGTCTGAACTACTTACAATCCCCCAAATGCACTGCGTGTTCTCCATCACACTACTTTTTCCTCCTGGAGTATTTTTTTCTCTCATCTAATTTTTATCTTTTATTCAAGTTTTGATATCAATGATCACATATTGTTTTAACTACTTAATTCACTTCTTTATAATTAAAAGTATGTAATTTCTTCTAGTTGTACACAGAGAAGTATTTATGGAATAGTGTGACCTCAGTATTCTAAGGTTGGTTTTAGATTTCAGACAAGTTTTTTCACTAACATGGATTTTAGTTTTCTTATCTACAATTACTTTATCCCATGGTAGAACAGGCTTCCTAGCAAACTAAAGAGATCTGTGTCCCTAAAAGTGTTTAAAGAGAGGTTAAATCTCTACTCTGTCCAAATGGTCATTGCCTCATGTTCTTCCATTTCTGCTAGTCATTCTATCAAACTCCTTGTCACTGAGTTTCACAAACTTAGAATCAACTTTGACTGTTGCCACGGCTTCATGCCCATGTCAGTCGTGAAGTACAACTTTCTACCATCTCTTCTTTTGTAAATTGGTGGCCCTGCTCTGCTGAGGTCTTACCATCTCTTAGTCTACTACACTAACTCCCTTACACCCCTCCCTACCCCTCACGACCAACACTTCATTATCCCTTTCTCCCCAAATTCTTCTGTGCAGCAATCCCAGAAGTTAGCCCAGCATTTGAGGCCAGGCATGCTCTTGTCCTAGCTAAACTCTCCAGATCTGACGATGACCAGAGCTAGCTTTGCAGGGGTCCTACCCATGTCTGTGCATTGGCCCTTGCCTGTCCACACCACTGCCACCATGCTACATCAAATTTAATACACTAAGTAAAAACAGACTGCTCATAAGACCCTTAGCAACTCCTTTACCAGATTTCCACTAGACCCTTCTTTATGTAGAAATTCTTTAAATTCTCCTTCTTTCCATTATTTTTCTTCTTACATACTTTGTTTTAACTATTATGAACCCTTTGGGATGCAGTGGGTGCAGTGAATTGAGTTGTTTTTTCCCATACCAAGAATCATCATCTCACACTGATTCCGCATACAGTGGTGTGGCTAAGGGTGTGGGTGCACTGTTAACACTGCCTGAGACCAAAGGCCGGCTCTCATGTACTTGCTGTGTGGCCCTGGGCAAGTTGATGACCTCTTCTTATCTTTTGTTTCCTCATTTCTAAGAAGGGGATAATAATAAGCCTAATTTATAGGACTTTTGTGGGTATTAAATGAGAGAAATTTATGTGAAGCTTTATACATGGGTTGTTCCTAAGAAATGCCTAATTTCATTGGCATCCCCTATTACTATATACTATTATAATATAACATATAGTTCCCAAACATAACATATAGTTCTCACAAGACAAAGAGTGAATGTATTTAAAGTGATGTCAGTACCATGGCTGAATAAGATGTCCTTCATTCATGTTCACCCCTGTTGTAACAAAAATTTGGCATCCATCTATGGACAGAAGTGCCTTTGTGGGTGCTATGGAATACAGCATTATATGCCAGGGACCTGGGGAGAGTGTCACTGTAATTCTGGGGGGGAAATATGTTCCCACCCCTGGACAGATAACCTTTGAAGCCAAAATTAGTCAAAGGGGAAAATAAAGTAGGAGAAACCCATTTATTGCCTACAAGCAGTCATCTACTTTGGCTTGCCTGTGTCTCTAGCAACCCAGCTGCAAAAGGACCCCAAAAACACCTCTACAGTTCAGGTGTGTGCTCACTCTCCACCCACTTTGTAATCACCTATTGATGTGGAGATGGAATACTTCTCTCCACCGCTTGGAAACACCTATTGATATGGAGATACACTAAAGCCAGGCAAGAGATTCTGGAAATATTGCAGTTTTACCTACAATCACCCACCTGTGCTTCTGATAATAGACATCTAGGCCTTGATCCTGGCTGTGGACACTGCAGTGCACTGTGAACTGGCTCCAACCTCTCCTGCCCAAGGCCCAAGAGCACCTGAAAACACTGTCTTAGAACACAAATTGCTCATGGACCAAAGAGCCTTTGTGGTAATCCAGGTTTCCAGCAGAGAAATTCCAGCATGCCACTGGGGCAAAGAAATACAAGTTTGGATGCATCAGAGAATAGGAGAGACAGTTTGACCTCACCTGGATTAGGCTTCCCTCAAGGTGGCCCAATTAAGAGCCAGAAGAGATCTTGTCAGTTTATGAGTCTTCTTGCAGGGGAACGTGTGAGCATACAAGTGAGCATCCAGTTCACCCAGTCGTGTGGGATGCTACCAGAGAAGCGCCTTCTTCTCTGGGCCCATCAGAGTGCTGAATGGTGAGCTCAGGGCAGGGTGGGGGTGTGCGGGTTGCTTGGACAGAGGCAAGTAGGATGCTTAGATGTCATTAAAGGGAGGCAGATCCTACTAAGTGGCTGGGCAGAGCATTCTTTCAGAAAATCCATTATTATATGAGATTATGGTAGCCTAAGATGAAGGGTTGCAAAGTGCATGCAGGTAACTCCAAGAGTGCTGTGTATCAGGCAGGTGCTGGAGCCCCTGGAGCGTGCTGCCCTTCCACAAGTCAGCACTGAGGGAGACAGTCAGCCTGTTTTCAACAGAATGAGATATTTTTATGAAAACTTCTTAATTGTTAAATGTTGGCAATAATTCAAATATTTAAACACTTTTTTTGGCTATACAAAGCTTATCTGCAGGCCTGAT
This sequence comes from Phataginus tricuspis, assembly GCA_029783875.1. Taxonomy (NCBI): domain Eukaryota; kingdom Metazoa; phylum Chordata; class Mammalia; order Pholidota; family Manidae; genus Phataginus; species Phataginus tricuspis. Next base: position 4,634,170 of record JAQQAC010008719.1, on the reverse strand, counting down.
TCCTGCCTCCAGCCACCAGGCTTTTCTCCTCCCATCTGCCTTAATCCTTCTAGGAATTCATGCACTTTAAAAGAGGACAAAGGTATCCTTAAAAAGACTCCGAATAGTAGACTTTCAGGCAATTTTAAGTAAAGAATAGGAGACATTACAGCACAACCCATTTTCCACACCCTTAAATCGGATCATGGCAGACTTTGTTTTACTTTGCCTGTTTGTATATATCAGGGATCTAATTTAAACTTGGTGGGCAAGAAGGCTTCTCAGAAGAGGCGACATTTAAGAATGAGGAGAACTGATGCTGAAGAATGTGGAGAAACCATCATATAAAGATCCAGAGGGAAGCCATTCCAGGAAGCAGAACTTTAAGGTGGAACAGGGCTGGTGTGGGTAAGATTGCAGTATTTCCAGAATCTCATCTGGCCTTAGTGCATGTCCATATCAAGAGGTGTTTCCAAAGGTGGAGGGAGTGAGGGCATATCTGTACCAGAAAGGTTGGGTTGGGTCCCTTTTTGCAGCCAGTTCTTAAGAGACACAGGCAAGCAGAAGTAGACAACTGCTTGTAAGCAATAAACGGATTTCTCCCACTTTATTTCTCCCTTTGACTGATTTCAGCTTCAAAGGTTATTTGCCCCTAGCTGGGAACATTTTCCCCCCAGAGTTACAGTAAGTGAACATGAAAATTCACAAAATCTGGACCTTTGAGAATCAAAGTGAATAGAAAGTCAAACAAAGGTACATTCTCTTAAAGTGGTAAATAATTCTTAGGTAGGTCCATTAAACAATGTTCCTATATAACACTGCAAAGACATGCTGACTCTATTTATCTTATTTTCAAATTTGGGATAATTTTTCCTAAAAGACACCTTTATAATTATAAGTTATCTCCAAATATTATTCACAATCACTTGTAAGTTCAACACATATACACACACACACACAAACACATATAGTGATGGTCTTACTTTGTTCTGGCCACTTCATTTACATAGATGTAACACAAGGTGTTACCTTCCTTGAATATATAGAGCCATATGGTGTTAAGAAATTGCTAATGCCAGAGAATTATCTTTCATGTGGAAAAGTGTATATGGAATCTAAGATTGTACTTTGAAAAGTCTCTGTGTCATTTGCTCTTTGATCCAGAGGCTATAAAACCAAGACTGAGAAGTTTATGAGTTTCACCTGCATTACAGATCAGTGCCGATAAATTCCTCTCTTTTTGAGGTCCCTGTAATCTGTTGACATTCCTGGCCTGACAGAAAGAGACCTAGGGAAGTTGTGCTTCTCTTTCATACTAACAATTCTTCCTTCCTCAGACAACTACAGTAATTGTCCTGGTAAGACAATTACAGCTTTTACTGTAGTGTTGAGCTTTTTAAGAAATACTGAGCATACTAAACAAACCTAATCATTTCTGGCATCCTTGTTTTCATAAGGTAAAGAGCACACACTTGTGATTGCTCTTATACTCCATGGGCAATCTCAATAATAGTTTCAGGTACAAAAGCTATACTGAATTTTCTCCCCCTGAATTTAGGATGTGATCTTGGAAGGCAAAAACAAAGGAGTGATCAAAAATTGACTTGGTCACTTGATTAAGACAGGATCATGAATACCTGAAAAGAATAAATCATGAACCATCAGAATAACAATAATATATTTTAAGTACACAATTGTAAGGAATGTTAGTTATTTTAAGTAAGAAACTTTGTTTTTGTTTTTGTTTTAATAACAATGAGATACAGAATATGTGCTGAGTAGATTGCATAAGAGGTAAAAGATAAACTTTTATAACATCTATGAAGAGTAGAATATACCAAGACACATCACTTTCAAAGAGAGAAAAACCATATTCTGGTGTCGTATGAATATAATATTTGGCAGTAAAGGATCCACAGGCTCCTTCTTTATAAATTATCTTTTAAATAAACCCCTTAAAACTGAGTAAATTTTGTAAAATTTAACGTATTTTATTTCTTATTTTCAGGTTCATTATTTTCAGAGTTTATAAGCCAAGGATGTAAACCTTACCTCTTCAAGCCTTCTACAACTTTCTATATCCATACAAATTTTGTCTCTTATTATCCTCTTTCATATACTGAGTAACCTGACACTTTACTGTGGGTTACAACTACACTGTTTTACTCTTGATAAACCAAAGCACATCTATTACACTGAAACACAGTCATACTCCTTGTCATTATAGTTCCTAACATAGTCTCAACAGCTGTGAAAGAACAGAAAATACTTTTATTGGTCTCTGCCACAGATTCCTGGCACTGAGCTCCTAAAACCCTTGTAATTTCCTAAATGATAAAAACATTAGAAGCATCTTTTGTTGAAATATTTGGTGTTTGCCCCTGATTCCTGACACTGAGCTCTTAAATCTCTTGGGACTTCCTGGGCGAAGGAAGTGTCTTCTATTCTAATGAGGAGACTCTAGGTGGGCTCCTGGAGAGGGCAGTCACCAGAAAGACCAAACCATTGTTAGCAGCTTGGAACTTTCAGCCCCACTCCCATTCTCTAGCAGGCTAGATATTGAGTTAATGATCCATCATGGCTATGTGATAAAGTCTCCATAAAAAATCCCCAAAGTATGGGGTTCAGGGAACTTTCAGGTGGGTGGTGAACACATCCACATACAGGAGGATGATGCACCCCAACTGCATGGAATAAGAAACTCCTGTACTCAGGACCCCCTCCAGGCCTCACCCTATGTATCTCGGCATCTGGTGCTCATCTGCCATCCTTTATCATGTCCTTTATTATAGAAGACACTGATAAATGTAAGTGTTTCCCTGAGTTCTGTGAGATGTTCTAGCAAATAATTGACTCCAAGTAGGAGGTCATAGGAGCCTTTGACTTGTAGCCAAGACAGAAGTTGTGAGTAATCTTCAGACCCACCACTTGCAACAAGGGCTGCAGTCTTGTAGGACTGAGCGTCTAAACCTGTGGGGCCTTTCCTAATTCTATTAATATCAGAATTGAACTGAATTGCAGGACACCCAGCTGGTGTCTCAGAGAATTACTTGGTATGGTAAAGAAAAAATCCACACACCTTGTGTCACCGTGCTGCAAGTTTGGGAATAGTGTGAGAGCAAAGGAGGAACACAGGAGGAAGAGAGAGGTTTCTCTCTGCCACTGGCCATATCAATTATAATTTTCAGCCAAGTGAACTACTTTTCCACAGAGAGAACTGGGAGATAGGTAATTGATAACTATGTGCATAAACAAACATTTTAGCCAACTAACAAACCTCATGAATGGAGAGGAGTTAACATTTCTGTTAAAATAATACCATTCCCTATAGCTACGCCAGTTCCTTTTACACATTGTTAAAGTGGCAAAAATCCGTTAATATAATCCAATGATAAGGATACTCCATAACACATACAAATAAAAATGAGGCTAAATACTATATGTATTAAAATGTTTGGTGACTAGCATTTTAGTATTCTACCTTATCTACAAATTTTTATCCAAGATTATCCACTAATATTAAGTACTTGATATTATAGTACTTTGAGAATTTAAAAATAAATTTTATTATTGATCTGGGAAATTTTATTTAAGCTGACACACCACAGAGCATAAATGTTATTTATATAAAAACATTTGTCAGAAATATAATTCAATTAATTGACATGTGATATTACTTTTTCTTAATGTTATGTGGAAGTAGTAATAGGGAGTAATGTTGGCTTATCTGATTGATAAAACAGTATTAGAAAGTTGAAGAGTTCAGATTAATTAATTTCTTCAATTAAAAAATACAAATGTTAAATAAAATGAAATATATGCTGTATTCTAGTCCACATTGATGAATCAGGAAAAGGCCACTTTTTCTTAGAAGTAAAATGATTAAACCAGCTTATTTTGACCTAATACTCACCTTATTTATATGACCTTGGACTGCTATTTAAGATATGAACATATAAAAATATGGGAACTTGGGGAATATTGGATTTATGTAAACATTCACGATTCTCTATTCACCAGTGAATACAGAGCTGTTTTGTTTTGAGACCTTAGGATTTAATGTATTGCTGTCCTTCAGAGACACATCACATTCGTATTATGAGAGGGGTTTCAGTCATCTATTGCTACTTGACAACCCACTGCAAAACAGAGCAGACAGAGACAAAGGTCAGCTACGTGGATCACAAACCCGCCATCGGGGCGGAACCAGGCCGGGCTCCGTGCAGCGTCAGCCCAGGTGCTCGGCGGGGGTTGGGGGACCACTTCCAACGGCTCTCACACGCTGGCAAGTGGGTGTTGGTCGTTGCCTGCCAGTTCAGTGGGCGCTGAACGCTGGGGCCTGGTTCCTCTTAAGTGGGTCTTTCTGTACGAGCGGCTTGGGCATATCGCGACCTGGTGGTGGGCCCCGCGCGTTAAGAACAAACTGTATCACCTCTTAGAGCCTAGCTTCAGAAATCCCATCTATCACACCATAATGCAACATCTGCTCAAATTTAAAGACAGAACATGGACCCTTTCTCTCAAGAGGAGTGTCAGTTATATTGTAATAAGAACATGTTGGATTTTGCCATTTTTCTGCAAATACAATCTGTTAAAAGAAAGGAATTCTCAATTATAGTCACATAGACACATAGAGAGCTTATTTTACCTCAGCCATGGGTAAAAAATAACTGAACACAGAAACACGCTTGCCCAGATCTCAATGTGTTTTCCTTCCCAAGAGGACTGAAATATTTTGTTAAATATATTTGAGTTCACAAATAGACAACCAACCAAACAAAAAAAAGGATATTTACAAAACTGATTCTCTCTCCTCTCTTACCACCTACCCCAGATCTCTGAATGATTAGACCAGGAAACCAGACTCCCCATCCCTGCTGCCCCAGGGGAGAATGACCTACCAGCCTACGTACCTCTCACCTGCTAAGAATAATTGGTAGCTCACATGAGTGAAAGTCGCCTCAAGTGCATCCTCCCGAAAATAGAGTTCGTTTGAATTCTAAAGTTCAACCCTATTTTCAGAAGTGATATTCTTTAACAAGAATCCCGATCCCAGAAGATATGATTTTTAGGCTAGAACTTCTAATCAATATGAGACATACCTGGTCAATACAAAGCTAAGCAGAAATAATGTTAATTCATTCTCTTAATTATTCTTTCACCCTCGTGGTTATCGGTAAACCTTTGGTCTTTAGCAATTGAGTGCAATAGTTGGAGTGGAGGATGGATACGAGTACTGGGGGTGCGACATGCTAGCTACCGGTTCTTGGGCTCTTCTCTAGTCCTTGGTTTCCTCATAGGCAATGGGGGAATGATCGCTGTGCCTCATAGACTCACATGAGCAGTAAATAAATCAATTCAGGTAAAACATGTGGCATGGTGCTTGGCAGAGAGTAATCCCAATAAATGCTAGATATTAATACTATAAAAATTACTACCTATAGTGATTTAATGTAATATATGTTATATACATAATATAGCATATAGTATATTATATACTATGTATATAACTATATGTATTATACTATGTAAGAGTATAATACACAATAATTATCATATCTATAGTAATATGGTATTGCCGAAAAACCCCTTTTTCATATCCCTACATGTAAACTAACGGGACATAAAGAGAGCAATTTGTTAATTTGACCCTATTTTGTCTTGGAAGGTCCACGGCGTAAAGTGGTAATAATTAGCCTCCACAAACTTTCAATATTTCAACCATAAACTCTGGAGAAAACATTTCCATCCAATCCTTTCTTGTCATCCAAGCATCCATGTGGTACATTTAAATTGTGCTTCTGTGCAAATTTTCATTGTTTTCGGTTTGAAATAACTTCAGAGGGAAGGAGTTATTTTGCTGCTGGGGGCTGAGGGATCCCTATCTCTGACATCTAGATGCAGCCCCTCATTAGCAATGCGATTTATTTGTTCCAGAAGCCATTTTTAGGTGTTGAGATTTGTAGCCACATAAATGCGAGGCTGACCCGCTGCCCCTCCAGGGAGCTACACGTAAAAGTAGGATTCCAGCCCCTTTTTCCTTGAGGTTTCTTCTTGCGCTTATGGCCAGGAGGGGAACACATGCACTCCCAAGCATTTTTCAAACTCCTCTCTTTAGAAACTGTAGACTCCCATCCAGGACCCCACAGCCCTTCAGATGGAAGCTCTCCTGTGAGGAGACAGCTAATAGCTGCATACGCTGCAATCCCATCACTAGCTTATCCTAAAAATCACCTTGTTTATAACACAGAGCTCTGAATCCATATATGAAAGACCTCTAGAAGATATTGATAATAGAAAAGCAAATACCATGCATTTCGAAGGCACGATGTCCTCTCTTTTTGATAAGTGACCAACTAAAAGTGCTTCAGTCCAGCATCCTCATTTTCTGCACAAGAAGGACGACTAGTGGTGAGAAGGTGTCCTTACCGCTTTATTTTTCATCCCTTGAATTCATAGAATCAAATACTTGAAATTAGATATAACCAGCATTTGGTGTGAGTTTATCATGAAGGAAAAATGAGGCCATGAAATAAGAAGTGAATTAATTACTCAAGGTTTCCTGTCTATTTAGTGCCCAGTCCAGATCTCTTTCTAATATGTAGTGTCTCTTAGGTCAAAATTTTCTTTGGCTGTGAATATTCAGTGTGAAATAATTAGCTCAGATTCCTTTGGTGTAGTTCAGAAGAATTCGGTTGTTTGTGCAAGGACAAGCTGTAACTAGTATGGTCAAAAACTGAGGACCTTATATCTTAGCCTTCCTAAAGAATTTTGGTAGAGATTCATCTTATTTTCTAACTGGTTTGAGCCTTCTGAAAAGGAGTAGGTGTTATGTGTTTATTTTGTCCATATGTGTGCATTGAAGCTTTTCCAGTGGTGTTATTGTTGAACAGGTAGATGGAAACATGGAATGCGGTACCAGGACTAAGCTGCCCCTCCCTCCAACCACATACCTAAGCATCTCCAGATCCCAGTCAACAGAGCCTTGCATTCCTTAGACCATGACTGCATGTTGACACTCCTGCCTGATTTTGTGCGTCTAGGAGTAATGGTGTACCGACAAGTTCCATGATTTTAAACTAAATTTAACTGTGCTTTAGAAACTTGGAATAGTAAGGAGGTAATGAGTGTGTCTAGAAGTAACTTTAAATCAGTGTATATACTTTGATAATGTATCCATAGCAATCCAATCATATGTATATATTAGGCAAACATCTATTGATAGGAAGATCATATGTCCATTTTGCCCATCTTACATCTGTTGTTTCAGCGAAATGAGTAATAGCACCCTGGTTTGAAAGGCAAATTATACAGCTACCTTATCTATTAAGCAACACGTATGCTAAGCACCAGAGTACAAGAAAATCTCTGCCCTTAAGGAGTTAAGTATCTATTAGAAGAGATAGATAATTAAATAGGCAGTTTGAAGGCATTGGCACGTGTTATATATTATTGATAAGTACATAGAGCATCTTCAAAGTTTATTCACTGTCTACCTAGTCCAGACTCAAGGTCAGGAATACTTTACAGAGCCCAAGGGTCATATGGTAGATAGTTTTAAAGCAAAAATAGGAATTAGCTAAGTGAAGAAAAGGTGTTCCAAACAGAGGGAGATACAGTTGCTAGGTCAGAGGAAAAAGAGAGAGCAGAGCATTTTTCAGGAACTAAAAGCATTTGATTTGTCTGAAGCATCACCTGAAGGCTGGGTGAGACAAGAGCTAGAGCCAGAGAGGATAACAGCTGGATCACAAAGGAATCGCATGCCGATTTAAGGTCTGAACTAAATCCCAGGGCACGGGAAGTTATTGATGCAAAGAACACGTTTTGTAACTACAGCATAGAGTGTAAAACAGAGGGGGCAATATCTCAGGGAGAGATAAATGGAAGTTTGGGGGTGAGATTTATGTAAAATCTCATTAAATGAGCTTCATATGGAATGAGTTGTTTTTTTCCTTTCCCCATTTCCATTAATTTCTACATGGAATAAGAATGTGATGGTTGGGTTCTAGCAAACATCTTGTGACTTTGAGGAAAGGAGTGACATATTGTGAGTGAGCAAAGCAGAAATACTGAGTCAGGTTTCCTATGATTTTGTGGACTCATCTTACTAATTATAGATCACCTCCTTAGCACCCTTCCATCCTTTCGCCTCTCTCCTTCCACAGAGTTTACCCATTATTCTAAAGATGATGTGTATCATCTCACAAATATTGTATATTTTATATTTTATTACATGAATATTTAAAACTAAATTTATGATTTTGTGTTATGTTAATCAGGATACATACTAAGCTGCTATAACAAAGAAACCTCAGAATACAATGGCTTAAAAATACTATGGCTTGAGTACAGAGTCCAGCAATCCAGGCCAGATGACCTTATCCATGAGGTTATCCAAGACCTAAATTCCAGCTCTTGATGCATTATCTCCTTAGGTGTCCTCATACTGGAAGCTGGTAATTCTGTATTCCAACCATCAGAAGGAAAAAAGAGAGGAAAAAAGTTACACATTTGTGGCTATAGCAGTGAAGTGGCACACACAATTCTGCTCACATCACACTGGGCACAATTTGGCTCATGGCTGTACCTAGTTTTAAGGGAGGCTGGAAAATGGCCATATACTCATATATTCTGCTGAATCTTGAGTGAGAGGCTGTTCTTTCAGTGGAAGAAAGAAGAGTGAATGGGATCCTAAGTGACAGTCACATGTATGTTTTTAACATTTATATAAGTTGATCTTATTGAGTGTATCATTTTGTAATTAACTTTTTTACATTTGATGTTCATTTGAGATTTATCCTTATTGTTACACATAAAATACACTTTAGTCGTTTTAGTAATTGTATAGATCGCATTATAAGTGTAAATCATCCTTCATCCATTGCTGACGGCTGTTGAGGTATACAGATCTGGTGAATAACCCCCATCTTCTCTAACGAAGTATTGAACTTATTGAGAATCACTTTCATCATGTGGGAAATTATATCAGCACAGCGATGGCCTCCAAGTACACTGCCAGGAAAGCTATCCAGAAGCCATGGGGCAGAAAGGTTCACGGACTGAATGAAGATACTCCAGTTGAATGGCTTCTTAAATAATAGAAAGCACATAACGAGAAGCAAGCACAAAGATGGGCGTGTCAGTTCAGTCCGGACAGAACGCAAGTAGGATGGCAGGGCCACATGACGTGACCCCTGTCTGTCTCTCTGCTGTGTCAGCTGTCTCTGATGAGGATGTGGGTGTGAGGATCAGGCTTGAGCTTTAAGGCAAGGGGTTCACAGAAAGGGCTCCACTCAAGAGACCCTGAGGCATTTAGGCTGATGAGCAAGTATGCATTTTATCTGCTTTCCTAGGGGGAGCACACCAGGATGTTCATTACCGATGGATGGCCGGTTAGAATCCTCATGACTATTGAGTGCTGCTTCACAGGTATCGCCGTTATTAGGTGCTTCAGTGTCTTGTGTGTGTTTGATGAGTGATGACTATTTGTATCCTCTTGGTGCTTCTTTCCCTTCTCTGTTGCTAACACTCATCTGCTCTATTTACTCTACCCATGTTTGTCATATCGCATAGGTCACTAACTTGTTATACTTAAGTACATCCTATGAGTTTCCTACATCCCATTTGTTTTTCTAGTCCTCTACAGCAGAGTTGAATGTTCTCATATAATATGGAAGCACATAATGTAAATTGAGGCTGGACAGCTGCAGGCTTTTTCTGTAGGAGTGGAGCCTTTACCACCAAGTTCATGATATGGCCAAGAACAATTGGCAGACTTGTTCCAAAGTGGAAGAAAAGATGAAGGCATGTCCACTTTCTTTTACCAAAACTATCAATAATAAGTTGTTTCCCTTCTCCAAACTGTAAGTGAGGGCGATATAGAGAGGCCAGGGAATTATACAAATGTAGGCCATTCCACATAAAGGAAACATCAAGAATGTGGATTATTTCCCCTATAAAATAAGAATGGAATTGGCAGATGAAGAGCCAAAATGTTACCATTCTAAGATATGAACCAGATAGCAGGGAATGTAGCTTATGTGGCAGGGAACTGGATTTCATGATCCTGAATCCCAGAATTTGACTGACTTATTCACCCACAGTCAACCACACACAGTCAGTGTGGACCAACACACACTTCACCCATAGGAGATCTTCACCACTAAGATGATGTCATGAATGAGGTCAACTGGGAGTGAAGCCAGCTCCAAAGAGGTGCGCCCGTCCAGTCCCATATCACTAATTATCAGTCAAGTGTTTCATCCTCACAGCAGGGGAATGAGTGAAGATGGGTAGGAATGAAGTATCTAGAGTGGAAAATATGTTCCTTCTAACACTTTCCAGTTTTTCTCTTCACCTTCTAGGTCTAACCATTAAATGCATGATCAAAAGGGAAGAAAGTTTCATTCTATTAGGGTAGCTCTGTTGCTGCCTATACAAAGCTTCTCTCTTAATACCAACCAGTACTCCTCTGGGTTACTCTTGGAACCACTACCAGTGAAGACAGCAGCCTCAAAAGTCAAAGGTAAAAAGTCCTCTCAAAAGGCTCTGACCATGTCAGAGCAGTAAATTAGTTACATTAACTCCAAGACCACTGCATTCCAAAGCTGAAATTCATTCTTCATTCTATTTCCCATCACAAATTTTGTCCAGTGTCATTAGTCAGTATGGCTCATGAGATATTAAAATGAAAAGATTAATCTTTTTGAATGTTCAAGGTCAATGATATCAAAAATCAAATTGTTTTTCCATTGTGATTGTCAGTTGAAATAAATGAGAAAGGAAGAGTCTAAAATCCATCCTCTTTAATTTGTTATTCTGTATTTCAGCTAAGGGGTTCTTAGTGGCTAAGGAGAACCCAGAGTGTTTCAGTAGTTGTATCTTGGGCTGAATTCACAAGAACTAATTTAGTGCCTTCAAGATCTAAAAATTGGGATGATTTCAATAATGCTCTTCACTTATTAAGGTTCCAAAGGATTAACAGGGCACATAGTGTTATCCCAGCATCAGTAGTACACCTGTAAGATAGAAAAAACATTACTCCTGGAGTAGTTTTCCCAGGCAAAATTAACTTGCTGAAACTTCCTTGTTCGTGATGTCAAAGATCCTAGAGAAACTTCAATAATATCTAAGCTAAGGAAAGCAGAGAAAAACTTGGTTTCAACTTCATCAGGTGTGTAATAATCTATACCAGATGTTCGGTGTGTACAAATTATGAATTAAAATTCAGATAGGAAACATCTCCAAGCAAGCGGTTAATCTGGGGTCTATGCATTTGCTGTTTCTGAGTGCCCAGGGGCGGGGAGCTTGTTACAGAGAATCCATTCATGCATATGGCCTTCTGTCTCAAGCCATGGCATCTGAGAGACTGTGCCCTTCTTGCAAGGCTTAGAAATTTTAGTGGTGGCAGACTGTAAGTCTAATTCGAAATGCTTTCCTCTCTCATCCAGAATATCCATGCCTTTTAATTTTCATTTCCCTTTGAGCCCCATGTTTCTGGCATCCTAGTGCTGGTTTAATCCATGCCTAAGGAGAGAGAAGCTCCCTCCCATGAGCAGACTCATTCATTCCAGCATCCTCATGGTTTTTTCCATTGCTGCTTGCAATAGAATTGCATAACCTTGTGGTATTGGCCCTCTAGGGAAAATTTCCCCAACTCTCTGAATTTATTCATCCAGAGAATCTGCCTTCAACAGGTTCTTTATTTATTTATAAAATAAAAACTATATGTATTTAAGGTGTATAACATGATGCTTTGACATACTTGTGCATAGCAAGATAATGAGTACAGCCAAACTAACAACATCTTCTCAGAGTTACCTTTTTTGGGGTGAGAGCTCCTGAAACATATTCTTAGAAAATTTCCTATACTCAAAGCAGTATTATTCATAAATTCAACATGCCATATGTTAGATCTCTAAGATTATTCATCACATGTAACTGCAACTTGGTACCCTCGGACCAATGTCTCTTCCTTTCCCCTACCTCTCCACCCCTCATAACCACCATTGTACTCTCTGCCTTGATATATTCAAAGTCTAGATTCTGCATGTGAGATTATACAGTATTTTTCTTTCTCAGATTCATGAAGAATGAAGCTGAGGTAGTTATTCTGAAGTCTGTGCGCCTAGCGACATAGCAAGGTCCAGTACTCCCATGCTCCCCAAGGGAATGACTATTCCCTTGGTTTTTACATGTCCTAGTCACAGATAACATTTCTTTCTATTGTGTGTGTCTGTGTTTGGTGTATTGCAATAGTGAGATAATCCACTAATGCTTTATTTCACTCTACTTTTCTTCTACATCTTTGAGGAAGATTCTATTGGGTTTAAAAACAGTTTATTTTACTTCTTAAATTACTCCCTTTCTTTCTCGACCTCATGAAAGGCTATGATTTTGCTAGCCCTGAATATCAGGTTTCCTTAAATTCACAATTTAATTTGTGACCCAAACATTCAGTTTTCTTCAGGTTTTGTCTTGTATTTCTTTCTTAATTAGAGATATGAAATCAGTGTGTGTCATGAACCTGCCACAATTATCCACTGCTCGATCCTTGTCCACTTCCAGCTCTCTTGGTTGAATAATCTCCGCTCGAAGACATCCCCTTTAGCTTGATCTTTAACCAGGGCTGGAGTCAACCTGTTATTGCTCCTTTAATATTTTACCTTTGCTGTGCCTTTCTTAAGAGTTTTTCTTCCCTAATTTTCTCAGGCATGTTCCCTCTTAGAACAAGCAATTCCTATGTTTCCACACGCAGGAACTGGCACCTTGAAACTCTCCCATTAATTCTTTGAGTAGAATGCTCTTCTTCTTCTTTTTCTCCTCTGAAATCTGTCCAGATTTTTGTGTCACCATTCTTGGGGAGCTGTTTCAATCTTTACAGGGTTCTGAACTTTAAATTTTCCAAGGAAATGTCTTAAATACCTCCATCTAAGGGACAAGAACACAGCAAATTGCTTTTCTTATACAACATTTAAAAGTTGCCTCTTAGTGTCCGAACCCCAAGCCTTCCCTGGGGCAACAATTCCAATTTGCTCTCTCAGATTTTCCTTTCTTCTTGGGCCCCAGCCAATGCTTCTGAGAAAATGACAAGGCAGGGCCTCCCATGCCTTCTTATGGACTTGAAGAGACTTATTTTAGTGACATGCAGCTCCGTTTTTCCTTAATAGTTCTTATATGCTCCACTCTTAAATTTTTCATTTCCCTTTTATAAAAATCTTGTCTAGTCGCTAGGGTCTTGAGTGTTTTCCTAAAGAAATTTCTCTTCTTCTAGATTTAATCAGCCTGTAATTCTATTTGCTCTGTTTTTGTTTTTTACTATATCATGCATTTCAAACCTCCCCAGTTTATAGTTGAATTCCTAAGCAGACCAGACTATGACAGACAGATTATTCCAGGCATGGAATTCTTTTGCTGTCTTCCTAATTATTAGGTGTACAATAATTTCAATGAGTTCTTTACTTCAACCCCCTGAAAATGGCATATCTCTTTATAATTGGTGCCCTGATTCTCTTTGTGTTAAAAAATAATTGCATGTAGGAGATTGATTCAAGATGGCGGCGTGAGAGGTGAGACAGAGAACTCCTCCCAAAACCACATATAATACGAAAATATAGTTAATACAACTAATACTAAAAGAGAAACAGGAAAGAAGGCTGCACCAGACTGCATACACCTGGAGAACAGAGCACACCTCATGGAGCAGGGTAATGTACCAAAGCCTTGATCTGGCGGGACTCAAGCCCTTCTCCCACCCCAGCTCGCTGGTGGAAGGAAGAGAAGCAGAGTGTGGAGGGCGTGGAAACCTAGGACTGCTAAACACCCATCCCTGGAGATCTGCTTTGGGAGCACAAACTTACATTGCATGGTGTCTGGAGATTAGTGGGGTTGGAAAGCTAAGACAGGTAGAATACTTGAGAGACTGAGATTCTAGTCATTTGTGGAGGACAGGGATCCACATCTGGCCACTCTGGAACAAAGGAAAGGCGGGCAGTCTGAGATGTTTCCTAGAAGTGAAAGGGCTGCTGAAAGGCGGGGTTTACATGGAGCTTGCTGTGCGGGAGAAAGGATAGGTGAACAGAGTTGTCTCGGCGCACTCTGCCCAGCTGGTTGGGAACTTTCAGGAGATTCAGGCCCTCCATCCCCCTGGCTGGCTACTCAGCTCCGAGGCCCCTCACTGTGACATGCAGCCTGCTGCACCTTCCTCCTGGCCTGCTGGCACCAACTTGCAAAATGGCAGTCACAGGGCTGGCGTCAGGCCAGCCAGAGGGAGGCAACACCTACAACAGCTAGAGACACAAAGCACAGAGGCCTACACCTGTGTGCTCAACCCACTGACTCTGACAGTGAAGACAGGCACTGCAGCCAGGAAGCAGGAAATAGCTCTTTCCTCCCATAAGGCACCAGTGTCATTACCATGCAACCCCAACCTTACTCCAGGGGCTGAGCAGCTCCAGAGACTAGAGCTTCTGGGCACTAGAGGGCGCCACATAGAATATGAAATGTCAAAGGAACCTGGTTCAGACCAAAATCTCACAAACCCCAGAAAAAGGTCCCAATGAAACTGAACTCACTAATCTTCCTGAAAGAGAGTTCAAAATAAAAATCATAAACATGCTCATGGAGGTACAGAAAAATATTCAAGAACTCAGAAACGAATTTAAGTCAGAGATTCAATCATTAAGAAATTCCATATCTGAAATGAAACATACAATGGAGGGATTTAAAAGCAGATTAGATGTAGTATAAGAGATGGTAAATGGAATAGAAATTAGAGAAGAGGAATACAAAGAAGGTGAAGCACAGAGAGAAAAAAGGATCTCTAAAAGTGAAAGAATATTGAGAGAACTGTGTGACCAATCCAAACAGAACAATATTTGCATTATTGGAGTGTCAAAATAAGAAGAGAGAGAAAAAGGAATAGAAAGTGTCATTGAGAAGTTATTGCTGAAAACTTCCCCAATCTGGGGAAGGATGTAGTCTCTCAGGCCATGGAGGTGCACAGATCTCCCAACACAAGGGACCCAAGGAAGACAACACAAAGACATATAATAATTAAAATGGCAAACATCAAGGATAAGGACAGACTTTTAAAAACAGCTAGAGAGAGAAAAAGATCACATACAAAAGAAAACCCATCAGGCTATCATCATATTTCTCAACAGAAATCTTACAGGCCAGAAGAGAGTGGCATGATATATTTAATGCAAAGAAAGAAGGGCCTCAATCCAAGAATACTCCACCTGGTAAGATTATCATTTAAATTTGAAGGAGGGATTAAACAATTTTATATAGCAAAAGCTAAGAAAATTTACCTCCCACAAACCACCTATACAGTGCATTTTGGAGGGACTGTTATAGATGGAAGTATTCCTAAGGCTAAATAGCTGCAAGGCTAAATTGCACCTAATTACTAAGCAGATGCAAAATCAAATCAACTACCCCCAAAGTCAATCAAGGGATAGACAAAGTGTACAGAATATGATACCTAATATATAAAGAACGGAGGAGGAAGAAAAAGGAGGAAAAAAAAACCCCAAGAACTTTTAGATTGTGTTTGTAACAGCATACTAAGTGAGTTAAATTAGACTGTTAGATAGTAAGGGAATTGCCTTGAACCTTTGGTAAACATGAATCTAAACCCTGCAATGGCAATAATTACATACCTGTCAATAATCACCCTAAATGTAAATGGTCTGATGTACCAATCAAAAGACATAGAGTCACTGAACGGATAAAAAAACAAGACCCATCTATATGCTGCCTACAAGAGACTCACTTCAAACCCAAAGACATACACAGGCTGAAAGTAAAGGGATGGAAAAAGATATTTCATGCAAATAATAGGGAGGAAAAAGCAGGAGTTGCAGTACTTGTATCAGACAAAATATACTTCAAAACAAAGGAAGTAACAAGAGACAAAGAAGGACCTCACATAACGATAAAGGGGTCAGTCCAACAAGAGGATATGACTATTATAAATATCTATGCACCCAGCACAGGATCACCTACATATGTGAAACAAATATTAACAGAATTAAAGGGGGAAATAGAATGCAATTCATTCATTTTAGGACACTTCAACACACCACTCACTCCAAAGGGCAGATCAACCAGAAAGTAAACAAGCAAGAGGACAGAGGTACAGAACAATGTATTAGAATTGACGGTCCTAACTGATATCTACAGAACACTCTGTCCAAAAGCAACAGAATACACATTCTTCTCAAGTGATTGAGTACAAGACAAGGATGCCCACTCTCCCCACTTTTATTCAACATAGTTCTGGAGGTCCTAGCCACAGCAATCAGACATCACAAAGAAATAAAAAGCAACCAGATTGGCAAGGAAGAAGTTAAACTGTCCCTGTTTGCAGATGACATGATATTGTACATAAAAAATCCTAAAGAATCCACTCCAAAACTACTAGATCTAATGTCTGAATTCAGCAAAGTTGCAGGATACAAAATTAATACACAGAAATGTGATGCATTTCTATACACTAATGATGAACTAGCAGAAAGAGAAATCAGGAAAACAATTCCGTTCATAATTGCATCAAAAAGAATAATATACCTTGGAGAAAACCTAACAAAGGAAGTGAAAGACCTATACTCTGAAAACTACAAAACACTCATGAGAGAAATTAAAGAAGATACCAATAAATGGAAACACATCTCGTGCTCCTGGATAGGAAGAATTAATATTGTCAAAATGGGCATCCTGCCTAAAGCAATCTACAAATTCAATGCAATCCCTATCAAAATACCAATAGCATTCTTCAACGAACTAGAGCAAATAGTTCTAAAATTCATATGGAGCCAGAAAGGCCCTGAATGGCCATAGCAATCCTGAAAAGGAAGAATAAAGCTGGGGGGATTATGCTCCCCAACTTCAAGCTCTAATACAAAGTCACAGTAATCAAGACAATTTTGTACTAGCACAAGAACAGACCCATAGACCAATGGAACAGACTAGAGAGCCTAGATATAAACCCAAGCATATATGGTCAATTAATATATGATAAAGGTGCCATGGATATACAATGGGGAAATGACAGCCTCTTCAACAGCTGGGGTTGGCAAAACTGGACAGCTACATGCAAGAGAATGAAACTGGATTATTGTCTAATCCTATAAACAAAAGTAACCTCAAAATGAATCAAAGACCTGAATTTAAGTCATGAAACTATAAAATTCTTAAAAGAAAACATAGGCAAAAATCTCTTAAATATAAACATGAACAACTTTTTCCTGAACACATCTCCTTGGGCAAGGGAACCAAACAAAAAATGAACAAATGGAACCACATCATGCTAAAAAGCTTCTGTGCAGTAAAGGACACCATCAGCAGAACAAAAGGCATCCTACAGTATGGGAAAATATATTTGTAAATAACATTTCCGACAAGGGGTTAACATCCAAAATATATAAGGAAGTCACATGCCTCAACACCCAAAAAGAAAATAACCCTATTAAAAAATGGCAGAGGATATGAACAGACACTTCTCCAAAGAAGAAGAAATTCACATGGCCAACAGGCACATGAAAAGATGCTCCATATGGCTAATTAGCAGGGGAATGCAAATTAAAAGCATAATGAGATGTCACCTCACACCAGTTAGGATGGCCAACATAGAAAAGACTAGGAACAACAAATTCTGGCCAGGATGCGGATAAAGGGGAACCCTCCTACACTGCTGGTGGGAATGTAAATTAGTTCAACCATTGTGGAAAAGAGTATGAAGTTCCTCAGAAAACTATAAACAAATACCATTTGACCCAGGAATTCCACTCCTAGGAATTTACCCTAAGGATGCAGTTTCCCAGTTTGAAAAAGACATATGCACCCCTATGTTTATCACAGCACAATTTACAATAGCCAAGAAATGGAAGCAACCTAAGTGTCTATCAGTAGATGAATGGATAAAGAAGATGTCTTATATATACACAATGGAATATTATTCAGCCATAAGAAGAAAACAAATCCTACCATTTGCAACAACATGGATGGAGCTAGAGGGTATTAGGCTCACTGAAATAAGCCAGGCAGAGAAAGACAAGTATCAAATGATTTCACTCATCTGTAGAGCATAAGAACAAAGCAAAAACTGAAGGAACAAAACAGCAGCAGACTCACAGAACCCAAGAATGGACTAACAGTTACCAAAGGGAAAGGGACTAGGAGGGTTTGGGTGGGAAGGGAGGGATAAGGTGAATAAGGGGCATTATGATTAGCACACATAATGTAGGGGGGTCACAGGGAAGGCAGTATAGAACAGAGAAGACAAGTAGTGACTCTGTAGTATCTTACTATGCTGATGAACAGTGACTGTAATGGGGTATGTGGTGGGGACTTGATACTGAGGGGAATCTAGTAACCACAATGTTGCTCATGTAATTGCTATTAATGATACCAAAATAAAAAATAGATAAATAAGTAAAAAATAAAAATTACATCTACTACAGATTGGTTCCCAATTCAGGTCCAAACTGATGTTTTTCATTTCCAAAGTGATGAAAGCATGTGATAGAAAAAGTTTAACAATTGGCCTGGGGTATGTGTGGGGAAGAACCCTCATGTGTGGGGTTTACTGATTTCAGAGTGCAAATGCTCCCACTATGACCAATTTCAAGCTACCAATGTGATATAAAGCACCTCCTAAAATTACTGAAAATTTAACAGTCAGCTCTCATAAGTTGATACTGAAAAAGCTGGCATGATCATACCACTGGGTTATGTTTTTGCCTGTAATAAACTACATAAGTCCAAGATACCCAAAGTTAGTTCCTCTGAAGTTCTCTATAGTCTTGGAAGCAAAATAGGATTTGAAACAGAGATCTAGGGCTGCCTACTAGGCCTAGTTCTAAAAGTTTAAACCTAGAACTTCAGCTAGTGTTTTGTAATTTATATAGATTTCAGTTCTCCCTTGCAGCTTAAAATCTGCAAATACTCTTCTGTTCAAGAATAGCTTTAGATATAATCCTGTCTCAGCTTTACCTCTGATACCTGGTGCAGGTATGGGCAATCTGCATTTTCAAATCCCCACCATTTGTTTAAGATGTCGCCTTGGTTTGTGCCTTTGCTGAAACTTATAGCCTGCTGAGCAGTTCCTTTTGCTAAATGGAGAGCAGGGCTAGATGATGTTGCGTAAGGACTCATGGGTAGTTTCACCTGTCTAAAAATAGTTTCATGTGTGTACAAAGCTACTGCAAGCTGAAGAAACCCACTAAGGTAAAAGTCCCTCAAGGCCATATCCTAGTATAACATTCCCAGAGTGTAAATCCATCCATTCTGGTCACCTAAGAGCCTCTATATTTATATGTTCTTTCCTTCCCCAGATTATATTCTTACTTCTTTCTCAATGTTTCAATTCAAGGGGCCCAATAAAAAACATACATCTAACTGATCCATTCAAGAAATGAGATAAAGGAGGGCAGCAGATGGAGATCAAAATATCAACTTCTTACTGGTAAAACTGAACTGGAGAATATGGCTTATATCTTTGGGCGAACGGGCTTCATGTCTGAATCTCAGAACTTAAGTCAGAGGCAGTGGTCACCTAAGACACCAACAATATATAACTAGTGGAATGGAGGAGTGCATAATGTGCACTTTTTTTGCATAGAAGAACATTCCCAGAAAAAGAGAGAAGCCATGTCATGCAAGTTCTTCCACTATTAAAAAACAATGTTGCAATGCAAATCATTATATCTATGTCCTTATGCAGCGTGCAAGAGAGTATCCTTGGAATACACCTACAAGAGAATTTGCTGGGTCATATTAACGATGTGATATTACTGTTAATCGTTGAAGCAGTTATATTCCCAATGATCTGCATCCTGGCCAAGGCTTGATATTGTAAAGCACAAAATAACACACATATACATACACACAAGCAATCTATTGGATAGAAAATGGTTTCTCAATATAAAAATGGTATCTCAGTGTGGCTTTAATTTGTATTTCCATTATCCTGATGAAGTTGGATTTATTCATGCTTACTTGCCATCCATGTTTCTTTTCTTGTTATCTGCCTATTCATATTTTTGCTTATACTTCTGTTATTTTGACTTCTTTTCTGACTTACAAAGGGCTTTTTTTCTTTCTATTAAGTTCTGAATACAAATATAAGGTCATTTACGTGTCTTGTATATCCCTTTTTTTCTCTGTCTCTCTATATTGCATTTTATGTTTTTTGTTTTGTTTTGTTTTGTTTTTAGAGGTGGGAGGGACAGGGCTCTATTTTCCCTTTGACTGATTGTCTCTTTTCCTGTACCTAACTTTCTGTTTAACCCACCAATCAAATTTAAAATATCAGCTGGAATGGGAAAAAAGAGAAACTTTATACCAAGTTTACTGTACAGCAAAAAGCTTTATAAACATCCTTCTTTGACTTAAGTTCTTCAATTTTCTTCCTTGGCCACAAGCTTCTGGTTTACTCTTTCCTTTAAATTCTTCCCTCATTTAGCCTCTCCTACTTGCCTGTAATTCCCCCAGGAATTCATCTCTGCCCCTAACTTGTATTGCCTGTTCTGAAAAGCAAGCCTGAAAGTTAAATAAACCTAAATGCCTGGGAAAGCTATTTGATGACCATGTTTCCCATATTTCCTAGCAACATCTCAAAATAGTCACTCAGCAAAAGGGAGGGTTTTGCTGCAGGATGTTCAACAGCAAGCTGGTCAGCATTTCCCCAGCACTGAGGAAATTATGGCACCCAGAAAGGGAAATTCCTCAGCAAGTCGGGACAAGTTCACCCCCTTACCTTGCTGTCAAGGAAAATTACGCATATTTTATCCATTACAATGCTATTTGCTATTTTTCAAGGATCAATTTCTATATATGGTATGACTGGGTCGAAGAACACTCACTGTTAAGGATTGTTCACAAGTATTGAAAAAAGTAGCCTTCTAATATAACCGAAACTATTTTCAATCCCACAGGCAGGAACAATGATTTCTAAAGTTTCTGTTGGGCCAGAATAGAATCCTCTGCATTGGAGAGCCACAGTACATTAGTAACTATTCACCTGAACAGATGAAAAAGTTGAACAAGACTGTCCCCAAACGTTTGTAGGACACTTAGTATATCTGGTCCATAGACACAACCAATGCCCTCCACCTTCACACATACATCACTGGGTCTATAACTCAAATGTCTCTAGGTGCTGAAAAGTAATATCTTCCATGAAAAATACCATGTGTATAGTACCATCTCCAGCAATCCAAAGTCTTCCTGGTTATTCTGTCCCAGGTACTGTGTTAGATATTATCAATCTCGAATGAGAAACCTCATCTATTTGGGGGAAGACAAGCATATAAATAATATTTAAAATACCTACAGTCTAAACTTCAATTTTCCAAAACAATAATACACTTGTCCACTAAGAGAATGAATAATAATAGACGTTTTTCCTTAATGCCTATAATAGAACATTATGTGTTTTTCCATTCCAACACTAACTTTCAAACTTCTCAATTACCTAGAAGATGTGGTTTGTACTACTAGCAATTATTATATCCATTGTGAATTCATTTTCCAATAAACTAAAAATCAAAAAGGAAACTGGATTTAAAAATGTGGCATCCATTTTATTAAAAAATCATCTCTTTGGGGATGCTGACCATGGACTTTTTATTAAGTCAGTGGCTCTTATAGTTAAGAAAGCTTGTTATAAAGCAGAGAAAGCCTGTGTGAATACATTTCACTTTTTAAATTGGCCAGAGAAGGCATCTCTGTAGGTCTCACACATAGAAATTGCCAAAATAGATTAAAAAAAGAAAAAGTTAGCCCCACAAGGGAGTAATAACACTGAGTGGTTAAATGAGAAAAAAATAAAACCAGTGTATGTAAGTGATGCACCCTTAAAGCTGTTTGTGCATTTGAGTTTCATATATTTTATCACAACTGGTCTTCACTCTTCCCTTAGGCAGACTCTTCTAAAAGGCAGGGTTTTCCTCAACTGCCCTGACACACCTAGCTCCTGAACTCCTGGGCTGGGAGGAGTAGAAGTCAGCTGAATATTCTAAGTAGGAAGCTCAGACACTCTCATGTACACCACTTAGATGGCAGTAATTCTAAAACATGCTACTCCCCTTCCTGTGAGGAAAAACAGCCTTCCTGGACACAATTGAACCTTTCTTTGGTGATAGGAAAAATGGTGCCTCACGGACATCCTGAGTAACCAGTTTCCTTTACCCCAAACCATAACTGTTGAAGGTGTGGGAGGTTGAACTTCTTAAACTTAATCCTTTTTACCATATAGTTTTCTTAACTTTACTCCTTTCTTCCAACAGAAGAACACACACAAAAAAACAAACTGTCTATAGACACTAAACTGTGGTCGTTTAAACTAGGCATTTCACAGAACCCCAAACGGTAAATGATTCTGATCTGCTCGTTCGGGGTACTATTTTTCAACCTACATTGGGGAATTAGAGTCACAGGCATCACCTTAAAGGATTAGCTTGTCTATTCTCAGCCACCAACTTCTCTCCTAATATGGCCAGTTGCTTTGCAAAAGCATGGACTAGACTGAGCTATGGATGGATGCACACACATCCATCTCTACAGAAAAAACTAACAGCTCAGGGAGCGTGTACTTCCATTTCATTTTCGACATATGAAAGACTCTACTAAATATTTTGCCATCTGCCTGGCATTGAACTATTAGGTAAACAATTAAGTTCGACAAACATTTATCAAATACTAACCTACCACAGCAAGTACCTACCACTTGCTCTCTGCATGTGAGGGAACTGAGAAATTAGATCACAGATCAGCTCCCCAGTTCTAACTAGCTGCATACCTTGGACAGGAGCAAGGAAAGGAGCTGGTGCCATTGGTGGGGGAACGTGGGGGATGTTCCAAGGTGTCTCCCGAGCCATCTTCTCTCTAACCGGTTACAAAATTCCTACTAATAATTCCATTACCCTCATAATGCTATTCCCCTGGTACAATCAATCAACATGGATCTATGCAGTTTATTTGTTTCTGTCATCCTCTACATAGATTGTAAGCTGCTTAATAGCTACATGAAGGTATTCATTAATGTTTGCTTAATTAAGCAATTGAATGTATTTGAATCAAATTATCTCTGCCCCCCCCTTAAAGGGCCCCCTCAAAATGTTACCTGAAGAATGAGGGAAACTTTAAAGCTCACGGTCTTTCCTTCACCTCCTGTGTCTCTTGAGTTTTTCGGACTTCACAGCCGAGAGTCTCAGACATCTTTTGTTTGAATCATATCTTCCCTGAGCTTCCAGAACTGACCCATGAACTATTTCCAAAAGTGGGCATAGCCATTGGCAAAAACTGTTCTGTGCATCCTGTGTGTCAGGGGCAACGATGTGCTTCTTTTCTCCTTCACTTTCTAGTCTTTCACCAAAGGTTTCCAGAATTCTTTAAAAATTACTATCAGACAGCCAACCTATGTCATATATGTAAAACGACTATGCACAAAGCTCTGTGGCAAGTGTTATATTTATTTTATCATTAATATTAATGAAAATTCAGGATGGAAAATGTTGTTACTCTCATCCTACACCTGAGAGATACCCAAAGCCACAGAGCAGGTGAATGAAAAAGCCAGATATGGAATCTAAGACTGTCTGACTTCAAAGTTCTCTGCAACTTTTCATGTTTTGGGCCAAAGCCTCGCCCAGCTGTCAGTTTCATCTGTATCTTTAGGGTTTTATATTGGATGACCGTGAGTTTCCTTTCTGCGTGGGCCTTCCAGTATTCCATTATCTGTATTCCATCTCATTTCTCAAATTAAATATCTACTTCGCTCTTGGGTGATTTAATCCACAGAAGTGAATTGACTTGCCTAAAACCAGCAGATGACTCACTGTAGCCCCAGGATCAGAGCCCAGATTTCTAATCTCCATCCCCAGTGGGTTTAACATCCAACATTCTTAGCCTATTTTACTAATCCCTCATCCTTCTGGCTTCTCCTCTCTTGTTTGCATCGTCAAATGCCATTTTCCCCTTTATTCCTTACATTATGCCCACAATGACTACAATTATCAGATTCTTTCCACTTTAATACACTTGTGATTCGTCCTGTCTGTCTGGCACACTCCAGTTCTCTATTTTCTTCCTCACACCTCAGGACCTGGATAATACCAGTAACCCTTTAAGTCTAAATTCAGATATCGCTTCCTAAAAGTAGCCTTCCTTAACTATACCCTCCTCCACCCCACACATAGGATTGCCAGATAAAACATAGAAACCCAGTTAAATTTGAATTTCAGATAAACAACAAACAAACTCCTAGTATAAGTATATCCCAGATACTGTATGAGGCATACTTAAGATTCATTGTTTATCTGAAATTCAGATTTAACTGGATGTCCTGTATTTTTATTTTCTCAGTCTGGCAACACTATATACAATTCCAAATGACGTCTGTCTATCTTGTTATGTACTCTTAAGAGTACAGTTGAAAAATGGGCAAAAGTCTGAATAAACATTTCTCCAAAGAAGACTTACAAATGGCCAGCGGGTATATAAAACGATGATCACCATCACTAATTAAGAGGGAAATGCAAATCAAAACCACAATGAGATATCACCTTACATCTGTTAAGATGGTCATCGTCAAAAAACAAAAGATAGCGAGTGTTGGCAAGGATATGAAGAGAACCTTTGTACACTCCTGGTTGGGATGTAAAATGGTGCAGCCACTAGGAAAAAATAGTATGGAGATTCTTTAAAAAATTAAAAAGAGAACTACCATGTTACACAGCAATCCCCCTTCTGGGCATGTATCCAAAGGAATTGACATCAGGATCTCAAAGAGGTTTCTACACTTTTGTTTTCATTTCAGTCCCACCCACAAATAGCTAAGGTTTGGTAAAAACCTAAATGTCCACCGACAGATCAATGAATAAAGAAAAAATGGTACATACACACTATAAAATATCATTCAGTCTTTAAATAAAAAGGAAATCCTGCTGTTAGGCAGACAGGCATGAGTGGGATGGAGAGAGAATAAAGCCAGTAAAACCCCCTAAAAGTGACTCAAAGAGTTAACCAGAAAAAAAAACAGAGCTGGAAAGGACTCTTAACAGAGTTAATTAGTTAATTAGTTGACGTTTCAAAGGCCAGAGGAGTGACTTGGATATTGCGTCCAGATATTCACCAGATGAAAAATAAATTCCCAGATAAAGAAAAACATCACAGCACAGCCTATGTCTTCACTGTACCAATTAGATCAGGCCTCGGAAGCCAACGACTGTCAATCAAGGACCTCTCTGCCCTACCCCGTGAGGTAGGGCAGTAGGGCAGGAAATGGGACAAGGGTCAGGCCATTGTAAAATCTACTTAGCCTAGAAGAAAGGCCCAGCTTATTCTTTAACTTGACCTATACGCTGTTCTTCCTCTTCTTCCAGCCCCTGAATCAATTAAGTAACTTTGTAACCACAGCAGGAGACAGACCTCCAAAGTCTAAATGAACCTATGTAAATAAAGAATGCAGAGATCTGGGTCAACCCAGTCACCTAAATAACCCTATTCCTTTTTTTTTTTCTGCCAGAACATTTTTTGTTTACATCATTTATTACCTTGTTAGAATAGTAACTTTACATAGAAGAAACCCAGCAGACACCATCCTAACCACCTTAGGTCAAGATTAACGCGACCAGTGATTAAACAGACCAGCATCATGTGCCTCCTGGTGCGATACCCTGAGCAGGGTCCAGCACCTCAGCTGTCATGTTCCCCGGATGCATGGCCTCAACCTACTCATAAGGAAACATCAGAGAAAGGCAAGAATAACCCTATTCTTAAGATAAAACTTCAAAGGAATTATGAATCACCTATATACATCATGCCTTATGCTGAACCCTACCCCAAAAGCCCTATAAGACCCCAGACCCTAAACCCTTAAGCATGAGGTCGCCTGCACTCCCCTTTCCTGGAGTGTGTGCACCTCTGCATTGAATAAAGCCTTCTCACTGCTCAGCTCTCTTTCAATGATAAGTTTCTTTGTCACCTTGCTATTTAATTTTCTATTCTCCAGACTTAAACACAAGTCTTCACTCTGTCTCTGGTCTACTCCACACAAGCAGGGAAGAGATGTTGAGAGCTCTTATTTGGGCTTGCAAGTTCCCATTGCCTGGGTGACCCAGACAGGACTGTAGCTATATGATTTTGCTCCTTAGTAGCCTGCCTGAAAATCTCCTTTCTTTGCCTTTGGGAAGTTCTTAGAACATAATCTCACTCCATCCGGTGCTCTGAGGCTCCCCCAGATCCTGGGGTTATAGGAGTTTAGATCCCACATCATGCAGACTGAAGTGCACATTGGATGCCAGGTGGCCCTGGCTTCAGGAGCTGGCAAGGGATCTGCCCCAGGCCGAGCAGCAATTCAATGGGCGTCCCTTTCCTCCCTCTGTTTTCCTTGCTCTCTGCTGCCTGCAAGGCAGCCACCATTCACTACTACTCTCTCTTCAATGAATTCCTTCCTTTCTTTTCACTCTGACTTCCCTGCCTCTCTGAACGGAATTCCTTCCCAAAATTGCCATGTGACATCATAGATAAACTTGGAGGGCATCATTCTACATGAAATAAGCCAGTCGCAGGATAAATACTGCAGGATTCTACTCTAGAAGATACCTAACATAGTCAAACTCATAGAAACGGAGAGTAGAATGGTTGCCAGGATGCAGGAGGCAGATGATATGGGGAGTTGCTGTTCAATGAGAACAAAGTCTCAGTTGTACAAGGTGAGTGAGCTCTAGAGCTCTGCTGTGCAACACCATGCCTACAATCAATGATACTGTACTATATGCTTTATGTTAAGACGCTACATCTCATGCTGTGTTCTTACCATAATTAAAAAAGAGTACCACGAATTATTTTATGATGCTTTGTTTGCAATATTCTCTATGCCACTCTAGATTCTGAGCTCTGTGACAGACAAGACTGTGTCTGTTTTGTTAACCACTATTTTCCCTGTGCTTAGCATAGTGTCTGTCACACAGTAAATATTCAATAAATATTTTTGTGTTAAAAAACGATCAAAGAAAGAAAGAAGGAAGGAAAAAGGGAAAAAGGAAAGAAAGGAAGAAAGATAAGGGGAGAAAAGAAAGGAAAAAACTCTCCAAGTTTTCCCTTCGGAGAGGGAGAGTTTGAATTAATATGTGTGCAACATTGTGAATGCAATAAATTATCGCAATAGTTATTCAGGGCTGGTAGAACATCCCAGCACAGCACATATATATAATAACTTCATTTTTTCCTCACACTCTCTTTTCCTGGCCTTCCTTATCTTACCCCCAGGGTCTATTTGGATGTGTTAATGTGCTTGGAAACATCTTTCAAACAGGAACATTTCAACACATCAAAGTATAGCAAGTTTTAAAAAGCCATCTCCACTCAGCTTCATGGGCGGAGGATGTGGACAGGTAGGAGCCAGCTCAGAAGAGGCAAACATGGTGAGGGCAGCTAGCGAACTGACTTTTAGGCATATGAGAGGCACCCATCTGGCGTACCCAGAAATAACTAAGAACTATTTAAGTGGCATTAATGTAAGACAAGCAATCTTGAGATATTTAAGAGGGGTTTGAAACAACATCATCTGAGTTTTGAAAAGAAAAGTAAGCCACAGGCTAATACTGTAGTCACTGATTAATGACAAATTCTTCCAGTTGAGTTATTAGGGGGAATATTTCTGGAATTTTCTAGAGGTTTCTTCTCATCATCTTCAGCCTTGTTCTTCTACAGTTGCCTAATTACTAAGAATAGTTTTCTCTTTGCACCTGAACTTTCTCGGAAGTTGGGTCATATAATGTGTTCCCTGTATTTCCTCTGAAGTTTGCAAAACTTATTAAACCCCATTAAACCAGATCCTGCAAATCTACTCACTTCTCTCTCAGTTTCTCACATTTTAACCATCCTCCCTCACCCTCCACCCGAGACCCTATTTATCAGCCAAGTTTATTCCATATGTTGCCCAATCCTTTGGCTTCCTGATTTCTCTCTGCTTTGCCTCTGGCATAAATGATGACAGGTTTGCCTAAACATGGGCAGTTAACGCTTAACTTTCTTATACAACCAAACAAACCAAGCTGCATCATGAGACACTGGGCTCTCATTTACACTGGGAAAGACATATTCCAAGAGGTTGAAGCAGAAAGAATAATAGCAAAGGGAAGAGGAAACACCAAAAACACACGTTAATGTTCCAAATCACAGGTGGGGTTGGGGTTCCCTCTGTCCACCTGGAGACCAAGCATAGTTACTTAATTCCTCGGTTGTTTCCCTCAGGCCCAGCCCCAGCTTGTCTTTACAAGTGATTTGGCTCCGTGGCAACCAGGAAAACAAAACCTGAGGAAGATTTTGCAAAGCTAAACCCAAGAGAAACGGTGCCAAGCAAATGCTAGATATTTGCAGAAGTGTTTTATTGTGCCCATGGCAGTTTCCTGTGCACATATTGTGAGATCAATGCCCTCTGCAGCTCTTCCAAATACCCTCTCTTTATTGCTTTACTGAAGAGCCTTAAGTCTTATAAGACTCAAAACTCTGTTCTGCGAACATTAATGTCTACAGAAAGACATACCTATATAGATATAGATATCTTTGAGATTCATGGTAGACCTTAGCCCAGTAAAGGACCTGAAAAAAACTTGCAGGAAAAATTTTGTGTAACTTTTCACAGTGTTCCCTATACTACTAGAGTCATAGAGCTATTTTCAATTTCATAGGAATATATTTTGAGAAATTTTGCCACAAGATGTTACATTAGTTTCCTAGCACTACTGTGGCAAATTATCACAAACTGCATGGCTTGAAAAAGTAGACATTTATTCTTTTACAGTTCTGGAGGCCAGAAATCCAAAGTTAAGGTGTCTACAGGGCACATTCCCTTCGAGGGTCTAGAGGAGAATCTGTTCCTTGCTCCTTCCACCTCCTCATCGTGCCAGGGGCACTTACCTGGTGGCTGTAGTGCTCTGATCTCTGCTGCGTGGTCACGTGGCCTCCTCCTCTTCTCTGACTTCCTCCATTTATCAGGATATATGTGATTGTATTTAGGGTCCTCCAAGACATTCCAGGATAAGCTCCTCCTCTCAAGATCCATACAAAGTTATATTAACTCTTGTCACAAAAGGTAATAATCAAAGGCTCTAGCGATTAGGACATGGACATATTTTTGGAGGGACCACTATTCAACCTAGTACAGATGTTAACTGATAAATGCTGATAAATACAAAACTGTTACCTTTAACTCAATTCAATTTAATGCTCTCCAGCAATCATCTAATGAGCCTTTGGTACATGTGAGGAACTGTCCTAGGCTTGATCAAAAATGATTCAAGTTCTAGTCATCATCCTTAATAAATTCACAGCCTGGTGGAGGAGACAGGCATGGTAATGGGATAAAACTATGCGTAGTGATATATGATGTATGGGAGTTATAACTGGAGCAGAACTGAGGAAGCCATTAGCTCTTTCTGGGAAAGTCAGGAGGGCTTCTCAGAGGAGGAGATTCTTCAGTTGGGATCTGAAGGATGAGAAGCAATTTTCCAGGCAAAGCACAAAGGCAATTTCAGGTGGAGGGAACACCAGGTCAAACACACAGCGGTGTGAAACAACATGATGATTTGGGAAACGGCTGTGAAGACTAATTGAGAAAATGCTTGTAAAACTATTCACAGAGTACCTGGTAATCAGTAACAGGACTTTTTCCTGGAGCAAGGAGAGTGGACTTAGCTGTGGCTGAACACATCAACAGACACCAGACTGCACTGGACTTACTCTGCCATTCTGATCAGCTTGCACTTGGCCTCAGAGGCAATAAAGAACCACAGCTTTTAATCAGGGGAGTAATGTGGTCAGATTTTTATAAGAATTTTCAAGCCTTATTAGATACATACAAGTGGAAAGCCTTGAAATTTATATTACCAAAATATATCATTTTAATGGCAAGATTCAAGATTGCAAAGTGAAGGGAGCAAGAGAGAAAGAACATGACAGAACATCCTCCATGAAGAGAGCCGTGAAAGTTACTTAGAGAAGTTGCCCTGCACTTAGGACATCCCCAAGTATCCGGGCTGGTCACCACTCACCACAAATTCTCTCCTTCAAGAACCTGAGGCCTACATTTCCTTCAGATTCATAAGCCTTAGATAGGGGAACCCAGAAGGCTTGCCTTTGTGTCCAAACCCTAATATAAGTCATCTCCTTGAGAAGATGCAGATAGATACTTTGAAGTTATATAGGTACTAGCATACGTTTTTCATCAAGTGTTCTTCTTAAGGCATGAGTGTTGGTGTCTTTCTGTGGGTCCCCATGAGCATAGAATAGGGCTAGCCCGGAGGACACTAAAAAAGGCTCTAATGGTCTTTAGGACATCATGTACACAAATAAATAGAAGTAAAGTTGTAGCTTCAACCGAATGAGTAGTTTAGTTACTTTAGAAGAAAAGGAATGCATTTATTTGACAGCTGGATGGTTAGTTGGCTTAATTTGCTCATTAAAACTAATACACACACAATAGTCAGTCTGCAGATACTCCCCTAGAACTGGGGAGCCATCGTACCATCTAAAGGGGACTTAATTTTTTTTTGTTGTTATGACTCAGTACATGCCTTCAAGCACCTCAATGAGCAGGTTACTCCCAGTTCTGAGAGTCTGGCACTTGAAGTAGCACACTGGAAAGGTTGTTTTATGTAATAGCCTCCTCCTTGACAGGTGGCCTCACTTTAATGATCTGGGCATGTTGGTGGGCACTGCACTGGGCTTGGCCTGCCAACCCTTGCTGCCAGAGAAACATTTCTTACATGGTGACCTTCATTAGCAAGAACTTAGAGTTCACAAAGCCAACTTTTGACGAAAATGGTTGAGTTTTCACTAGGTTTCTGGGTTTACTCTTTAGATTTCAGCCCAAATTTAATTTCCTCAGAGAAATCTTCCCTGCCCACTCCATCTAAAACAGCCCACCCTCACCCCAGTTCATCTTTATCACTGCACTCTGTGCCTTGCAAACAACACCTACCACAGTCTCTAATGTCTTGTTCACTTATGTGCCTGTGTGTTAATTCCCTGAGGCCAACACCTCCTCTTTCCTATTCAGCTTTGCCTCCACAACACATAGAGTAGTACCTGGCATGGTTGTTGATCAAGTGACTGAGTGAGTGAGGGAATGAATGAAGGGTGGGGCGAGGGACTAACTAAACTGTCAAAGGAGCAAGAACTGGTGCAACCAAGAAATAAAAGGGAGTGAAACATCCCCTTCTGGAAAATGGATCAGTCCCTTCAAAATGAGTAACTCACCATCGGAAAACATCGGACCTTAAATGGGCCCTGGTAAAATGAATTCTCATTCGGACTTTGAAGGAGTTTCTCCAATCGACTTTACTCTCAAAATTTAACAAGTATCTGTATACTGATCATGAGAAATGTTTTGGTGAGGAAGATTCAGACTGGATCTCCCAAGACTTCATTTTCATAGTGCAAGTGAACTTTTTTGGGAATACTTTTCTAACAAAAAGGAAGGTCCTCTTACTTGCAAATGACAGAGATTAAACAGAATCGCTTAACTCTCATAAAACAATGCTTAATCATACTTAACTTCTTGAAACTAGAAAAGAGTAAACTCTAAATTGAGGGGACTAATAAGATAATAAAACAGCCCTGAGCTCTTCAACATGTGTCCAACTTTGGGGCCCAGAGGAAGCAGTCTCTAGGAGACTGACGTTTTATGTGACTGCGTTAGTGTTGGTGATGACGATCGAGGGTCATGGGGCAGCACAGGGAAGAGGAAAAGAAATGGTAAGCGTTGTCCTGGGCGGTCATTGAGTCCAAGGACAATTCTAAAGATTATGCCCAAAATATGCTTTGTGGATATTCCAAATATGATACATTAGATAGCTGAAGGTAATACAAAAGTATCAAAAATAATGTCATGAGAGTTGGACTTCATTTCCATTTTTAAGAGGGCTACTTAGGTCTCTCCCGATGTTGTACATTTAACCACCGAATTTGACGCTCTCTCCTTGGCTCGGCCCTAGAGGCTGGATCCTTGGCCAAGCGAAGAATCCTTGAGACCGAAACCAGAAGGGTCAAGACTGAAAATTCAATGCTTCATCTCAAGAGGAAAGTTTAACTGAGGGTCGAAGAATAGAAGAGACCCAACTAAGTAACAGTTGTTATAAAAAGACAAAGAGTTCTAATCACCTTCAAATCTCACATAAGCTAGCCCCAGTGGGGCTTCTAGAAATGAGAACACATTCATGGCTATTTAGAACTATAAAGACAAAGCTGAATTAATGTATTTGAATGAATGATCAAAGAAAGGGACAGTTTAATGAATGAAACAACAACAAAACATTTTGAGGCTATACTAGGCAAAACTGGTCATTCGAAGGATTATATTTCCTCACAACTGTAGCTGCAAATATTTGATGGGCCTCTTTATAAAGTAACCTCCCCAGATCTGGCCTTATTAAAGGCAATGGCAGCCCTGCTCACTATGAAGAGTGGACCTGCATGAGAGCACCGGGTCACGTGACTTCTGCTGCTTGCTCCACCTCCAGGAACCTCTTGAACAAGATTTTCATTGAGGAACGAGATTAGAACCACAGGAAGATTCTTTTTCCAGATCAGAAGGAAAACTGGCGAGCTGTTCCCTTCTCCCAAGGATTAAAAAAAGGAGAACATACTGGCTAAGACTCAAAGTGATCTTAATGAAATGGCAGCCCTCCCACTGAAGAACTGTGAACCTCAGGCATGTTAGTTAATCTCTCTAAGCCCCAGTCCTCTCATCTTAAACTGGAGATAATATTATCTATTTGACAAGGTGCTGTCCTGACTTAAGAAGATTAAGAATATAGTGGCTGGCATTCACTAAATGTGAATTATATAAGTGACTGGTGTTCAAGGTAGAACATAAGTCTTCAAATATGTGCCAAGACTGTGTCTCTGGGGGAAGTCACTTGTCTCTTGAACTCCATTTACTTATTCTATGCTCTTTACAGTATCTTGTATATACCTCTTTCTGTCTCTCTAAACTAATGGTTTAGCTTGTCTCATTTGCCACTTGTAAAGGCACTGATATTTAAGACACAAATATACACATAGAGAACCACACACACAGAGATACATATTTTTATGAAGCCCTGAACTTAATTTTATTTGGGAAATAAGTAGCTCACTGAGTCAAGCTGAGTCATTTGAGTCATGTTCCTCAATTATTTACAACTAAATTCTTCTCAAACTGGGATTCAGACCTTATTTGCAAAGCTGTGACAGTATGATTTCTCTTGGGCACACAGGTCTTGCAATGCAGCAAGAATTCACAGGAATATTTAAAAGTTAAAAACATCTTGGATACAATTTTGCATTTCCCTTGCATGAACATTGCATTTTTATAAACAGGGATCTGGAAGTTTGATATGTAAAAGATAAAAAGTATTTGTGCTTTTTAAATAGTTTCTGTCAAATATTTTCTACGAGCCTCTGAAATCACCTTCAAATGATGGGGAACCCCTCCTGAGGCAGAACACATAGTTATGTTTTTGTTGGGGGTGGGGGGACTAAATTCCATGCATATCACTTCAGAGAGCCACTGAAGAGAAAATGCACATTTCCAATATGCTAAGCAACCACTTAGATCAACATTCCATTCAACTGCCCTCTAGTTACTCGGGGACTGTTCTTGTTGTGGAAGTGCACACAGTTCGTCTGAAATGCCAGGTGAATTGAATCAGCAACCCTGATAGGAGCAAAGGAGAAGAGTGCCATTTATTGAGCACCTGACATTTATTGGCACTGTGCACAGCACTGTTTTCTAATTAAATCCACAAGACAAATCTGTGAGGTAGGTTGTACTGTCCTCAGAGTAAAGATAAGTTACCTGAGGCTTATTTAGGTTAACTGTTTGCTCAAGCCATGCACTAGTGAGTGGGGAACCAGTGGTTCTCAAAGTGTGGTCCCAGGGACCCTCCCAGTAGGTCGCAGAGAGCTTATTAAAACAAATTCCTCTCACACCCAAACCAGCTAAATCACATGGGGGCTGGCAGTGGAGCAGAAGTTGCATTTTAAAACAAGTGCCTCAGGTAATTCTGACACTTTTTAAAAATTAATCACTGTGGTAGAGAAGTTCTCTGAAAAACAAGCATAGGCAAATGCACATCGTTAGATCCACTGACAACTTTTTTTCTTCTCTTGGCATAATTTTGTGTCAAAAACACTTTAGCTCCACTGATTTCTCACCCACATCTTTACCTTAAAATCAAGGATAATGCAATTCCATTCCTAGGCATTTACCCAAAAGAATTGAAAACAGATACTCAAACAAGTACATGTACACTCGTGTTCATGACAGCACAATTCACAAATGCCGAAAGGTGGGAACAGCCCAAATGCCCATCAACTGATAGACACATTATGGTATACATGGAATGGAATCTTCTTCAGTCACAAAGAAGGAATGTACTTCCACATGCTATGGCACGGATAAACTTCCAAAACTTTGTGCTAAGCAAAAGCCAAACATAAAATGCTATCCACTCTATGACTACGTTTTAATGTATCCACAATAGGCAAACCTAGAGTCAGAACGCAGGTTGCTGGTTTCTAAGGGCTGAGGGGGAGTGTATGACGGGGAACAGCTGCCTCATGAGTAGCAGGTTTTACTTAGAAGTGACGGAGATGTTTGGGAACCCTATAGAGGCAGTTGTTGTACAGCATTGTAAAATGTACAAAAATATCACTGAATTATTCACTTTAAAACGGTTAATTTTATGTTATGTGAACTTCACCTCAATAAGCTATTTTTGAAAATATCAGAGATAATACCATTGGCTCCTACTTCCTTTCATATTTGATCCAAGATTGCTACTAGGAGTATTTTCTTTGTTCGGGAAACAATAGCGATGATAAACTTTCTATTTTTCCTGTATTAAGTGCCTAGAACTCTAGGACCAGCAGATGGCGCTCTAGTTTCAGTTATCACAGAAGTTCCCTGCCCATTCCACACAAAGGGTTCAGTCTCCATTCATGAAAACAGAATAAACATGTGCTTAAAAGGTTATGTAGTTAGAACTGTTTCTTAATTTCTCTTAGAAATTATGAAGTGCATATAAAGTGCATATAAAGCAGCGACTTTCTGAGTACAGAAATCATGCATGACAACTGTGTGACCAAAACAGCAAGGAAGGGTAGAAAAGCAGTCGTCTTACAAGCAGACAGACATGGGGTCCAATTCAAACCCCACCATTTCCTAGCTATGTGCCTCTGAACAAATTTTCAGGCTTTCTGAATCTCAGTTTGATACTACATGCTTACAAAGTTAGTTGTGACAATTAAAAATAATCAGTTTGTCAAGGGCTTGGCAAAGCATTTAGTATATACAAGGTACTTGGTCAGGTTTAGTTATTCTAATCGGTGGCAGAAATATAAACATACAGGTTGGATTTCTCTGCCTTGGGTCATATGAATTTAAGTTGAATGCAGTCTGTTAATATTACTTGTATATTAAGAGCATAGAGTTTGAAGCATCAGAGATCTATCTGTAAATTCTCAGCATCAGTTGAAAGCCTTAAATGCTTATGCTTTCTCTAAATCAAACATGAAGTGGCACTATGATGATCCAGAAGAAAGGTGGAGGGATAAAACAGATTGCACAACAGTATTATAGTGTAGTCCCAATTTTTAAAAAAACTGTATATCTGATAAGATGTACACCAACATGCTAATGTTCATTACCTAAGGGTAATAAACATATAGTGTTCTTAATACTTTCCTGCATTTTTAATGTTCTCTATAATGAATATGTATTAATTTCTGTTCATGAAAAAACATTTTTCATGTGCTACTATGAAGACAGATGTACATCAGATATTGACACCAAGGTGTCCCCTGCGAGCCAGTTGAATCCGTAGAGGAACTCCTCCAGACCCTCCCTCCTAGTTAGAATTCTACATAGGGGGAAAATTAAAAAAAAAAAAAGCCCAGCTGTGCTTCTCTTTGCTAGTTTTTCAGGCCAGCACATGTAAACAGTATCTATGAGGTGTTCGAACAATTTATTGGAAAGCAGAAAATGCAGTTGGCCTTATAATTTGGAATGTCAAACACCCTCTTAAAATAAAAATAAGCAGATGTACCAATTTCTATATTTCTTATTAACTTTAATTGGTAAGACAAGGCCTTTGTATTCATAATACATCTGGAACATTTATCAAAAAATTTAAACACATATTTTTGACATAACAATTCCGTTTCTATGAGTCTGACCTATGGTATGACATATACATGTGCCAGGATTCATTGTTCAGAATTGTACAGGGCAACATCACTTGTAAGAACAGAAATTTCCAGTAATTACCTTAACATGAGATGTTCATACTGTGTTCATACTATGGAATGCCATGCAGCTGTTAAATAGAATTCTATAGATTTCTAAATATTGACATGGAATGTTCTACCTCTCACACTAGGTGGAGGAAATAAGAGGAAGAGAATAACAGAATAAGATCCCATTTATATTAAATCACACACACACACACACACACACATGAAACTTAACATGTGTTTGTGTATATATACATATATATTCAGGGTTGTATTATATATATATATATCCTATATATATATATGTGTGTGTGTGTGTGTGTGTGTGTGTGTGTGTATATGTAATATGTTTATTAAGCATATTTATATATGTTAATTCATAGAAATACTGAAAAAGGTCTAGAAAGGCAAATAATTATTAACAATGATTATACCTAGGGAAAGTAGATTTTTTTAACTTTATATTGTCTGAATTGTTTTAGTTCCTGTATATCACACACACACACACACACACACACACACACACACTGTATGCGCATGCTATCATGTGCCCAGTCCTGATGGAGGTACCAAGGATACTTCAGCAAGCACAGCAGAAGCAGCCCATTCTTATGAGCTCACACTGTAGAGGCTCACCCCAGGGGCTTCTCACAGCTACTGGCTCTGTGGTCTACCAGCAATGAATAATTGTTTCTGCAAGTTGATCAGACAGCTTGTGCTCAGAGTCCTGACTCACCACAGGGGAAAAAGGAAAAAAGAAAAAACAAGCCCAGATTGAAATACAAGAAATAAAACTTTGAAATGTTTAGAAATATAAAAGATTATATTCAGTGAGGTGTTTTTAAAAAGGCCAAAAAAAGCATGAATTGTAAAGAAAATATTAATAAACTTGGCCAAATCAAATTTAAAATATCTAATCTTAAAAGTATCAGGAAGAAAAAAAAAAGGAAATGTCATAAACTTGAAGAAGATTATTTGTACCGCATGTAATCAGTAAAAGAATAGCGGCCAGAATGTGTTTTTAAAACACCTACAAGAAGTAAGAAAAAAGATTACTGGAGAAAAAAAAATGGGAAAAGGCATAAACAGGTATTTCATGGATCGGAATCACAAATGTTTAATACACACATGAAAAGAGGTTCAAACTCCTCAGCAATCACAGAAATGTAAATTAAGACCACAATGAGGTATGATTTTAAACACTAATGTATTGAAATACAGATATGACAATGCCAAATATTGGTAAAGATTTGAATCAGTGAATATTCATTCACTGCTGGTAGAAATGTAAATCAATTTAATAACTTTGGGGAAGACTTTGGCACCTTCATATAAGTTGAATATTCTATACACAAAGACTAAGCAGTTCCTCTTGCAGGTATGGATCCTAGAGAAATTCTTGCATGTGCATCCAATGAGAAATGAATAAGAACATTTACGACATTATCATTCGCATACTCAAAAAAATGGAGAGACCTCAAATTTCCAGGGATAGCAGAATGACTAAATGAATTTTAGAAGAGTCACACAATGGAATATATTATACAGGCTAAAAAATGAAAAAACTATAGTTCCTTGTAAACACATGAACACACTTTAGAAACATAATGTGAAATGAGGTACGCAAATCACAGTAGACTGCTTATAATACAAATATTACAACACTCAAACTCAAGAAATATCAAACAATATTTTGTTAGAGAAACAATTTGAAAAATGAAATGACTTTTTTACAATGTAAGGGAATGAATTCAGGAGAGACGTAACCTTTGAGGAGGGAGGCATGCACTTGGATGGGAAGAATCACTGCTGCAAAGATCGGCCAAGTTCCAGTCTTGAGATCAGTGGTGGGTTCCCAGGTAGTCATCTTATTACTATGCCATATGGCTGATTTTACAAATCAATTGTTACATCTTAAAAAAAAAATTAAGATCTACCAAAAGAGGAAAACCAAATCCAAAGATAAATTATAGTATGTGTAGCAGTTTGCTTTTCTTCTACCTTCACTTTTATTTCCTTTAGTACTTTCTTAAATATACAAATTTTCAATTTCATACTCTTCAGATTATTTCTTGTAGGGCAGCATTTTGTCAAAGGACAGGAGTAGATCAGGACTCTACCAATAGAGTACACTTTCAGGTACAACGGGACCATGAAGAGACAACCTTTGATCTGTCAGTAGATGGTAGAGTAAATTTTACTGTATCTGATTGGAAAATACCATAATCACAGGTTCTAGTTGTTCAATCTAACCTGCCATTTTGAGGATAGATTTTAAGGTCTTGCTAGTTCTAAGATTTTAAGTTGAAACAGGTTATCTCTGCCAGCCTGCAGAGTAGACATTATGGTAGATTTCCACATTATGGTGAGTTCATGTCTGTAATTTACTATTTCCCGTGATTTAAAAAAAGTCACTTGAAATGCTGAAGGACTCCTGAAGGAAACGTGCTTATCTTTGTATAATATAAAGTATAAATTCTAATTGTTTCAGTAATTTTTCAGTAGATCCACTTTGTATTTGGCATTTTAGACTCTTCTAATTTTGCAAAGACCTCTGTAAATTTGGATGAAATTAGTTCCACTAACTCCATATTTTGGTATGATATCCTTCTCAGCTAGCCACATTTTTATCTTCTTCTTATATCATGTCTTTCCCCTGAATATTAGGCATCTTCAGTATATGCTAAAGAATGACAGTGTTGTAGAAGGAATGTAAGATTTAGAGTATTAGGACATTAGTTCAAACCCGGTTTACTTACTAACTAGGTCAATTTACTTAACTTTTCTGGACTTGAATTTAGGTGTTTGGAAGATGGAGAAAATAATTGTATTGGTCAGGACTTTTATGTTTGCAATTCAATTCAGTTTCCAAACTCAGTTCAAATTGTTCAAAGAACTTCACATTCTGGAAGTTCCTAAGTCAACACAATTAGATCCAGAATGTCATGTCTCTTTCACATCCCTCTTCTCTGCTTCTCTCCAAGTTTTCATTACCTTATGCAAACGAACTATCATTTGGTGGTAAAACCTACTTTCAAATGACCCAGAGTCACATCTTCTAGTTCAGCAAGCACAGAAGGAAAAAGGGGGCAGGAATTCTGTCACCTAACATCTGATTGGTCTTTCTTTGGACATACGCTCACTCCTAAGCTAATCACTGCTCCCAGATGTATTAATTGTTATAATTGGTCCAGCTGGGGTCACATATTCACACATGAGAACAAAGAAACAGAAAAAGTATTTGAAGGACTCATCATAACCACCTGAATTGGACAGTAGGAGTAGTATCCAGACACAAATATCAACTTTCCACCCAATAATAATTCCTCTTGTTAGGGTCTTATTAAGGCTGAAAACTTGGGACAGAGTGCTTTGTATATTGTACATTAAATCTTAGATTCATGTGATTTTTGTAAAAAAAACAATATGAAGAAATTGAAAGAGGAATGTAAGATCATATTAGAATGAGGCATCTATTCATTTCTTGTTTAAGATTGGGAAAATTGTTATATATTCTTTACAAAGTAAATTATCTACAAGATAAAGCAAATAAATATTAGTTTTGTCTTTAATATAAAATTTTGGATAAATGAAAGCCACAATAAAATCCCTAATGTCTTTACGTGTCCATGATAAATGTCTCCTTTTCTATCAAGGACTAAAAGTGCACAGGGGTGTGAATCTGTCATGACCACTTACCTTAATGGGTGTGAAGTAAATGCATCTTTTTGGATGGATAATCTTTTCGAAGGATCATTACAGCATCTATAAAACTATATATTTTTGTAAATTTGGACAGTTGGAAATGACCTGCAAAGTTCATCAGATCTCTGCCATGGCTTTAGAAAGACAATTAAAACCTTCCAGGGAAGTAACAATCTTGGAATAGGGTTTTTTCTTTTCAGTGAAATGTTTACTTGTTGGAGTTTTTCATTACTATTTATACAAATCTTCACAGTCCTCACAATTTCAAAAAGTCCTTTTTGAAGCAGTCTGTTGTGTGTGTGTGTGTGTGTGTGCTGTGCACCTTCCTGCATTTTTTTTTGGTATCATTAATCTACAATTACATATGCAATATTATGGTTATTAAACTACCCACTTCATCAGGTCCCCCCCACCAACCCCATTACAGTCACTGTCCATAATAGAATCACTACTTGTCTTCTCTGAGTTGTACAGCCCTCCCTGTGCCCCCCCAAACATTATGTCTGCTAATCGTAATGCCCCTTTTTTCCCCTTGTCCCTCCCTTCCCGCCCATCCTCCCCATTCCCTTTCCCTATGGTAACAATTAGTCCATTCTTGGGTTCTGTGAGTCGGCAGTTGTTTTTTTCTTTCAGTTTTTTTCTTTGTTCTTATGTTCCACATATGAGTGAAATCATTTGATACTTGTATTTCTCTGCCTGGCTTATTTCACTGAGCATAATACCCTCTAGCTCCATCCATGTTGTTGCAAATGGTAGGATTTGTTTTCTTCTTATGGCTGAATAATATTCCATTGTGTATATGTACCACTTCTTCTTTATCCATTCATCTACTGATGGACACTTAGGTTGCTTCCATTTCTTGGCTATTATAAATAGTGCTGTGATAAACATAGGGGTGCATCTGTCCTTTTCAAACTGGGCTGCTGCATTCTTAGGGTAAATTCCTAGGAGTGGAATTCCTGGGTCAAATGGTATTTCTATTTTGAGTTTTTTGAGGAACCTCCATACTGCTTTCCACAATGGTTGTACTAATTTACATTCCCACTAGCAGTGTAGGGGGGTTCCCCTTTCTCCACATCCTCGCCAACATTTGTTGTTGTTTGTCTTTTGGATGGCGGCCATCCTTACTGGTGTGAGGTGGTATCTCATTGTGGTTTTAATCTGCATTTCTCTGATGATTAGCGATATGGAGCATCTTTTTGTGTGCCTGTTGGTCATCTGAATTTCTTCTTTGGAGAAGTGTCTATTCATGTCCTCTGCCCATTTCTTAATTGGATTATTTGCTTTTTGTTTGTTGAGGTACGTGAGTTTTTTATATATTTTGGATGTCAACCCTTTATCGGATACGTCATTTATGAATATATTCTCCCATACTATAGGATGTCTTTTTGTTCTACTGATGGTGTCCTTTGCTGTACAGAAGCTTTTCAGCTTGATATAGTCCCACTTGTTCATTTTGCTTTTGTTTCCCTTGCCCAGGGAGATATGTTCATGAAGAAGTCGCTCATGTTTATGTTGAAGAGATTTTTGCCTATGTTTTTTTCTAAGAGTTTTATGTTTTCATGACTTACATTCGGGTCTTTGATCCATTTTGAGTTTACTTTTGTGTATGGGGTTAGACAGTAGTCCAGTTTCATTCTCTTACATGTTGCTGTCCAGTTTTGCCAACACCAGCTGCTGAAGAGGCTGTAATCTCCCCATTGTATATCCAAGGTTCCTTTATCATATATTAATTGACTGTATATGTTTGGGTTAATGTTTGGATTTTCTATTCTGTTCCACTGGTCTGTGCATCTGTTTTTGTGACAATACCAAATTGTCTTGATTACTGTGGCTTTGTAGTAGAGCTTGAAGTCAGGGAGCATAATTCCCCGTTTGATTCCTCTTTCTCAGGATTGCTTTGGCTATTCAGGGTCTTTTGTGGTTCCATATGAATTTTAGAATTATTTGTTCCAGTCTATTGAAGAAAGCTGGTATTCTGATAGGGATTGCATTGAATCTGTAGATTGCTTTAGGCAGTATAGCCATTTTCACAATATTTATTCTTCCTAGCCAAGAACATGGGATGAATTTCCATTTCTTAGTGTCCTCTTTAATTTCTCTTAGGACTGTCTTGTAGTTTTCAGGGTATAGGTCTTTCACTTCCTTCGTTAGGTTTATTCCTAGGTATTTTATTCTTTTTGATGCAATTGTGAATGGAATTGTTTTTCTGATTTCTCTTTCTGTTAGCTCATAGTTAGTTGTATAAGAAAGCAACAGATTTCTGTGTGTTAATTTTGTGTCCTGCAACTTTGCTAAATTCAGATATTAGCTCCAACAGTTTTGGAGTGGAGTCTTTAGGGTTTTTCATGTACAGTATCATGTCATCTGCAAATAGTGACAATTTGACTTCTTCTTTATCAATCTGGATGCCTTGTATTTCTTTGTTTTGTCTGATTGCCATGGCTAGGACCTCCAGTACTATGTTGAATAACAGTGGAGAGATTGGGCATCCTTGTCTTGTTCCCGATCTTAGATGAAAAGCTTTTAGTTTCTCACTGTAAAGTATGATGTTAGCTGTGGGTTGTCATATATGGCCTTTATGATGTCTCAGTAGATCCATCAGTATGGTTATGACTTTTATTCTGAATTCTTTTTCAGGAAGATTGTGCATGTCCTCCCATCAGGCTCCCTCTCTGGGGTTGTCTGGCTAAGCTTTGTTTGTCCCATATTCCTCTGTCTATTAATGGCGATAGAAGTGGTCGATTATAGGCACCACATGTGTCAGCTGGGCTCTTTAAGACTTTAAAAATAAAAAAGGGAGAAAGGAAAAAACAAAAGGAAAAAAAGGAACGAAAAAGAGAAAAAAAAAACGTGCGCTTGGAGTATATTCTGTGAGGTTGCTGTAGGTGACACTGCTGCTCCACTGTTCCATTCCGCCAGACACTTCGTGGAGCCGCTAGGGAGTGGGGGAACAAATGGGAGGCTGCTGATCTCTGTGGGAAGCCTTGGCGTGGCTCCTTTGCTCGGCCGCCATCCAAGGAGTCCGAAATTCCCCAGGACTCCCAGCTTGCTGGGCTGAGTGTGCTGGGACAATTTTGTTCCGCTGTTGGGCCTTGTCTCTTTAAGACTTTTGAAAAAGTGCGCACTTTTCTTTTGTCCCGGGGAGCCGGCTGAGAGGACCCGGCTGTGCCATCCCTCTCAGATCCTGCCCCTCTGTCTCCCCAATCTCCGATATCAGCGCTCCCGGTGCCGATCACCAGGGCTAGTTATTTGGCAGGCCCATGCCTCCACTCCCTCCCTGCTCCAAATCCTTTCCTCCCGCCAGTGTGCTGGGGTGGGGGAGCACTCGGGTCCTGCCAGGTCGCAGCCCCGTATCCTACCCACTTTGTAAGGTGCTGAGTCCCCGCAGGTGCAGCTCTAGCCTGGCTGTTGTCCTGTATCTTCTGGTCTCTCATTTAGGAATAGTTGTATCTGTTGTATTTTCATAAATATATATGGTTTTGGGAGGAGATTTCCGCCGCCCTCCTCACGTCGCCATCTTCCCAGAAGTCTCCCTGGAATAGGTTGTTTTAAGTAAAAAAAATTATTTTTTAAATCATAACGATATCATTTATTGAGAGGCTATTCTGAATGAGCCAGGCCTTAGAGAGGAGGCAGAGATCGAGAGAATAACTCCCTTCTTACAGCAACTCTGCAAAGTAGTTGGGACTAAGAGAAATGAAAACAATTTGGTCAAGATGTTGAAGTTAGGATTTTTATCCAGGTCTGTCGAATTGGTGTTGTGATACACTGTCTTCTTGGAAATGCCACTGTTTTAGTTGTCTATTGCTGAAATA
This sequence comes from Phataginus tricuspis, assembly GCA_029783875.1. NCBI lineage: Eukaryota > Metazoa > Chordata > Mammalia > Pholidota > Manidae > Phataginus > Phataginus tricuspis. Next base: position 4,590,377 of record JAQQAC010008719.1, on the reverse strand, counting down.
GATTTTTTAAATGTCCCCAGAGAGTTTCTCTGGAGAATCTATATTTCACACAATAAACCAAGACCCACCTTCACCACTTGCCTTCAAACTGTCGGAAAACAATTGGATTACAGTATAGCTCTCAGGACAGTGGTTCCCAAACCTGTTCACATCACAACCATTTGGGAAACTATAAAATACAGACTTCTGGGGCCCCACTCTGGACTTACTGAATCAGTCAGAAATCAGGTTTGTTTGTGTTTTTTAAAAAAAGCTTCTCCCAGGTCCCTTTTTTCAATCACTTTGATCCATGCACTGGCTTCAGGGAATCACAGAGTTGAGGACAGAGGAGAAATTTAATCAAGACTCTAAGATGCCACCACCAAGTGAAATATGTCTTACTATCGTATAAAACACTGGAGGAGAAACATGCCAGGTGTTTTAACTTTTGGAGCTCTAACTGTATGAAGGAAGTTTGTGACTCTCTACATTTTATAATTTTATTTTCAAAATAGTGATGCTAATACACTGAATAGTGACTACTAGATCCAATTCTAAAAACTCTGCAGGCAGAGGCAGAAGATTCCCTACTACATCCTCTGGATGTTGGGAAATGCTAGAAAAAGAAATGAGATTACAATGAAAAGGAGAAAAGATAAGTAGACAAGCTTTCAACATTTTGTATTACAATTTCTGAATTTATTGAAAATGGCTCCATTCTTTCCGAAAAGGTTATCAGTCCACATCCAAATGATGAACTCTCATGCAGTCATCAGGCACTCTTGTGGAGACTTTTAATGAGATCAAACTGTATAAAGAATTTTGCATCCTGATCTTTTTTTTTTTGGCATTGCATCATAAGTATTTTCCATGCAGTTATAATTCTTCACATGTATGTTGACATACACATGAAAAGTACGCATATAGCATATAAATAATCTGTATATAAATACATTAGAATATTAGCATAGTAACAATGGTGGGATTATAGATAATTTTAATTTTACCATTTTTTGTGTTTTTCAACTTTTTTCATTATTTTCATAGAAAAAATACAGCCTTTAGAAAATGTAATCAGTTTTGCACTTTTCTCAAAATTATTAAAACAAAGCAACCATATACCAGCTTAGCCTCAAGAATAAAATATGAACCTTCACCAAATAGGGAAAGTTTCTGGGAGTAATTAAGAATGACAATTCATTTTTCGATTTGTAACTGGAATTTATCTGACCTAAATAAACCTCCCCATTACTCTTTTAGTAATTTTCTAATATTTATAAAAGGATGCATTATATTTATAAACAGGAAAACACTATTAAAATAACTTTAAAGTCCAAACTCTACATTGGAAGGAACTGTTTTACCCAAGATAGTCTGTTACTGGAGATGAAAACAGCTGGTTTTGCTCTAACTCTGTTATTTTATCTCTTGGTATGGTTCTTAACATTTTGCTTTTTCTTTCTCATGGACTACGTCTCTTTAGGATCTTGGCACAATTTTACCAGGATAGAAATCTGTGTCCTATTCAATATTATCCATTCTCATCAACCTTAACTAGTCTCCTGAGGGGATGAGTTCCTATGTCATCACTCTGCTTGGGAGGTTAAAGAGGCAGCTCTTGTTCCTGATGACTAACCAGCAGCCTCAATCTATCCATCTTGGCATACCTGATCAGCTAATTGCTCAGAGTTCTACCACTGGAAACCCTTCAATATGTCCAGATTCACACTGAGTGTCCCAGGGAAGAAATGCCTGCTGGAAATTGTTTATTACCATACCCACATAGACCAGATGTGGTTTCTCCATTATGAATATCTCCATCACCACCACCATCAACATCATTTGTTTTGCAAACTGCTGCATCCAAAGTGCCAAGAACAGTACTAGTCATAATAGGTACTCAAAAATATTTGTTAAGTGGATGAATGAATGAACCACATGGAAATTTGTAACTGAAAATAGAGAAATATATTCTTTTTACAAAATTTTTTCACATGATAATATGCAGTGATTCACCTGGCAAGTCAGATTAACTAATGAGAACCATCTCCCACTCATTTTTATGGAAGTAATGAATATGGACTAAGGTTCAAGGAACTAGCTTTCTAATTACCTTCAGTTATTATTCCCAACAAAGAGTTTTTACATGCCTGTGCTGGCATTTATCAACTAACTGGGGAGAAGAAGGGACATCAGGAAAAAGATAAGTCTATTAACAGGCAGATTGAGATGCAAGAAGAGGCCAGGTCATAGATACTTCAGCTATTTAGAAGAGGAAATGACTAATTGAGAAATAAGGATATTTCATATGGTTTTCTGTAGGAGATGAAATTTAAACTCATCAGAAAGGGTGGGACTCAGACAAGCAGAAAGTGAAAAGCAGAAAGTTCATGCTGTGAGTGGAATAATATTTGAAATCAGAAAAGTTCATTCTGTTCAGAAAACTACAGAAGTGTAAGGAGAAAAGTATGGATTCATAGACAGAATGAGACTAGATTCTGCTTTAATTTTCATTCTGTTTATGTCAAGCTGGAGGTAGGCAGCAAGGTGAAGCGATAATCCAACACCATGGGATTAACATGAGGAGTTTTCTGCAACTCCAAACCCTGTTCAGGGACTGGGGAGGTAGGAAAAAGTAAAGTATAGTAATTTTCCCAGTAAATAATGTTAAACATTTTCAACATTATTTAATACTGATACATCATGCAAGTAAATGAAAAAGAAAAAAAGAACCATTGTGCGAGAAAACAAACACTGATGTAAATGTTTGATTAAAGAATACCACAGAAAAACATCCATGTCTACACCTACCCAAGGCTACATTCCCAGATCTCATGCCAAGTGTGAGCCCCTCCTCCTCCCAGATTTATTCAGTCCAGCTGAACTTGAGTGGGCATATGCTTTTTGCAATTACCTCTTCAGGACAAAAATGTTGATTTTTCTGCTAGGGAAGGGGAGGAAAAGGTATCATCCAGTGCTCCCCACTGCCCCCAGCCCACCACGGCCGACCGACCTGGGTTCCAAGCAACCTTCTATTGAGTGATGCAGACACGTTCACAGCTATGCTGCCTAATTTCAGGTCCTAACCCCTCTAGGGACTCTAGCTCCTCCCCAGTTGCTTAGGTTGCTCCTTGTGAACATTCTGCTCTCATTCATGCCCTCAGCCTCCCCTTGTGTAATTCTGTCACCACAGAGCACTATAGCGCATCACAAGAGAAATTGGAGAATCTGTAGCAAACCTTTATGTAGTTTCAGGGAACACCATACTTGACTTGGTCATTTAAATGGAGGACTCAAGACACCACTGATCACTAATGCTTTGCCAATATGTATTAAGTGTCCTTATTCTTTCATATGTTCTCAAGCCCTCAGCTAAACAAAAGGCAAACAGAAAACTAACATCACAAAAACATCATCACAGCATCGCTGTGTCGTCTCCATCCCCTTTGTTATCCTAGTTTTCCCCGCAGAGACTTATCCATATTGGATTTGGAGTCTGTGTGTCATTTCCAATGGCTGTTACTCTGCACAGCTGGAACACTCACGACTGACAGATAGACAAGTCACAAACACTTGAGAACATCAAACAGCTTATTCGTGAAAAGGATACAAGAGAATGTCAGGATACATGGCAGAGAGGTTAGCAACATTCTCCAGGACCAAAGGGTGCAAAGTTCCTAGTACTAAACCTCACCAGCACATGCTAAAATATAAATGAATGGAAGACTAAAAGTATATCTGTCTTCCTCCGGCTCAGTCATTTGCTAGAACATTCGTGCACGTAATGTAGTCTAGACATTTCCTTACTGGGGCCAGGAGCATTTCAACAGTTTCAGAGTTCTACAATGTAGAATAGAATACACAGTACTTTAAGGAATGAACCAAATGCTCAGCTGTCATTACAGATCATTATCTAGGCCAGAACGCCCTAGCCAAAGTACATTCCTGAATTGAGTGCCGTGGAAACAGAATAAAAGTAATTTTCTCTGGCATCTGCAGGATTCATGCCAATAATGCCTTATGCTGGCTGACTCAACTTGTAATTTGTATAACAAAGATAAAAATAAGAATTTTAAGTACATAGGGTGTGTGGCTCTGATTTACATGGAGATGATACCGAGAACAAAGACTTGGGATATAAAACTCAAGAAGACTCTCTGTTCCTTGGACCATCATGCTCTGAGGACATCTAGACATTTTAGTGCCGTTATTGTTCATGCTATTTCAGAATAATGAAAATAACTTTGTAACTTATGAATAAACTTTCTAAGTAAGAATGTCCTGTCAGTTACAGAATCCAAACTCAACATAACCTGAGGAAAAGGTTTTCCATCCTTACTGAATGGAAAGAGGGTATATTCTGGAAATAAAGTTATGTGAAAGGTTGTGATAAAATTAGGTATCAGGGACAACAGTTTTTCACCGCTTCTCTTTCCACTGTGTTTCCTTTTTTCCTTCCCTGCAGGCTTCTAAACAGCCTCAGAGCTTTACATGTGACAACTGTAGCCCCCAAGGACGACCTGCCTTGAATGTTTGTCTGGATTCCACAAACCAAAGACTATGATCAGACCCAGCTGTGGTCAGTGTACCATCCCAAAACTAGGGAGATAGAATCACAATAATAAGATGACTATTCCCACGACAACCTGTAGATATGGAAAGGGAGGGAGGGAGGATAGGAAAGACAATGGAAAAACAATATTCAGAAAAATGAGAGTTTAAGGAAATATAATCATGTATCCACAATTTGCACATGTCATGGGTGGAAATAACCCTACAGCAGAATTTCCCAACCTCAGCCCTCTGGACATCTTAGATGGGGTAAATCTTTGCTGTGAGGCATCCTGTGCATAATTAGGTATTTAGCGGCATGCCTGGCCTCTTCCCACTGGATGCCGGCAGCGCTGTCCTGATTGCAGCAGTCATGTTTTCAGATATTGTCAAATGTCCTGGGGGTAGAGAGGGAGGTAGCAAAATGTTCCCCAGTTAAGAACCACTGGCCTACAGAAATCACATTTCATGAAATTACCTAGAGAATATGCTGAAGAGTAGATGCAAAAAAATAGAAGTTAGATATGCAGATACATAATGAATTAGTCACAGGATTGGAATTGTACAAGGTATCATGAAGAATTTATGCTTCTAAGTGCATCAGAATGGTAAAAAATTAATTTGTCTTCTATCCTAGTGAAACCACTTCACAAATCCAAAGTCAGTTTTCTGAAAATTTTAATATTGGACACGATACCAACCATAGGGTGTTTTTAAGCATTAAATAATTATGTGAACATACTTTGGAAGCTATGAAGTGGTATACAAATACAATATAATAATAAATAAAATCACTGTGGAGAACCAGCCCTTTTCTCTACCTAAAGCTTTTCTGCAGGAGGCTGGGTGGAAAAGAGGTAGATTTCACAGAAATAAAATACGCATATTTCTAAAAAGCAGAGATCTTGAAAATAACAAAACAAAGCAAGTGTAAGCAAACAAAACCCAGAAACTATCAAATCCAACAAGACATAGTTCAGGGCTTTTTTGTATAGTTTTCCCACTTAAGAACAGGCTTTTTATATAATAGAATTAACAAATATATTATTTATACCATTTTGTGTATTTTGGCTATGATAGATATTTTTATTCAGTTCATTTATTAGTCTTACAAGTGGTGAGTAGTTATTTATACTAATAATTTATGAACTTCTATTATACATATTGAATAACTGCAAGTAAATAACTATTATAAACATTTTATTTTTTCACACACTTTTGGGGTCAGCCAGATTGCTCATTCACAGCTGATTACGTTTGACATTTATTAGCCCTTGGTAGCAACAAATTATATAGCCTAGTAAAGAATTACAGCAAGACTTATGCGCTTTTCTAGGAGGGATCATTCTTCTGTGACTGGTGCTCCGACCAATAAAACTTTTGTCAGAGGTGGGGTCTACGTCCCAATAAGGTCTTCCCATTGATAAGGCTGGCTTGGATTCGGCCAGCCCCAGGCCATCATATACCTAGCATACCTCCCAACAGAGGGGGCCACCATGTGGACAGGTGGTTATTCTGGGACAAAAGGTTACAAGCAGGCAATGCTTGTCCCCACACAAGTGTCTGCTATATTATTCTCTGTACTTTCCTTTATGTTTGAAATACAATTTTTAGATATTAGAAGTACACAACCTACAAAGACTTATATTGAAAAGTATTGTGTGTTTATTATCAGGAGGAAGAATAATCTTCAAATTTGGAAGAAACAGAATTAATTACAAAGAATGTAAAATCCATACATAAAACTCTCAAATGCCCTCAAATTCTGTGATTAAATTTAAAAGATAAAAATTGGCCTGGAGAAAAGCTATCTTCAGTAAATAGTACTAAAGTGCTAATATATTTCTACAGGAAACTAAGAGGAGGATTTCTGACAATACAAAAAGTAAAGAAAAATGAACGAGAGAAAATATGTCCAAACAATAACACTAAATCAATATTAAAACGAAGTAAAATCATAATGTATTAATTTAGTAAGTGAAAATTCCCAACCCAGTGTCCATGCAGTGAAAACAGACACTTACACACTGCTACTATCTGCTTAATTTGGCAGACTTTTATAATAGCAATCGCTATGTATCATATAAATAAATATATTCCTTATTTATTTATTTCACTTCTGGAATTTGTCCTATGGAACTAATCCACAAGGAAGAAAAGACTTTTGTCTAGAGAGACAGTCCTTGCAATATTATTTATAATGTAAAGTGGAAGCTCCTAGTTGCCTGATAAGAGGGCAGTTATTTACTCAATAAATCTTGCAGTCGTTTTTAATGACAATCACAGAGACCCCGTAGCAACAAGGGAACAGTTAATGAAACAAGCAGGTATTGAAGAAAGGGACGGGAAAGAAGCAAGAACGCACTGTATGCGAATGCAGAATCAAGACCAGGCCTAGGCTGAGTTGACTCAATGCTCCCTCAGGAGCAAAATGTAGGGGGGTTACCAAAAAACTCAATAAGCAAAATAATATTTTCTTAAAAGCAAAATCAATGTGACAATATCCAAGATGAAATTTTAAAATTCTGAAAAAACACCGTATCTGACCTTTCACTTGCACCATCCTGAGACTTGCCTCACTTGCCCAATTCAAGCCCCAAGGATCCTGTATTTGTTTAAATTGATATTCTTAATGACGTTTTGCATCGATTTTTATATTATAAGAAATACGCATTAAAACGATCATTTTCTCGAACTGAAGCCCCCTTCAATTTTGCACCTCGGAGGAGCGTCTCTACTCCCCGGCCCAACCCTGCGCAAAGTCTTGGCGGTATCTATGTGCTGGAATGACAGTGTTTAAACTTCTTGAGGATATAAACTTTATGTGTATTTTTCGACCCTAACTAAGCGTGTGGCTCCGCGCGATCCTTACGTCTCAGGGCAGCGGCCCAGACTTTCTGAGGCGGAGCGGAGCGTCGTGACAACGGTTGTCGGAGGTCCGAGCAACCGCCGTGGGGCCTAGACCCTCGGGGGGGCTCATTGTGGAGGTTCACGTACTCGTTGATAAAGCTTCTGTCCTCTTCGTGTGGCAAAAAACTCGCGTTCAAACCGGAGACCAGCAGTCGCAGCCAGAGTTCAAAGAGCCACAGCTTCAAATTGCCCCTTCGCGTCAGGGAGAGCGCTTGCGCGGCCCACTCGGGGCGCGAAACCTCGACGCCATCACGGCGCGCCACAGCGGACAGGCCAGTGCGCACGCGCCGGCCCGCCCAGGAACCCTGCCGGTCTACGCGGCGGCGCCGCGCGCCGCCGGCCCCGCCTCCCCGGGAGCCTAGCGGGAGGCCTGAGCGCGGGAGCCGCTCTGCGCGGGAGTCCAACAGAACCGGCGGGCGTTTAAAGAAACTAAAATTTTCACCCAACTAATGTAGCTAAATATTTCCAGAGTTGATACAGGATACCAAATGATGTGTCATCGCTTATGAATGAGGTGTCTGTACAGTCAGTGCCAAGTGCTGAATAATTAACGTGTCTGGGGAGCCTTTAATCACTCCAGGGGAAACGCTCATTCTGTGATGCTGACGAAAATTGTTTTTTCCCCCCTTACCTGTGGAGCTGGGAATGTAGTGCAGGACGTGCCTTTTATTTTCCTCACGGACCAAAGAACATCCTCTCGGGCAGATTTCCTCCTCGAAGGTGTGTCTCCGCGTTTTAATGATCCATTGCGGAAAACCACAGAACTAATGGAAGAGCGGAGCACTCAGTACTGGGAGGAGGACCAGCAAGCGTCGCATTCTCCTAAAGTTAAACTCGTTCCGTTTCCTCTTTGACCAGCCCTGTTGGTAGACAGCCTGGAATATCAGTTTTCATCTGCTCAGACAAGCTGTGTTCACAGTAGGTAGAAACTAATTTTTTTGTTTTCATTTCTTTCTTTCAGACAAAAATGGTCAGTGTCCTAATAGATTTGGGCTTGGTTTCTTTATCTCCAAATGTTTTGCTCAAGAAAACTTGCTCTGACGGTTGTAAGTTCTAGGCACAAAGCAAAAGCACATACTGGCTTTGGGGTACCGTTTGCATAGAACGTCCTGTGCTCCATAGCATTAAGGGGGCATTTGAAATCGTTGAAACTGGGCCAGAATTTTGCCACAAAGAAAGCGTTTTGGCAAGTGGTTAGCCAAACATATCTAATAAGAAATGTGCTCTAAAACATTATCTATGGTATACACAATTGGAAAAAGTAGACCTCACAAAATGGTTTCATTCATGCCTTTATTCTAATAAATATTTATTACCAGGCAGTGCGTTAGGTAGTTGAGAAAGACTGGTGGAGACACAGATTCTGCTTTCCAAAAGCCCACAGTTTAGAGAACTAGCGAGTTGGTTAAGTTTTATACCATGTGATAAAAACAAAGCCAAAATGCTATTGCAGCATGTATGGGGCAACCAACACCCTTTCTGAAGACCAGGAAAGCCTTTCTATAGAATTTGACATCAAGAAGGTGAGGCACACAGGTGAAAGAGTGCATTGAAACAGAGGGGAAAAAGCACATAATTAGCCAGGAAATCCAAAAAGGCTAAAAGTGAATTAGTACAATGACAACCTACTGTAGGGGTGAAGTGGCAAGTGCTGAAAGATAAAATTCCTTTATTATGTTGGAACTGTTGTTAGATTATGAAAATTGCTATATTAAAACACAAGATAAATAGAATAATGCAATCTCAGGAAGAAATTTTTAGACAGTTCTGTAGTCCCATGTATTAGACATTCTCCAACACATCATTGGTAGGTTATCATCATATCCTTCTGCTTAAATAATTACACTAATAAGGAAGTCACCATCTCTTGGGCAGCCCATTCCATTGCTGGACCACTCCACTCCCACTCACTCATTAATAAGTATTTCTTTAGGATGCCTGTATATTAGAGCTCATGCCAGACGCTAGAGCTACAAATATTAAACAAGCTACATACATAGTCTATCTGCATGAAGCTTTTAGTTAAAGGTGACACAAATCATCAAAAAATTACACTGCAGAGTAGAAAATCCTATTTTTAATTTATTTCAAATATACTTACTGGGTGTCAGGTACTATTTTATTTTTTATTTTTTATTGCAGTATACATTAACAAAATTTACCGTTCTAACCATTTTTAGTGTAAAATTCAGTGACAGTACATTTACAATGTTGGATAATCATCACCACCATTTTCAGAACTAGCTGGTGCTATTTTAAATTCCTGGGAAATCTCAACTCATGTAAATCATAAAATTCTTAAGAATCAGATACTATCTCCATATTAAAGATGGGAAAACTGATGTCAAGTAAATTGTCTAAAGTTACCCATCCAGTAAGTGGGAGAGCTATTTTTAAAACCCAGGTGACTAATGTGGAAGAACCGAAGAAGGGCACATGAAGGCATCTAGACTGGTTTGTGTAGAAAGAGGCCGGATTTGCTGAGAACGTTCTGCAAATATTCAACCCTTTAGACCTGTCAATGAATTGTCCCATATCATATAATTCATACAAGAAATATTTTAAACGCATTGCATTCTAAATTACATCTTTTCACAAATTTTAAAGAGGCATGTATTACTTGACGGTTATTTAATCATTGTTTAACATATTTTGTAATATGTCAACTGTACTTCAATACCAAAAGATGTGTTAGTTTTCTCAATAAGTTTTTATAGCTTGTGATTTTTTGGACCTTTAAAATCTTGTATTCAGCTAGATAACACAGAAGTTTTAACTTTCCTAATTTTGAAAGTTATGAGTAATTTATCACATGGTTTCTTGAAGGCATTGGAATTGTTAGAGGATATTGACAGAATCTTTCTTTACAAGCAGTGTGGAAAATAAAATGTCACTAAGTTATTTCATTAAATTTTTCCTGATGTACGTTTTGAATACTCATTTACTTCTCTGTTGTGTCTAACAGAAATACCGCTTTTACTTTAAAAATAAGTGCAATTTTAGAAATAGACGTTAAACCTCTTGATTATCTCAGATGATTCTGGACTTCCTTAAGTTTTCAGTTTCTGTACACTGTGCTTGAAATTTTAAAGAAACAATATTCTGAATTTGATGAAAGCTAGGAAATTTAAAAATGTTTTTTTATTTATATTCAAGGAGAATGATCATGGAATAAGGCTAAAGATACTCATATGTGTTATTTTGTCTTCTTTATAGTCTTGGGGAAATATATTGTTTTTACTTTATTATTTTCCCTTTTCTATCAGTTCTCGATCATTTTTATAATTCGTAAATTCAAATTATGCTAAAGGTGCATGAGAAGTGTTATAAGAGAAAATCAAAATGATTCTACAACTATAATCCACATTCAAAAGTAGAACAGTGGACTTTACTTCTTTAAAATGTAAATTAAATACAGCTGAGAAAGATGTTTGCTGGATAAATGTCAAAGGGTTTAAATCACTGATGTGCCATTAAGGCATATTTAAGAATCGTTTAAAATTCCTAAGAAACAGCAACATTAGAGAAATGAATGAAGAAAACTTACCAAAAAACAAAAAGCCAAAAATAGTGTAATGGAAATATTCATATTTTATCTATTATTTTCACATATAGATAAGATGTAGTGTGTATAACCAGATTCCAGGATGAGTTTGGATCTCAGAAACTAAAATACAGTCAAGACACTTCTATTTACAAGTCAAAGCCATAAAATAGAGTACAAATATAGGAATATTTATATGAAATTTTGACTCCTGAATTTACATTACTCCTATATTCTTGCAGTCAATATGACTTAGTATGTATGGTTCAGTATATATATAATAATTCCTAGGAATCCTCCCAGCAGAGAATAAGATCCCTCTGGACTGTTTTAACAACTCTCAAAAAATATCTTTGTAAATCTGAATGCAGTTTATGAAAATATTTCTAAATCTACTCATTTGAGAAATGAAAATGAATAGCATGCACCTCACATAGGATATTAGATGAGAGGTTTTATATAAATTATTATATGTGAAGCACTTAGTGCTTGGCACATTGCAAACATTACTTACTTAGTGTGAGGTATAACTATTATTAAATTAATACTTTATTAATAAATACTATCTCTTTTTCACTTGTTATATTGACCAGGGCTAAAATTTTTTACACAACATGGTGTCACATTATGCATTCCTAATACATATTTATTGAATGATTCTTACGGTAACCCATGTGGTCTCACTAGCTATTAGGAGGAAATCCAATGTGTGCAACTCCAGGTAAATTCCTCTGACTCAGGGTATGTAGTTTTCCTGAGTGCAAATGGGAGTTCCACTGGGAATGATGATTATAGGATTCGTTTCACACACTGGGTGAACCCAAGTAGACTTAATTGCAGATTACCTAGTTTTAACTAAGCCAACCATCATAAAATAGTTATATGTCTTGCTAAAAGGAAATTAATTATAGTTGTAAGAATACAAGTGCAAGCAAACAATATCGATCATTTGATTCTTATGGTCCACTGGCATAAAAGCTCTTTAACACTGATTTTATAATTCATCCAGAAGACATCCTTTTCAGGTTCAATTTTTATGTATTTAATATATATATATTGCTCTATAATAAAAGTGTACATAATACTTGTGATTAAATGGTACATATATATTTTTTATTCAAGTTTAGGGTCACCAACTTCCTGTTTTATTAGGGAAAGCCCCCATAATAGGCATGTTTAAACCTAATAGGTAGGTTTAGCATGTTTTCATATGTCCCAGAAACCCCTCAGGCCTAGGCAAACCAGGACTACTGATCACTCTATAATATTTCTTTACTGATAGAGATGCATCATCAAAAACCTACGGAGACTATTTTTTAAACCATCTCTTCACCATCTTTCCCAAGGGAAAGATTGACAGGTTTCACTTTACTTGTAACTATTTAGGCAAGTTTCTGGGAGATTCACACATAGCCTGGTAGGACAAGAGGATCTCCAGAAAATATGCACTTTTTAAATCCTGAGTTAACTGCCCTCAGTAATTTGAAAAGGCCAAACCCTGAGCAGTTTGTCTAATAATTCCAAACTGAGTGACATAGAATGGTTACTTGAGTTCACTATTAAGAAGCAAAATCTCAGAGTAACAGAATTGCAAGTGATATCAGGCCTAGCAAGAGATCTTATCAAGAGTCTTCAGATATGATCACAAGGAATAGAAAAGGAAACTTGGCCCAGAATTTTCTCTTCTCACCAATGAGAATTTCTCTTCTTACCCACTAGTAAGGTGGAGGCACTCCACCTATCCAGCTCCCGCTCACAGCTTCAGCCTAGCTAGAAAACTCTGCAGAGAACCCCTTTTCTGAGAACTGCCACTACTTGCAAGTTTATGGAACAGTTTAATACTCTGTAAATTTTTCTTCAAAATCAGAAAATACAATTCTGTAAAATTAATTTTTAAATGCATTCTGTAGAGTTTAAATTAATCTGATTTAAAGAGATTTACATGCTTTTGGATGAATAAGGCATCTGAAGGTATAATGGAGTAATATTAAAAATAGTAGGCTATTTTAATTATTCATAAAAATTTAACTAAAAGTCCATGAAGACAACACAGCAATAAACAATACCATAGATAGAAAGTATACTCTATATGTGTCAATTTTCCTTTAGCCTAGTTCAAGCCACAGATTAAAGACTAATTAATTATAAATTCAAGTTTTAATAATGCAGTAGTTAAACAAATAGCAATGGTTTACCTTACTAAAAAGATAACATTTCCATATACGTGATGCCAGATACCAGTGTCATGGTTAATTTTTTATGTCACTGTGGCTAGAGTATGGTGACAGTGTATCAATATGGCTAGATTCTGATGGCTAGTGTTTGGTGAAACACTGGCCTAGATATTGCTGTAAAGATATTTTTTAGATGTGATTAGCATTTACAATGAGTTGACTTTAAGTAAAGCAGATTCCCCTTTATAATGTGTGTGGGCTGTAGCCAATCATTTGATGGTTAAGAGAAAGACTAAGAGTTCCTGAAGAAAAAGGGATTCTGGCTTTAGACTGCGATAGTCTGCCTGATTTTCCAGCCTTTGAACTAGAGACTGAAACAGCAACTGCTCCTTGAATCCCATCCTGCCAGCTTGCCCAATAGATTTCAGACTTGCTAGCTACCACTTAAAAGCCACTTCCTTAAAATCTCTTCTCCCTGTCTTTCTCTATGTCTCTGTCTCTCTTTCTCTCTGGAAAACCCTAATATAAGCAGATTTGAAATATGCAATCACTTGTCTTCTTTTTTAAGAATAGGGTCAATCACCTAGCTCTGTGAAAATTCTTAGATATTTGGCCATATATACAAAACAACTCCCAGTCATGTTAGAAGCACAGTTAAAAATGTTTTTTAATATTTATAGCTGAGGGAAGTTGGTGGCTGCTTTAATTGAAAAGAAAAAGAGCTAGATAATTTAGTCTATAATAGTTAACAATTCAACATGATTGATTTTTGAAATTGAATTAACTGAACAATCTGTGTAAATTATTTTTTTCTTGAGACAAAAATGCCAGAACTGACAATTCTTTGGTTTGTAGAGTTGTTAACTACCGTACAAATAACTTTATATAGGTTTTTAAAGTCATGCTATCTGCATACTGTTATTTCATATAGAGCCCATTTTTAAAATAAAATTTCCTAAAAGTATGATCTTAATTTTCAGAACATACATTTACCTTTTAAAGGTTTGATTTCCATTTTTTAGTTTAATCTGTTCTCATCCATTTCCCTATTGATTATGAACATAATATAATATTACATTATCTGAACCTTTCCTTAATAATATTTTGTTTCTGAATAATGTTGATGGTATTATAAAGGAAACTCATGGTATATAAAGAAAATATCTAATATCTGAAATGTCCTTTAAGACTACTGTAACTAAAATGACAATCTAGAATATTAGAGAATGGGACTCTTTTGATACAAGCGAAATTGTAACTTTAAAAAATAACCTTAAAGTTCTTTTTACTGTTACCCTTCTATGCTGAATCTTTTGAATTAAAAACAGACATTAAATTTAGATAACAGACAAGAGTGTAGACCTTTTAAGAATTAAACTGATGAGAGTTACATTAAGCCATAATTTTAATTGTACTATCTGAGAATTTCTCTTTTATGTAAATGACAATTAAAATATTCTCAGAAGGATAGAAATTAGGAACAATGGGTTACATGGTATCGGCTGAGATACTTTTCCCTTTGGATTCCAATTTGGATATTCTGTCAATAAAACACAACAGTTAAAAGACTAATTTAGTTTCAGGAGGAGGAAGTAATTGAATCAATACTGAAATATTTTGATACATACTTTTAAGTTTATCAAGTTCTTCATTTTCTAGAAGAGAAGAAAAAATAAACTATAAAATTAAAAGCATTGACTTGTTTTACTGGATTTTTCAATAAGCTACTCAACTGAAGTGAGTTTGACTTTTTCAGTTAAAATGAAAGCTTCCTCCCCAAAGATTTTTAAAAATCTATATAATGCCTCCCTATCCCTGCCTGACAACAGGCATGTCAACAATATTTCTGTAGAACGCCTATCATATTGACTTTAAATAAACAAAACTATATACGGGTAGTTTATTTTGGCACTCTGCCATGTCCATTTCAAGTCCCTGATAAAGAATGTAATTCCTTCATGTTGATTTGGATACCCAGAGTCCACCATTAAATATCTCATTCATTTCTGTAGTAACCCTTGCTCTAATTTTGTTCTACATCTTTCCCCTATAAAGCTTTTCTACCTTATTTACCATTCTAACAGGATCCTGCATTTTGTTAGGAATCCCTTCTTTTTTTTTTCATTCATGTATTCATTCTTTGAGTGTATACTATATATTAAGCATGATTCCAGGAAAAAATTAAGTTCCTTTCCTTACAGAAAACTAAAAGGAGAAAATCTTTCAATTTTAAAATAGAAAAAAATAAATAAAAGGCTTATACATTTAACCATTGCACTATTTCCCCTGTCTCAAAAAGGAAGTCATCAAAGCTAAAAGTTGGCTTTCTATAAAAATTGATCAACAAGAAAGAAAAAATGGGACAAATCAAGTCATAGGACTTAAATGGAACACAACAGGGAAGAGATAAAAATACGAGAGAATTTCATTAGCACTTGGGTAAAACAAATTTGCTCATTTTTCTGCCAAAACCTGAATATCAATCACACATATTTAAAGAAATTAAATCAGTAATTTTAAATCTGTGCAAACAGATCCACCCACAGCCCACAGAACAAGAGTTTCACAGAAAACACTCAAAAAATAATCAGAATCTTACATAAACTATAAGCAAAATATTAAAAGAATTAATGTTCCCAACTTTTTAATTTTTTAAGAGGCTACTACAATCTTGACTTAAAAGACATATGAAAAGAAATGAAGAAATGAATTCTAAAATTAAATTAAAAAATTATAAGTAAATTGTTAACAAAATCTAGCCTTTTATAGAAGTAACCTCTTGACCAAGTAGGATTTATTGTAAGAATGAAAGAGCTGTTTAAAATTGTGTTACTGGGCCATCACCTAACTTCTGGCACTATATAAAAGTATAAATAATTTCACTGGTTAGGTTGTATACATTAAATATGGGCTGCTTTTTGCATGTCCATCATACCTTAATAAAATGGTTAAAAAAGAACAAGGCTAACAAACAAAATGGAAATAGGAAGTAAAATATGATAAAAGATTTAAAAAATTAAAAGTCACCATGTACCTACCTCTTTATACTAACCTGAAATATTAATGAAGTGGATCAATTTTTTAGAAAATTGTATTTACTCAAAGAGTAATTTAAAGCACAGATAATTTTTAAACATTAAAGTTAAAAACTATCACTTCCAACACATTTATAAAAAGCAAAAAAATATATATCCTTTGATGTAGTTTACAACATTAAGACATTAAATAAAAAAACCTTGGGATAATTTCAAGAGATGCAGAATAAAATCTGGTAAAATTAAACATTCATTCAAGATAAAAGCTTATAAACAAGGCAAAGAGAAAAGTTCCATAACCTGGCAATGAGGAATAGTTAAAAACAATCTAGAGCAAATATGCCCAAAATGTTATCTTTAATAAAGCACATTACTGGATTATTTAATGGGGAAATCTTGTCTTTAAAGTCAGGAATGAGAGAATGGTGTCTTCTATTGCAGCTTTATTGCACTGGAGGATTCATTGACTATAAAGATTAGAAGAAAGAACAAAACTTGCTTATTTTTAACCGATAAAATGATCATCATTATAGAAAACCCATGAGAACCAACAAACTATTAGGAATAATAAGAGAATTTAGTAAGATTCTTAAGTAGCAGACTAATAAGAAGAATAATTTATTTTCTATAAATCAGCAAAAGTCAGGAAATAAATTCTGAAATACCTTTTATAATAGCATAAAAAATACATGTTACTGAGGAATCTAATTTGATTAAAGTGTCAGACCTTAACAGAAAATTTCAAAACTTAAGAGAAAGATGTTTAAAAAGACCCAAATGAGCCATTTTTATTAACAGAAAGTCACTTCTGTAAAGCTGTTAATTCTTCCCATATTTGTCTATAAATTCTATGTAGTTCCAACCAAAATTTCCAAGTTTCAGAATGTGAAAATTTCAAGGTTCCTGTGGAATTGATGTTTACCCTAGCATTAATTTTCAAGAGCAAAGGACCAAGAATGCCCAAACAGTATCTGAATAATTTGATAAAAGAATAAGTTGGGGGAACATCTCCTACCAGGTACCAAAGCTTTTTGAAGCCTTTGCAGCTTGTGGGGTACTTCCCTGGAACTGATCATCCCTAACCACGTAAATCTTTGTGATGGAGTAGTCTATAACAAAAAGCTCTCATCAGGCACAACTAGAAAATCCAAATAAAATACAACAAAACAATATTTAAGAGCATCACAGATTTGTACTTTAGCACAAAGACAAAGGTTGAGATCCATTGAGAGTGTAGGCTGATGTTATGAAAGCTGCTTTTTCCATGGGGCCATTTGTGGGTTCCGGGCAAAGGTCTGTGGCTGAAAATCAATCCAGGCTTTGCCCAGGCAGTGACCAATTTGGAGGAAACTCAGAAACCAGCAGAGCTTTTATTGGCCTTGAAGAACTAAAGAGATACAACTGGAGAATTGAGTAGTTTGAGATTCATGTGAGAAGTAGAGGTGGAGGAAATGAGCCTCAGAGATACCCGCTTTATATTCAAGTTATTTAAGTTTGAAGCTGTGAGGCTCAGTAGGTTGAAAACCTTGACTGAAAGCCTCTGGAAAGCAAAGTAGGTTTTTCAGTAATTTCAGAGTGCTAAAACAGTAAAGACTGGAGTTTAGTATCCACCTGGGAAAGGCAACAGTGAACATACCAGTCTTAGCCCTAGAAATCTACACTCTTGGAACGGGGGCAAACAGAAATAAACCAAGCTTTATACAAATTCAAATCCAGCCTTGACTAAATCATGTTTCATTAAGGTGAACAACCCTGGCTCTATTTTTTCTGTAGTGGTGTAGAGGAAGAGGTAGAACTCTACATTTTTGTTTTACACATTAGATGTTTAATAAAAACTTATTCCACATACCAAGTGCTTCTGTAATCTGCTGTGAAATAAACTTTCAAAACTTAATGGCTTAATAACAATAATTATTTATCACAATTATCTGGGTTGGCTGACTGTATTAGGCAATTTCTCTGCTATATGTAGAGTCAGGGTTCAGTGACGTGGCTGCCTTTAGCTAGAGCTCAGATGGTATTGAAAGAAAAAGATGAGCTCACCTCAGTGTGACCTCTCCAGCAAGTAATATGCATTTCTTGATATGCTAGGGGGCTTCCAACAGAGCAAAAGTGAAAGCTGCCAGGTCTCTTAAAGGATTGTTCCAGAATTGCACAGTATCAAATCCTTATTCAGGGGCAGCAGGAATAGTCTCCATTTCTTGGTAGGAGGAGTGGTATGCATGTAAAGAAGGGGAGGAAAAAAACTGCAGTATTTCCAGAATCTCTCTCTTAGCCTTAGTGCATCTTCATATCAATAGGTGTCTCCAAGGGGTGGAGAGTAGTAGTCCATCTCCATATCAATAGGTGATTATAAGGGTGTGGGGAGTAAGGTCATATCGGGATCAGAGAGGTTTGGTGGGGTCTCTTTGCAGCTGGCTCACAAGAGACATGGGTGAGCAGAAGTGGATGACTGCTTGTATGCAATAAATGGGTTTCCCCACTTTATTTCTCCCTTTAACTGATTTTGGCTTCAAAGGTTATTTGCCCTGGGCTGGGAACATATTTTCTGCCATCCCCATACCCCAGAGTGACGGTGGCCATTCAAAGACAGTTAATTAGACATGTTGAGAAACAGAACATATTACAAAAATCAAGAGAAAACAATCTTGAAACTAGAAACAGACCCACAGGTCACCCAGATGCTGGAGTTTTAAAAAAGAGGTTGGAGTTTGAGGGTGGTGATAATGAAGCTTATGTGTCAAAGAAAGGATAACAAAAAATATGGTAGAAGAGGCAAGAGCCAGATTGATCACACAGGCTTATCAACCACACAGTAAAGAGTCAGATTTTTTTGTAATTGTAAAACAGTTTGGAGTAGGAAGATAAGTGGGAGATTGTACCAGTTCAGGTGACAAATGGCAGTGGCTTGGATACTGGGAGGGAGGGGGAAGTGAAAAAAAAAGTGTGTCATTGTTATCTTTATATCTCTTTGACTAGAAAATGTCAGTTTGCAAATAGGAGATATACAATAAATTTATTTTTTAAACCACTTTGAAATCTGAAGTTAGAGGACTGACACTTCCAATTTATTCTCTATTTGAAGTATAAGGTGAATGTAGAAATATGCACACTGCTTTAAAGATTGGTGAATTATACAAAGTGAACTTGTCTAGGTAACCATAGCACAGATCCAGAAGGTCTTTTTGGTAACCTCTTCTAATTATTAATACTCCTCTTTCCTCTCCAAAGATAACCACTATCCTGAATCCAAACAAAAATTAATTTTGACAGATTTTGGACTTTATATATATGGAATCATTTAATACACATTCTTTTGTATCTGTCATCTTTTGTGGCACATCTTTTTTTTTCCAATTTTCAATTCATCTTTTCTCTCCACCTGATTTACTCTGTCCTCAATCAATAATTTATATACTTATCCTTAAAAAGTATCTTTGTTCTGTGAACCAAAAGGCTGATTATGGAAGGGAAGCATATTAGTTTTAAATCAAAATTAATTTGGACATTAATCAATGTATTACTTCTGAGTGAGTCACTATTTTAACAATAACAATAAAAAGAGGTAAATGGAAGCAAATACAAATTATAAACATTTCATCCAATAGTTATTTTGAGTGTAGCCACAAACTGGATCAGTTATACCTTATTTGTTTCTGTCCTTTAGCCTGAGAGGAAAAATAATCAGTGAAGAAGTGAGGAGGTCATCTGAGTTTATGTATGATAATTTATGACAAAGGGTTTATATCATTATATAGCAGCAATCAAAACGTCCATAAACTTGTCCCTATAAACTTGAGGAGCCAAATTTTGAAATATAATAAATTTATGGAAATTTTGTCCTTCAAACAGAATGTTATGATTATTTTTCCTTTTTGCTTACCACAGAGCTTCTTTACACAAGTGTCTTCTTTTCCACACAAAGAGCAGGATTTTCCTTTAGTGTAAGGAGGCATATTTGGAAAATTTCCTCTGTACAAAAAAGAAACATCGACTAGCTAAATAGCTATTAATTTCTCTAATTTTGTGCAAGCATGTATGCAAGTTGCTTTGATCACTCACTAAGTTATGAATGTTGAAAAAATATGACTTTTGTCCTGATTTTATGCTCATTTCTTTTGTAAAGAAAAACTATTACAACTGTTCTTTATTGGATGTCCCTAACCCATGTGGCAGTTATATACTCGAATATTCTATAGATTACAAATTAGATGTGAACCCAGTGTAATTATGCATGTGATGGCCACAAAGTTTTTCTTGTAAATACTATAATTATCTTTTGATTTTGTAGGTGGAATAATAAAAATGTAAATTGCAAATGGGAACATATGCTGTATGATTTAATTCAAAAGTGCAATACCATAGTCCTTATCTAGTTGTATTTGGTAATGTACCAGAAGGAATTGGCTATTATGCCTGCTTTTCAATACCCTCCATCTGTGGAAGACTTTAAAAAGTGTTACTTACCTAGAGTACAAAAAGAAAAGTATTAATAACATGAGTATTCCATTAAAGAATATACCACCATGTATTTATCCATCATCCAATGATGGACATTTGGGTTATTCCAGGTTTTGGCTATTACAAACACAGTTACTATGCATATTTTGAACATTCATATGTATGTCTTATATGGATATACATCTACATATGGATAAATATCTAGA
The DNA here is from genome assembly GCA_029783875.1 of Phataginus tricuspis. Lineage (NCBI taxonomy): Eukaryota > Metazoa > Chordata > Mammalia > Pholidota > Manidae > Phataginus > Phataginus tricuspis. The sequence goes on along the minus strand of JAQQAC010008719.1, from coordinate 4,569,517 downwards.
AGTGGAATGAATAGATCATACAGTAGGTGCATATTTAACTTTTTAAGAAACTGTCATACAGTTTTTACAAAGTGGTTGTAATGCTATGATCTTATTAGCAGTGTGTGAGAATTATAGTTTGTTAACATCCTGATCAGGACTTAGAATGGCCAGTCTTCAGCCATTCTAATTGTTGTGTAGTGATTATCATTTGTATTTTCTTAATGATTAATGATATTGGAAAATTTTTTCATATGTTTATTTTCCATCAGCATACCTTCTCTATTAATTTTTGTCCATTTCCTTCTGAGTTTTAAGTTTTCCTAATATTGAATTGTGAGAGTTCTTCCTATATTTGTGGTATAAATCCTTTATAAGTAACTTTCAGCCAGTAGCTTGAATTTTTACTCTTTTACTAGTGTCTTTGAATAGCAGTAATTTTTTATTTTAATGAAATTAAAATTATCTATTTTCTTATCTTTTTCTCTTTTATGGATAATGCTTTTGCTGTGGTGGCTAAAAAAAAATCTTTGGCTATTTTAACATCAGAAAGGTTTCATCTGTGTTTTCTCCTAAAGGTTTTACAGTTTCAGGTTTTATATTTAGGTCTGTGATCCATTTTGAATTAATATTTGTAGATTTTATGTTGTGTAAGTCTATTTACTTTTGTTGTTTATATATGCATGTCTGTTCCAGCACTACTTGTTGAAATATCTTTTTCCCACTGCATTGTCTTTGTGCATTTATGTAAAATCAGTTGAACATATGTAGTCGACCAGGTGTGGATTTATTTCAGAACACTGTATTTTATTAGACTGATTTTGTCTAACTTTACATCACAAAGTGTGACCATCCTAGCTTTAATAATTCTCAAAAACAATAGTGTTAGCCTACAAATCTGTTCTTTTTTCATAGACTCATTTAACTCATCTCTATGATTATTTGTGACTTTGTTAATTTCTCTCGTGGATACTGTGTAGTTTTTGGTATACAGATTTAACATGTCTTTTGCCAGATTTATCCCTACATAATTTACATTTTTTGATGCTTTTCTAAATGGTAATTAACTTAATTCAATTTATTGTTCATCACTAGTATATGGATATGTAATTGAGTTTCATATATTGATCTTGTATCCTGAAAATTTGCTAAACTTAGTTATTAGTTTTAGAAGAGGTTTCGTAGATTCCTTTGGATTTTTTATATAGACCTGCAGACCAGCAGTCAGCAAAGTATGGTCCATAGGCCAAATCTGACCTGTAGTCTGTTTTGTAAAATCTGTGAGCTCAGAATTATTATTTTTTTTAAGGTGTTCTTTAGAATGAAGATCAAATGAAACAGAATGTATTTGGCAGGCAAAGTCTAACATACTGCCTGGTACTTTACAGAAAATTTTTTACTATTGGTGTAATGTTACATACAAATTTTTCATAGATGCCCTTTATTAGGTTTAATAATTTCCCTTCTATTTTTATTTGCTGAGAGCTTTTACCAGGAATTAATGTTTGGATTTTCTCAATCTATTGAGAGGATCATATGATCTTTATTTTTAGTTTAATTGATATGGTGAACTACTTCGACTGAATTTTAGAATGTTTAATTAAGAATTTGGAAGGTGAATGATTCAAGATGGCAGCATGAGAGGTGACATGGAGAACTCCTCCCAAAACCATAAATAGTACAAAAATATAGTTAATTAATACAACTAAACCTAAAACAGCAACAAGAAAGAAGGCTGAACCAGACTATGTACAGACCTCACGAACAGAGCAGACCTCAAGAAACAGGGTAATGTAGGAAAGCCTTAATCCAGAAGGACCCAGGCCCTTCCCCCACCCCAGCTCATGGGTGAAAGAAAGAGAAATGGAGCAGGGAGGGGGTGGAAGCCTGGGACTGCTGGGCGCATAGCCCTGGATATCTGCTTTGTGAGGGGAAGCCTATATTGTGTGACACTCTGGGCGCTGAGGAGCTCAACAGTTGGAGTGCTAGGGAGACTGACATTCTGGCCATTTATGGAGGGGGGGAATCCGTATCTGGCCGCTCTGTGTCAGAGGAGAGGCGCTCGGTATGAGAGGCTTCCTAGCAGTGAGAGGGCTGCTGAAGGGGCGGGATTTTCAAGGAGCTTGCTGCATGGGAGAAGGGAGACCTGGACAAGTTTGTTTGGGCTGGCTCTGCCCAGCTGGTTGGGAATTTTGAGGAGCTTCAGGTGCTCCATCCCCCTGGCAGCCTACTCAGCTCTGAGGCGCCCCACTGTGACATGGAGCCTGCTGCACCTTCCTGCTAGTCTTCAGACACCAGTGTGCAAACTGGCAGTAACTGTGCAACCGTCAGGCCAGCCAAAGGGAGGCCCTGCCTACAACAGCTAGAGATGCAAAGCACAGAGGCTTACACGTGAGTGCATGGCCCACTGGCTCTGACACTGGAGACAGGCACCGAAGACAGGAATGAGGAAAGAGATCTTTCCTCCCTGCAGGCACCAGTTCCACCCTCCTATGACCCCCAACCTCACTATAGGGGCTGAGCAGCTCCAGAGACTGGAGTTTCTGTGCACTAGTGGGCACCACACAGAAATATGAAATGTCAAAATAACATGGTTCAGACCAAAATCTCACAAAACCCAGAAAAAGGGCCAAATGAAACTGAACTCACCAATCTTCTGAAAGAGAGTTCAAAATAAAAATCATAGCTATGCTTATCGATGTACAGAAAAATATTCAAGAACTCAGGAATGAATTTAGGTCAGAGATTCAAAAATTAAGAAATTCCATATCTGAAATGAAACATAAAATGGAGGGATTTAAAAGCAGATTAGAGGTAGTAGAAGAGATGGTAAATGGAACAGAAATTAGAGAAGAGGAATGCAAAGAAGCTGAGGCACAGAGAGAAAAAAGAATCTCTAAGAATGAAAGAATATTGAAAGAACTGTGTGAGCAATCCAAACGGAACAATATTTATATTATAGGGGTAGAAGAAGAAGAGAGAGAAAAAGGAATAGAAAGTGTCATTGAAGAGGTAATTGCTGAAAACTTCCACAATCTGGGGAAGGAGGTAGTCTCTCAAGCCATGGAGGTGCAAAGATCTCCCAACACAAGGGACCCAAAGAAGACAACATCAAGACATATAATAATTAAAATGACAAATATCAAGGATAAAGGCAGACTTTTAAAAGCAGCTAGAGAGAGAAAAAACATCACATACAAAGGAAAACCCAGCAGGCTATCATCAGATTTCTCAACCAAAACCTTACAGCCCAGAATGGAGTTACATGATATATTTAATGCAATGAAGCAGAAGGACCTTGAATCAAGAGTACTCTACCTGGCAAGGTTATAATTTAAATTTGAGGAGGGATTAAATAATTTTCAGATAAGCAAAAGCTGAGAGAAACTGCCTTCCACAAACCACCAATACAGTGCATTTTGGAGGGACTCCTCTAGAGGAAAGTATTCTTAAGGCTAAATAGATGTCACCCAAGGGATAGACAAAGAGTACAGAATATGATTCATAACATACGAAGAATGTAGGAGAAAGAAAAAGGAGGAAAAAAAAAAGAGCCTGTAGGTTGTGTTTGTAATAGCATACAAAGTGAGTAAAATTAGACTGTTAGATAGTAAGGGAATTACCCTTGTACCTTTGGTAACCATGAATCTAAAGCCTGCAATGGCAATAAGTACAAACCTATCGATAATCACCCTAAATGTAAATGGTCGGAATGAAACAATCAAAAGACTGAGAGTTACTGAATGGATAAAAAAACAAGACCCATTTATATGCTGCCTACAAAAGACTCACTTCAAACCCAAAGACATACACAGACAAAGTGAAGGGATGGAAAAAGATATTTCATGCAACTAAGAGTGATAAAAAAGCAGGCGTTGCATGACAAAATAGACTTCAAAACAGGATCACAAGAGACAAAGAAGGACATTACATAATGATAAAAGGGTAAGTCCAACAAGAGGATATAACTATTATAAATATATACACACCCAACACAGGATCATCTACATATGTGAAACAAATACTAACAAATTAAAGAGGGAAATAGAATGCAATGCATACATTTTAGGAGACTTCAACACACCAATCACTCCACAGGAGAGATCAACCAGACAGAAAATAAATAAAGAGACAGAGGCCCTGAACAACATATTAGAACAGATGGACCTAATGGACATCTACAGAACACTCTATCCAAAAGCAACAGGTTACACATTCTCAAGTGCACATGGAACATTTCCAAGAATAGATCATATACTAGGCCACAAAAAGAACCTCAGTAAATTCAAAAAGATTGAAATTGTACCAACCAGAATCTCAGATCACAAAGGTATGAAACTAGAAATAAATTACACAAAGAAAATGAAAAAGCCCACAAACACATGAAGGCTTAATAACATGCTCCTAAATAATCAATGGATCAATGAATAAATGGAAACAGAGATCAAGCAATATATGGAGACAAATGAAAACAATAATTCAACACCACAAAATTGGTGGGATGCAGCAAAGGCCACGCTAAGAGGGAAATATATTTCTGTACAGGCTGACATCAGGAAAGAGCAATCCCAAATTATCAGTCTAAACTCACACCTAATGAAGCTAGAAAAGGAAGAAAAAATGAGGCCCAAAGTCAGTAGAAGGATGGACATAATAAAGATTAAAGCATAAATAAATAAAATTGAGAAGAATAAAACAATAGAATCATTGAAAGCAGGGGCTGCTGGTTCTTTGAGAAAATAAACAAAACAGATAAACCCCTTGTCAGACTTATCAAGAAAAAAAGGGAGTTTAGACACATAAAAAGAATCAGAAATGAGAAAGGAGAAATCACTACAAACATCACAGAAATACAAAGAATTATTAGAGAATACTATGAAAAATTATATGGTAACAAACTGGATAACCTAGAAGAAATGAAGAAATTTCTAGAAAAATACAACCTTCCAAGGCTGACCCAAAAAGAAACAGAAAATCTGAATAGACCAATTATCAGCAAATAAATTGAATTGGTAATCAAAAAAACTACCTAAGAACAAAACTCCTGTACCAGATGATTTTACTGCTGATTTTTATCAAATATTTAGTGAAGACCTAATGTCCATCCTCCATAAACTTTTCCAAAAAGTGGAAGAAGAGGGAATACTCCCAAACCCATTCTATGAGACCAACATTACTCTAATACCAAAACCAGACAAAGACAACACACAACAAGAAAATTAAAGACCAATATTCCTGATGAACATAGATGCAAAAATACTCAACAAAGTATTAGCAAACCGAATTCAAATATAAATCAAAAAGATCATCCATCATGATCAAGTGGGATTCATCCCAGGGATTCAAGGATGGCACAACATTCAAAAATCCATCAACATCATCCACTACATCAACAAAAAGAAGCACAAAAACCACATGATCATCTCCATAGATGCTGAAAAAACATTTGACAAAATTAAAAATTCATTCATGATAAAATTCCCAACAAAATAGGTATAGAGAGTAAGTACCTAAACATAATAAAGGCCATATGTGACGAACCCACAGCCAACATTATACTTAACAACGAGAAGCTGAAAGATTTTCCTTTAAGATCGGGAACAAGACAAAGATGCCCACTCTTCCCACATTTATTCAACATAGTACTGGAGGTCCTAGCCACGGCAATCAGACAACACAAAGAAATAAAAGGCATCCATATTGGCAAGGAAGAAGTCAAACTGTCCCTGTTTGCAGATGACATGATACTGTACATAACAATATTGAAAGAATCCACTCCAAAATTACTATATCTAATATCTGAATTCAGCAAAGATGCGGGATACAAAATCAATACACCAAAATCTGTTGCATTCCTATACACTAATGATGAACTAGCAGAAAGAGAAATCAGAAAAACAATTCCATTCACAATTGCATCAAAAAGAATAAAATACCTAGGAATAAACCTAACCAAGGAAGTGAAAGACCTATACCCTGAAAAATACAAGACACTCTTAAGAGAAATTAAAGAAACTAATAAATGGAAATTCATTTCATGCTCTTGGCTAGGAAGAATTAATATTGTCAAAATGGCCATCCTGCCGAAAGCAATCTACAGATTCAATGCAATCCCTATCAAAATACCAACAGCATTCTTCAATGAACTAGAGCAAATAGTTCTAAAATTCATATGGAAAAACAAAAGACCCCAAATAGCCAAAGCTATCCTGAGAAGGAAGAATAAAGCAGGGGGAATTATGCTCCCTTACTTCAAGCTGTACGACAAAGCCACAGTAATCAAGAAAATTTGGTACTGGCACAAGAACAGACCCATAGGGCAGTGTAACAGAATAGAGAGCCCAGATATAAACCCAACGATATATGGTCAATTAATATACAATAAAGGAGGCACGGATATACAATGGGGAAATGACAGCCTCTTCAACTGCTGGTGTTGGCAACACTGGACAGCTACATGTAAGAGAATGAAACTGGATTACTGTCTAACCCCATACATAAAAATAAACTCAAAATGGATCAAAGACCTTTATGTAAGTCATGAAACCATAAAAGTCCTAGATAAAAACATAGGCAAAATCTCTTGGACATAAACATGAGCAACTTCTTCATGAACATATCTCCCTGGGCAGGGGAAACTAAAGCAAAAATGAACAAGTGGTACTATATCAAACTAAAAACTTCTGTACAGCAAAGGACACCATCAGTAGAACAAAAAGACATCCTACAGAATGGGAGAATATATTCATAAATGACATATCTGATTAGAGGTTGACATCCAAATTATATAATGAGCTCATGCACCTCAATAAACAAAAACCAAATAAGCCAATTAAAAAATGGGCAGAGAAACTGAACAGACATTTCTCTAAAGAAGAAATTCAGATGGCCAACAGGCACATGAAAAGATGCTCCACATTGCTAATCATCAGAGAAATGCAAATTAAAGCCACAGTGAGATATCACCTCACACCAGTTATGATGTCCACCATCCAAAAGATGAACAACAACAAATGTTGGTGAGGATGTGGAGAAAGGGGAACCCTCCTACACTGCTGGTGGGAATGCAAATTAGTTCAACCATTGTGGACAGCAGTATGGAGGTTCCTCAAAAACTCAAAATAGAAATACTGTGTATTTGACACAGAAATTTCACTACTAGAAATTTACCCTAAGAATGCAACATCCCAATTTGGAAAAGACATATGCACCCCTATGTTTATCACAGCAATATTTATAATAGCCAAGAAATGGAAGGAATCTAACTGTCCATCAGTAAATGAATGGATAAAGAAGATGTGGTACATGTACACAATGGAATATTATTCAGTCATAAGAAGAAAAAAATCCTATCATTTGCAACAACATGGATGGAGCTAGAGGGTATTGTGCTCAGTGAAATAAGCCAGGTGGAGAAAGACAAGTATCAAATGATTTCACTCATGTGTGGAGTATAAGAACAAAGAAAAAACTGAAGGAACCAAATAGTAGCAGACTCACGGAACGCAAGAATGGACTAAGAGTTACCAAAGGGAAAGGGACTGGGGAGGATGGATAGGAAGGGAGGGATAAGGGGGGAAAGGGGCATATGATTAGCAGACATAATGTAGTGGGGTGGGACACGGGAAAGGCAGTATTTACAGAGAAGAGAAGTAATGATTCTATAGTATCTTACTACACTGATGAGCAATGACTGTAATGGGGTATGTGGGGGGGACTTGATAATAGGGGGTCTAGTAACCATAATGTTGTTCAAGTGATTGTACATTAACGATACCAAAATTAAAAAAAAAGAATTTAGAATGTTGCCTCTTGATTAATTATACACATTAGCATTTTGAAATGCACTTCTTTATCCCTGGTAATATTCTTTGCCCTAAAATTCACATTATCTGATATTAGTGTAGACTCTGAAGCTTTCTTTTGACTAAATTTGTATCATAAACTGTTTTCCATTCTTCTACTTTTAATCACTTGTGTCTTTATATTTATAGTATGCTTCTTATAGGCTACATACAGTTGTTTCTCAATTTCTTTTCCAATCTTGCAATCTCTGCCTTTTTATTTGGGTGTTTTTACCATTTACATTTGATATCATTATTGACATAAGTTTGAGGCTATCATCTTATTATTTTCTTTGTCTCATTTGTCCTTTTTTCCCTTTTTCCCCTTTTTCTGCTTGCCTTTGGATCAAAATATTTTTTAAGATTTAACTTTACTTGCTTTGTTGCCTTATTTGCTGTTACTCTTTGTTTTGTTATTTTAGTAGTTGCTTTAGGGTTAATGGCTTTCATCGTTTTCTTATTACAGTCAAGTTAAATTAGTCCTAACAAAAAGTAGAAGAACTTTAAGGTAATGTGCTTTCCTTTTTCCCCCCTCACCCTTTATGTTACAGTTATCACAGATTTCAATTTTACATAGTTACAACCCTTACAATATACTATTATTTTTGATTAAACAATTATCTCTGAAAGAGAATTAACTAAAATGTCACCATCCTATATATTTATCCATGTACTTACCATTTTCAGTGGTCTGCCAACATCTTTATTTCAGTTTTATTTTTGAAAGATTTTCACAGGATATAGAATTCATTTTTTCTTTCAGTATTTAAAGATATTGCTGCCTCCTCTCTTTCCTGTTTCTAAGGAGAAATCTGCTGTCATCCTTATCTTTGTTCCTCTGTATATAACATGTCTTTGTTCTCTGGCTGCTTAAGATTTTTTCTTTATTACTGATTTTGAAATTTTTTATTATAAAGTAAGTTGGTGTAGTTTTCTTTATGTTTCTTGTGATTGGGGCTTGTTATGCTTTTGTAGTTCATAATGTTCCTGAAGCATGGAAAGTGTGGGGCCCTATCTCTTCACATATTTTTCTGTCCTTGTCTCTTTTAGGAAATCAGTTCCTCCTAAAGTTGTCTCACAGTTTCTCTTTTTTACATTTTGTGGGTTCTTTTCTCTCTGTGTATTCTATTTTGGATGCTAATGAGTAAGTATTCAGTAGTTCTGCAGTTTCTTTCATATTTCTAAAAATTGTACTCTGCCTCAAACTTTAAGGCTATGTATTTGTCATTCTTGTTTTTCTTCTAACAGTGGGAGAATGGAAGAAAATACAGAAAGTGATATACATATTTATACCTCTCCATAGCAATTTGGCATGACATATCTCAGTTCCTTTTGGCCAACCCTGTATATTTATTTTTTGTCTGTGTTTTCATCTTTTATACATTTTATTTTTAAATTTTTGTTTGTAAATGAATTGGATTATAACTGTTTTAATTTCTTCCTTGTTCAAATCTATTGGGATTCCAGAATTTCAATTTTGGATACTCCCATTTTAGAATTATGTTATATTTTCACTTGGAATGCAATAATCAGCAAGGCAATTAAAAATCATGATATTCTTTTCTTATAAAATGTGTTTTTTACCATCATTCTCATTTACTCATTTGAGTTATATTATATTAGAGAAGCATCTGATTTGTATTCTAGTAGTATTTAGATAATTACTGTGACAATGTCTTTTAAATTATCTCTTTTTAAACTTAACAATCTATGTCATTTTCACAGTCAACTTTAAATATTTCATGACAGATATAATTTTTTCCACAAGGTAATATTCTCTCACCACTTTCTATTTTCATCTGTTTCTTTTGATTAGTATTGTAGAGGGAAACGTCACTTATCAAAAATATAACTTGTCTCTTTAGTATAAGATCCTATTTTGGAAACAATTATTAACATGCACTTCATTTTAAAATATTTTTAATAGCAAAATAACTTACGCAGGTCCATAGTTGCATACAAATATTCCAGTATCAGCTCCCCCAAGGTTAGGACAAATTGCAATCGCACAACCAACTTTATATGAATTGGCCCAAACTACCTATAAGGAAAGGGATTTGAAAATAAAATATGTAAAACAATTCTATGTAAGCAATGCATTACAGGAACAGGTATAATCTTTGTCATTCTACAAAAAATAAATATACATAAATATTTATTGGCTATTTCTTAATTTCTAATATTTAGTTTAAAACAATTATTTTGTTAAGGCTGTTTTCATAAGAACTGCCTAACTAGTTTTCTCTCACTGATAATTGTCAAAATATCTTCCAAATGAAGGTGAGCTTTCCAGATACTCAAAAGAAACTCAAAAGAAAATACTAAGAAAGAAGAATGTCTTCTGATTGAAATACACATAAATAAGAACTAATCAATAAAATGTCAAATATTTACCTGGGTATAATGACCACAAACTCTGGAGCATGATAGACTATTAATATCATAAAATTTAGTTTCATTATACCAAGCAATGATAGCAGTTTTTGGTGTAAATATGCTTATTCCACCTAGCCAAATATTTTCTCCAATATATTGAAAAGTTGGGTGGCATTCATATGATTTTGCCAAACAGGTGTTGTGTTGAAATTTGCACTTGTTTGACCACACTTTAGCAATCTTTGCTAAACCTTCATCCCAAGTCTGAAAAGAAAAAAAAATTTTAGTTGATTATTTTAATAAAATATAGTTTTCTTTGGTATTTATTATGTTCACAGTAATTTGTTTTTAGTTCTGCTTCAAAAACACTTATTTAGTACCCACTTTATGACAGTTCATCTTTGTATTTCCAGTACACTAGCAGATGTCCTGATACATTACAGGAACTCAATAAATATATTTGAATGTGATTTAAATCACATTCTATTAATTCAGAAGATCATACAATATATTATAAATGAAGGATGAGTATACAGTTATAATTAAAAATGGAAAACATCTCTTAACATGCTAGGAATAGAATTTCCTTAATTTGATCAGGAGTATTTACCAAAAAAGCCCTACACAAGCACCAATATATAACAATGAAATACTGAAAGCCCTTCCTCCAAGATTGGGAATTAAACAAGATGCCTCATTATTTCTACTTAAAATTGTACTACAAGTTAGGTAGTATAAAAATGTGTGAGCTATATATATATATATATATATATAAGACAAAAGACATGAAATGCATAATGATTGGGATCTACCATTACAGGAAACATGACTAGATACATAAAAATTCAAATACACAAAATTATTAAAAATAAGTGAAATTATCAGAGTTGGCAAATACCAAGAAAATATAGAGAACTGTATTTCCATATATGGTCCAGAAACAAATAGCTTCAAAAAATCCAGTATGTATAAATAAATCCAAATAATGATATCAAAATATCTCTGCACTGAAAATGGCAAGACATTACTATGAGAAATTTTAAAAGACTTAAATGCAGAGATGTAAAATGATTATGAACTGGAAGATTAAATGTTGTAAAGGATATTGATATTTAATTCATTTCTGATGAAAGTTCAAGTAGCTTTTTTTTGGTAGATGATAAAATTAATTTAGAAATTCAAAGAGTGAACTAAGACAATCTTTAAAAAGTAAAACAAAGGTAGAGGACTTACTCTATCAGGATCATAAAGCTACATTAAGACACTGTGGCACTGGCATAAGAGTAGACAAATAGTACAATGGAATAGAATAGACAAAAATGATTTTTGAGAAAAATGGAAATGCTTTAGTGTAGCTTTATTGGCAAGATTTTTTTTTAATATTTTTATTTTAAACTAATTGTAGAGTCACAAGAGGCTGCAAAAATAATACACAGAGGTCATATGTAAATTTCACTTCATCTCCCATTGGTAATATTTTATGTAACTCTAATACAATATCAAAATCGAAATTGTTATTGGTACAAGCAACAGACCTTAAGACTTCAATAGTTTTACATGCATTCATTTGTGTGTGTAGTTTAATGCAGTTTTATCATTTGTAAATTGAAGTCACCACCACCACACTCAAGATATGTAATTGTTCATCATCATAATGATCCCTCAAGCTAACTTTTCAAAGTCATATTCACTCCCCAACCCTATCCCTAAGCCCTGGCAATCACTGATGTGTTCTCCTCTCTGTAATTTTGTCATTTCAAGAATGTTATATAAAGAGAATCCCACAGTATTTAACAATTTTGAGATTGGCTTTTTTTCACTCAGCATAATTCCCTTGAGATCCATCCTCACTGTTTCACGTATTGATAGCTTATATTCTTTATTGTTGAGTAGTATTCCATGGTATGGATGAACCATGTTTTCATCCATTGATAGAAATTAGGCTGCTTCCATGTTTGGGCTATTACAAATAAAGCTGCAGTGAACATGTGTGAACAAGTTTTTGTGTACCAGTAAGTTTTCCTTTTTATAGAAAAAAGGAAAAGGAAAAAGTGCCCAGGAGTGCGATTGCTGGGTCATAATAGTAAGTCTGCATTTGGTTTATTAGAACAAAAGCATCAAACTATTTTCCAGAGTCTGTGTACCATTTTACATTCCCACTAGCAAAGAATGACAGATGTAGTTTCTCCATATCATCACTATTTGGTATTGTCAGTATTTGTTATTTTAGCTCTTATAATTGGTATGTAGTAAAATCACATTGTGGCTTTAATTAGTATTTACCTAATGCCTAAAAATGTTGAACATATTTTCATGTGCTTATTTGGTAAAATGTCCATTCAGTCTTTTGTTCAGTTTTCTAATTGGATTATTTTACTGTTGAGTTTTGAGAGTTCTTTATTTTAGACATTAGTTCCCTCTGATATAAATGGTTTGCATATTTTCTCTTCTAGTCTGTAGCTTGTCTTTTCATTTCTTAACATGGTATTTTAAAGAGTAGAAGTTTTCAATTTTGACAAGATTCAATTTATTGACTTTTCTTATAGACTGTGTTTTTGGTGTCATGTCTGATCAAAGTAATCCACCATATTAGGAGGCCTCATCTAGCTGCAGGTCCTGAGGGTTTTCTCCATTTTTGCTTCTAAAGTTTTTATAGCTTTTTGTTTTGCATTTGAACATGTGAATCATTTTGTGCTCATTTTTTACAAGGTGTAAAGTTTAGGTCAAATTTTTTAGGTTTTGTTTTTGTTTTTCATTTTGCATATGAATGTCAAATGTGTGTAGAACTTTTTATAGTATATGTCTCCAAGGCCTGTAATAATATTCCTGATATTGATAATTTATGCCATTATCTACTTTATTGATCTTTTCAAAGAGCCAGCTTTTTTATCCCATTGATTTTTGCTATCATTTTTCTGTTTGTAGTTTCATTGATTTCTCCTCTTCAATATTTTCTTCTGCAAGTTATTTTGCTTTTTTTTTCTCTTTTTTCTTTAGGTAATATTTAGATTATCCATTTCTAAGAGCTTTTCTCTTTTCTAATGTACCATTTAGTGCTGTACATTTCCCTCTCAGCATTGTCTTAGTTTCATTCCATAGAGTTTGATATGTTGTACTTTCAGTATATATTTTTAAATTTTTCCTTGAGACCTCCTCTTTGACCCATGGATTATTTACAAGTGTGGTTAATTTCCAAGCAACTTGAAGAGTTTCTTATAATCTTTGTGCTGTAGATTTCTGATTAGGGTTTATTTCATACCACAGCCTAACCTCGACCAGCCTTTTACAAAATTTGTTGCTGGAAGTAGGGTGCAGCCATAATAAAAATCTAAACTCATATTACCCTGTTATCTAGGTAGGAAGAATCCCTGCTCCCCAGACTCTATAGGACATCACATTATTACAAGCAAACATGCACACACACATAAACACACACACAATTTACAACAAAATGAAAGATTCTCCTCATTCTAACATGAACACTGAGACAGCATGACCCACAACACCGAATATCTACATCTTTTGCCAAGCGTTTTTCAAACTAATGGTGTCTATATCTTAATGGTAAGTGTAAGAATATAGTACTTTATCCTCCATTTACCCCATGGTCCCAAGCACATAGGCAGGTGAAAATCATGTCTGGACTTGCCTCACCTTATCTCTAAACATTTCCCCCCACCCCTTAAGATCCAATCACCAATGGCCAGATGGTCGCCCCACTCCTTAAGATCCAATCACCAACGTCCCCATAGCAGAACACACCCTACTCCTTAAAAACGCGCTTCCTCACCCACGAGCTGCTGCTCTCTGCTCAGAGGCAGCTATTCTCTCTTTTGGCCATTAAAATCTCTTGTGTGGGCTGGTGTCTCCTGAGTCGTGCTGGGGTAAGGAGGGTCGCGGCGAGATACCCTTTCAGTAAGTAGGTTTATGAATATCATTGCTGATGACATTGGAGATAGATACTGTCTCAGAATTCAAGGAAGATTTGAACTATGGAAGCTCTTAGGTAAGAGAAAAGATCAACATGTCAAATCTTTCCTTTCAGCATGAAAGCAGTAGATTCTTCAGTACTACTGAAGATCTATTTCCTCATTTTTCTCTTCATGGTCCCATTTTCAGAGTAAGGGAGATATTGTGCAATGGGAACAATTTCCGTTACTGTTAAATAGGAATAAAGGTGGATATGTATGACATTGATGTCAGGGTTCTTGTTTGCGGAGTCAAAGAATGAATTTCGCAAACACCCAAGGTAGGAGAGCCAGGGAGAGGATTTTATTGAGAGATACAGTGAGAGGACAGAGCTCCTGGCTCGTGCCAGGATTTTTGGGGCTGTGAAAAAAAGGCTTAGGGGTGTGGACTTGTTAAGTGGTCCCTGCATATTTAGAATTAACTTAACATAAAGAATTTCCTACTTTGATTTCTCCCTGGGATACCAGAGTCATGGTCAGGGAGTATATCAAACACAGCCGCCTGGCCCAGCCTCCAAGGTGGGCTGAGTTAATTGTCTGTTTGCTAAAGAGTAAGTTAAGAATCTTACTTCTTAAACTTCCTGGGTGTTAAAATGCAATCTTATCTTTAAGGTGGAATCCTTCCTGCCTTATTACTATGTTGTTTATGGCTGGGCCTGCATGCTAAATTAGTTGCCCAGTTTGCAAATAATCTCATCAGGTCTGAAGGAGGAAAGACAGCACATAGGCCTGGGCCTTTTAGCATGCTAAAGTGACTCTTACACATGATCACAAATGATTAGCATAATAAAACATGAGCTACTCTTCTTTATCTGGGGAATACTAAGTGATCTCACTGAAGAATGACTCTAGAGCTCAATGCTTAACACAGAGTTTTGGTGGGGGGTTTCTTTGCATGTAGTTACATTGCTCTGAGTGTAAATATCCTGCCTTGCTTTTTCCAGAGACCCTCACCCTATTCTGTCTAAGCCCATGATCCCTGTCTCAACATCACTTTATTACATTGGCCACTAAAGGGACGTGAACACCAGAATGGTGAATAATTTTATATTTATAAAAATATATAAGAAGACAATTAAATATTCCAAAACAATAAAATACATATTCAAATATTTAAAATTTATCCAGCCAGAGGGATATGGTGGGAATGACATATATTACTTCCAGGTTGGATCATAAAACTCCTGTGCAACCCTCTATATATTTCTCAGTGGTGTGAAGAACGTGCACTGGCATGATAGAAACAAGATGTAAACAGCCCAAGGGACTACATAGAGAAGAGGTGATGTGGAGAGTGGTCCAACCTGTATTGGACTTTGTGTGAATGACATACTATACCTATACTGCTTAAAGAACTGTGCTAAGTGAAATGAATCAGACAGTGAAAAGCAATACTACATGATCTCATTTATGTATGGAATCTTAAAAACCAAACTCATAGATACAGAGAACAGATTGGTGGTGGTTGGAGGCTAGGGTACGGGATTGGTAAAATTGGTGAAGTTGACAGGTACAAACCTCCAGTTACAAGAAATAAGTTCTGGGGATATAAAGTACAGCATAATAACTATAGTTAACCATACTGTATTGTATATTTTAAAGTTGCTAAGAGATCTTAAAAGTTTCATCACAAGAAAAAAAATTGTAACTACATTAAACTTATTGTGGTAATCATTTTGCAATGTGTGTATACTTTAATACAATGTTATAACTGCCAATAAAAAAAGAAAAAACCCATGAGATTTCATGGGTTTTTTTGTTAACACACATAATCTATTCTTTTTTGAAAGATGGAGAAATTCATATGAAAAGTGAGGTGCTGATTTTTCTTACTGGATGATTCAGTAGTGGAAGACAGGAGAAACTGCTCAGAAGACAGCCAACAGCACTTCTGCTTCTGGCCAAGATGGAGTAACAGGAATAGATTTACCTTCCTGCTTAAAGCAACAGAAACAAAGTGTGTGAAAAAGCAGTTGTTAAGACACATAACATAAGGCAACAAAGATGAGTGATCCCTGAGAGGAAGGAAACCAACAAGGCGAGCCCTGTGATTGCCTTAGCTTACTGCCTTGAGTAACTTTCAAGCCATAGGGACTCCTAGATGGGAGACTTGCACAGAGAGAGAACTCCAAAGATGTTCAAAGGATCCTCCTTGAGTATTTAGCAGAATATTGGTAAGCACATGCATATAAGGAATGAATCATTCAAAAGGATAAGAGGGAATATTACCTAATGTTCACCTAGTACTGGGAATAGTGCCTCTTCCTAATAGCCAAGTTGGAAAACCTTACAATCTTGGGAATTGTGTAAAGGACTCAGAAGGATCTTGCCTTAAAATGGGAAATAATTATCCCTGTTCTAAACCACTGTTCTGTCCTGACTAACCAATCTGAAAAACAAGACTCAAATGGATCAAAATATGAAGAAATATAAACGTATGCCAGAAAAAAGTCAAGAATATTTATAAGAATGCAAAAATAGCCATCATCCAACAAGGTAAAATTTATAGTACAGCATCAGATAAAAAATTAATCTGCATGCAGAGATACAAGAAAATACGACCCAAAATGAGGAGAAAAATCAGTCAATGGAAACTGAACCAAAACTGACACAGGTGTTAAATTAGTAGACAAAGCAAGACTGAGAGAAAAAATATTTAATGAGAATAGCATCAGTGAGATATAGGGTAACTTCAAATGATATAATACACATGCAATTGGAGTCCCTAATATTTGAATATACGATGGTTAAAATTTTCCTATTTTGATTAAAATCTGCAGATCCAAGCAGCTCACTGAATTCCAGGAAATGAGAACAATACTTTACCAAGGCACATCATAATCAAATTGCTCAAAACCAAGGATAAAGAGAAATTCTTAAAAGCAGCCAGAGGAAAAATATGTATGATGTACACAGGAACAAAGAAAATGATCCAGCAGATTTCTCCTCACATGTGTAAGAGATAGAAGATAGTGGGACAATATATTTAAAGTTCAACTTAGAAATTTACACCCAGTGATAATATCCAGCAAAAATTAAGCAGATCAAAAGGTGGTCAAAATGCCCAACCTTCCTGTTATAAGTATGAGGGATGTAATGTACAACAGGATGACTGTTTATAGCATAGGAAAGAAAGAAAATTTAAGAGAGTCAAATGTTAAGAAAGTAAATCCTAAGGATTCTCATCACATGGAGAATTTTCTTTTCTTTTTATTGTATCTATAATGTTAGCTGAACCTACTGTAATCAGTTTCACAATGCATGTATATCAAACCATCATGCTCTATGCCTTAAAGTTATACAGTGATGTATATCAATTATTTCTCAATAAAACTAGAAAAAAATATGCAGATACTAAAATTGCATGATGGAAAAACTTAAGGAGAAATAAAGACTTTTACAGACATAAAAAGGTGATAGCTTAATTATTGACAGACCTACAGTATAAGAAATGTTAATAAGTTTATTCAGAAGGAAAATACCAAATGAAAATATGGATCTGCAAAAAGAAGAGTAGCAGAAGAATGTAAAGGATAAAAATAAGAAACTTTTACATGTTTACAAAGTCAAACTGTAAAACAAGGTAAATTCAAAAAAGGCTCATTTTCATTCAGGTCTCCTCTACCCTACTCCTTATTTTCCTTTTTCCTGCAGGTAGCTATGTAAATCTAAATTAATTTTACATTTATCCTTGTTTCCTTTGGAAAATATAGCATATATGTGTGTGTGTGTGTTTATATAAAATGTGTGTCTATATATATGGAAATATATACACACATACTTAAGTAGCATTTTTATAAGGCAGTTCTTAAAAATAGATACCCAAGTGTGGAATAAACACTGTATAGCAAATTCATGTCACTGATCACCCCAACCTATTGGAGATTACGCATTGCGTATTAAAATACTTTAGCAATTCTGCATTAAAGAGATGTTTATTTTTGCTTAATCCACTGTTTTCCAAACCTATTTGAAACCTCTTCCCCCCTCAAAAAATCCTTTTTCCCAAGTAGTAGAATAGGATGGTTTTGAAGTTATTAATAGTTGTGATTTTATAAAATATTCCCATTTCATTTTCTGTTGAATACAAAGGAAGAGAATGGGAATAGATGTAAGAGTTACAATGTCACTACATCTGCATAGAACAGAAGCAAAACTGATGGTACCAACATTTATGTTCATCATTTCATAATGATATTTTTACATGAAAGAAAAAGATATAAGACAAGGGAATTTTCCAGGAGTAAAGTTTTTAGTCAAATATTTGTTTAAAATTTGTAGGTCTTATTTTAATAATCCAATGTTTTTTGTGTTCATTCTTCACTAGAGTAGGCTCTTTGCCTTATTGTCTAATGATGGAGGTCTACAGAAGATACAACCAGTTCAATGTTTTCAGGAATTAATATATTTATTATTTTTTCAAGCACTGACTTTATTATTTACATCCTTGTAGAACGTTTTTTCCCCAAATGAATACTACATATGTAGTGTTGTTTCAACCTTGAGTTCCTAAGATACAGAAATAGGTAAGAGAACAAGAGAACCTCCACCTGTGTGCTTATTTCTTGTAGTATCTTGATAGTGCGGTTTGGGAAGTGCTAACCAAAACCTGGGGGTAGGAACCTGTGGAAAGTACATGTAAGTTTCGGTGATGAAGAACCGAACAGCCCAACCACCGTCTTTCTGCACCGCCCCCACTCTGCCAAAGGTAGCTAAATCTAGGCAAGGAACAGAGCAAGTTTTCCTTTCTCATCTGCTATCACTACTGGAGGAGACAGCACAGCCAAGGTATGATTTTCAACAGCAAGCTGAAAGACGAGCCTTATTTCATAAGAAGTGAGCCCCAGAGACGTTCGGATGAACTAGAGAAGTTCCCAGCCCCAGTTCTTTCTCACCATGTGTTTCATGTCGGCTGCAGACGGCGAGACTTGGCCACGCATTTCATTGTGAGCTTCCACGCAGTGGTCGATGAAACTCTGGTCCGTGATGGAAGGGGCTTTAGGAGACGCTGTACTAGCCACCAGACAGAGACCTAAGGTCCACAAGCAACTCAGTTTCTTCCCCGGTACCATAATGGGACGCCGAGAGCCTCTGACTGCGCAGACCGGTAACGGCCGGGCCAGCCTTCCCTGGCCCCTGGGGACCACGCTCTCTCCCCGCTCCATCCTGCGGCACAGGCTCGAGCCCAGCGCGGGGACGCGCATCAGGACTGGCCCCAGATTGCAGCGCCGGGGAGGCGGGCGAGGCACATGATTAGCCTGCCGCGAAGCCCTGTGCTTCAGGAGACAGCCTTGAGGCGCCCCCCGGTGCACTTTAAAACACTCAAGGCGCCTTCTGTGGACGGATCCGGAGCCGGCTGCAAAGGGCATCTGTATTATAATACTGGCTGCAACATGCAGACAACCCAGTGTTCTGTAAAAAGTCAACATCTGTTAGATGCCGATAGTGGACCAGGCCTGTGCACAACCGTGTATATTAGTTCCATAGACTGTGTTTCCATGCAAAATATTTTGTTGTTTTAAATAAACCTCAGCAACATGTTGCCCATTTCTTCAGAAAATGGGAATAAAACAAGAAAAGGTATTTTGTATATTCAATGACAGTGTGATCCTAAATTATCACTTTCTCAGGCATTTAATGTAATGATTTGTTTCTGTTTCTCATCTGAAAAGGCTGATTGCCTAGAAACATATATATTGAAAAGTGTAATCAAGTAGTTCATCTCCACAAAATCTTCCCTTTTTGATACTTAAATTTGAAATTTGAAACAGACCTACCCTTCAGTAACTAGTAAACTTCAGATAAAGGGCTGCTTTAGTTGTTATGCTAAGGCTAGGACCAAATACATTTGATTGCTTATTTTACCAATATTGCAATATAAATCAACTTCATTTGCCTTCATATTTTAAATCCATTAATAGTTATATTGTTATTCAATAATAAACCAGCATTTTTCTATGATATTAAATGACATTTTTTGGTATTTCTGTATTTCAAATAAGTATTTGATGATTTGAGGTTTACAATGCCATTTAATTCAAGTGAACACATAATTTATATCTAACAAGTATTCTAGTCAACTAACCTTGTCACTGAAAAACAAATTTTGATGCAACTAGTAATTTTTTAATAGAAAGCAGAAAATTACATTATAAAAAGGAGAAAAATACAAGTATCCTACTGGAAATTCTATTGAGCAATAGAGAAAATATTTCTGGTCTACTATCTATGGATGGAAAATTGTGATATATGTGACTTTAGCATTACATACTGAGCTTCTGATAGCCCACACCTCAATCTTGATCCTCCTACAATCTTCTCTATCTCAGTTAATAGCACCTCCATTCTTCTGATTTCTCAGGCCCCACACCTTGGAGGCTTTGGTCTCCTAGTAAAGTCCATTGATTTTGTCTTTATGTCTTTAGGCCTTGATCACTACTCACCATTAGAAATGGCACCTCCTTAATTTCATGGAGAGTTGCAGTGGCTTCCTAATGGATCTTCCTGCTCCCACTCTTAACCTCCTATGGTCTATCTTAAGAGAGCAGTGAGAGTGATCATATATAGTCATTAGTATACTTAAATATTTTGAATGTCTATTATGTATGAAGTTTTCTTCTTGATGCTTGGGATTACAACCACAAAAAATAAAGCCATCTGCTTTTCTGGAATTCTAGTAAAGGGATAAAACAGTAAATAATAAGCATAAACAAAAAGGTAATGTTATCTATGAAAAAAGAAACAGACTAAGGAGTTCGGGGGGAGTATGGAGATGGAGGTAACAGGGTGTGATTTCAATTGCGTGATCACTGTGGATGTCTTTGTGAAGGTGACCTTTGAGCAAATATTTGATGGGGATGCAAGAGGGAAGCATGTTGCTTCTGGAGGAAGAACTTTCAAGGAAGGAGTTTAAATAAATGTGAAACTATACTACTAGGCAAAAATCATGTGGAAGATGGGAGAGCTTAGTGATTTAAGTTGAAATATGCTGGAAGAAGAGTAGAGATACCTAGTAACTTCTGACATTGTTAAGTGCTGCATACATGTTAAAAACTGAACAATAACTATTAAAAGAAAGAAGAATATTTGTATAGTGAAAATGACAAATTAAGGACGTTTAATCATCCCAACAGGAATAAAAAATCAGAAAGAATTTTTTATTTTTTTTTCTTTCTATGTATTTCTTTCTATATGAATTTAAGGTTATTAATGTTCCTTGAATTACAACTTTGGCTGCAACTCATAAGGTTTGCTAGCATATTGCTTGTATTGCTGTTCAGTTATAAATATTTCATAATTTCCATTATGCCTTATTCTTTGATCTATTTATTGAGTGTATTGTTAAATTTATGCACATGGGTATACTTGTAGATTTATTTTTATAATTAATTAAACTTCATAACATTTGTGGTCAGAGAATATGAATGTGATAAAAGCCTTTGCTATTGGGACAAAGATGAATAAATAGATAAAATAAAGAGAATGAAAAGTCAAGACGTAGCTACATATACATCCCAGAACTGGTATATAATAGAGATGGCATTTCTGATGAATTAGGCTACATGGACTTTAAAAAAAAGTTCTCAAATAATTACTTATCCTAATCAAAAAATATAAGATTTAATCTCTTCCTTTTCCTTACACAAAAATAAATTCCAGATTAAGATTTAAATGTGAAAAAAAATCTCTAGAGGAAAATAAGACAGTGATTCTGAGTATTTCTAGGACTTCATACTACTGCCTCTATGTATATTTACCTTCATATTCAAATATTTAATTAGTATTCTCAATACAGCATCCAGAGTGATACTATTAAATGTAAATCAGGTCATTGTCACTCCTCTGCTCAAAACCTTCCAGTTGATTACTTGCCATGACACTCAAAGAAAAATGCCAAGTCCTCACAATACTCCTCAAGATCCCAAACAACACGGCCCCTCTCTGATTTCATCTTCCACTTCTCCCCCTTCCTTTTTTCTTCTCTAGACAGTCTGGCCCCTTTGTGGTCCTTGAAAGAGTCAAGGTTCTCCCGCATCAGGATATTTGCTCTTCTTTTTTTTTTTTTTTTTTGCCTAGAACACTTTCTCAAAGAAAAATACATAGCTTCATTCAAAACTCTCTCAAATATTTATCAAATTACATCTATTTAAAACACCTAACAGTGATATTATAAATTACTCATTCTATACCTATCAGTTCCTATTGGCCTTTTTGGCTTCATATTTTTCCATAAACTTTTCATCACATCTTATGATGTAATTTACTTATTTGTACTGTTATCATCTCCTCTCTTACTTGAATGTAAGCCCCATGATGCAGGGATTAAATATATATATACCTATATATATATATATATATATATATATATATATATATATACACACACACACACATACACATATATATACTTTTTACTGTATTCACAGCATCTTAACAGAGGACTTCAATATTTGATGAACAATTGAATAAATGAGTCATTTAAGACTCTTATCATATATTTATTCCTTTTATGAAATCCTCCAGTTAAGAGGCATCTTCTGGCATTAAAACAGTTCGTGGGAAGAGAAGGAAGGTAAGGCAAAAACTTCCTCCCATGTACTCCCAAGGAAACAACTACAGCAAATAGAACTAACCATGAAAACAACCTGAGGACTACGGAACAGGCCATATACACCTGCTGAAGAAGACCACATAGAGAAGGGTAAAATGGCAGAGCCATGATCAGTCAGGACCCAAGCCCTTCCCCTAGCCCAGCCCACAAGTGGAGGGAAAGGCATAGCGTGGGCAGAGGGAAAGTGCACAGAAATTCTGTACATCTGGCCCTGGAGGTCTGCTCTGGGAACACAAGACCACATCATACTGAGTTTTGGTGATTAACAGGGCTGGACACCAGGCGGAGTTGGAGGACTCTGGGAGGCTGAGACTCATGCTGCCTCTGGAGAACAGGCACACTCTGTTGGCTCCACTGAATCCCAACACACAGGTGGTGGTTTGAAAGATATACTAGCAGCAGGAAGTGTGCCAGAGGAGTGAGGGGTTGGAGGGATCTCTCTCTGGAGGAGAAATGGCAGGTGGACGTCACTTCCCCAGCCCTCCTTCAGTCCAGCTGCTCTAGTGTTCGTGGGAGCTAACTCCAAACACTCCATCTCCTTCACTAGAAGCTCAGCCCCACAGCCTGCCTCCCTGCACAGCTGCCTACCCAGCGCACTCAGCCCATACAATAGTCAGACTTTGCTGACTGGCAGGTGGAGGGGGACTTTGCTGATAGGCAGGTAGAGAAAGGCTTTCCCATCTTTCCCAGCCCTCCTTCGCCCAACTGGTGGTGTGCTTGGGGGAGCCAGCTCCAAATGCTCCATCTTCCTTGCTGGTGGCTCAGCTCCTCACCGTGGTCCCCAGCACACCTGACCCACCAGATATACCCAGCTCAGGAGCAGTAGCTGGCTGGTAGGCAGAGGGCAGCCCTGCCCACAACAAGCCTAGCAAAAGTGTCCCATGGCACACAAAGGGCACAGAGGGAGCTTTCAGCTTCTGCTGACAGAGATAAGCTACTGCCCACATGCAGGCAGAAAGGTAGCCTGGCCACAGCCCACCAATAGCAATTGTGGCTCCATTGCAAAGGAGAACCAGGTGCTGGTAAGCAAAAGTCTTGAGCTTCTGGGCACTACCGGGTGCCTTCTTCACAAAGCCATTATTCTCTAGACCAGGCAGCATAGCAGATTTATCTAATGCAAAGGAATAAACACAAAAACCCAGTCAAATGAGGGGGCAGAGGATTATGTTCCAAATGAAAGAACAAGATAGAACACAGAAAGAGGGCTAAATGAAATGGAGATTACCAATCTTCTTAATAAAGATTTCAAAGTAACAGTCATATAAATGCTCACCGACCTGTGAAAAAGAATTGATGATCTCAGTAAGATCTTCAACAAAGAGATAGAAAATTGGAAAAAGAGCAAGTCAGAACTAAAGACTCCAATATCTGAAATGAAAAATACAATGGAGGGAATGAATAGTAGACTGATGGAAGCAGAGGAAAGAATCAATGAGATGAAAAATAGAGAACAGAAAACAAACAAGCTGAGAAAAAAGAATTTCTAAGAAATGAGAAAAATGAAAACAACAGCACAACCCCCCAACTTCAGTTGGAGGCAGCGAAGGCAGTTCTAAGAAGAAAGTATATGGTAATCCAGGCCTATTTAAAGAAGGAAGAACAATCCCAAATGAATAGTCTAAATTCACAATTATTGAAACAGGAAAAAGAAGAACAAATGAGGCCCATTGTCAGCAGAAGGAGGGACATAATAAAGATCAGAGAAGAAATAAATAAAATTGAGAAGAATAAAAGAATAGAAAAAAATTAATGAAACAAATAGTTGGTTCTTTGAGAAAATAAACAAAATAGATAAACTCCTAGCCAGACTTATTAAGAAAAAGCAAAAATCTACACACATAAACAGAATCAGAAATGAAAAAGGAAAAACATTACACACCCCACAGAAATACAAAGAATTATTAGAGAATACTATGAAAATCTACATGCTAACTAACTGGATAACCTAGAAGAAATGGACAACCTTCTAGAAAAATGCAACCTTCCAAGACTGACCCAGGAAGAAACAGAAAATCTAAACAGACCAATTACCAGCAATGAAATTGAATTGGTAATCAAAAACTAGCCAAGAACAAAACCCCTGGACCAGATGGATTCACAGCTGAATTTTAACAGACACTTAGAGAAAACATAATACCCATTCTCCTTGAAGTTTTCCAAAAAATAGAAGAGGAAGGAATACTTCCTACTCATTCTATGGAGCCAGTATCACTCTAATATGATAACAAGGCAAAGACACCACAAAAATAGAAAATGACAGACCAATATGCCTGATGAACATAGATGCAAAAATACTCAACAAAATATTAGCAAACTGAATTCAAAAAAACATCAAGATGATCATAAACCAAGATCAAGTGGGATTCATCCCAGGGATGCAAGGATGGTACAACATTCAAGAATCCATCAACATCATCCACCACATCAACAAAAAGAAGGACAAAAACTACATGATCATCTCCATAAATGCTGAAAAAGCATTTCACAAAATTCAACATCCATTCATGATAAAAACTCTCAACAAAATGGGTACAGAGGGCATGTACCTCAACATAATAAAGGCCGTATATGACACACCTACAGCCAACTTAACAGGAGAAGCTGAAAGCTTTTCCTTTAAAATAGGGAACAAGACAAGGATGCCTACTCTCCCTGCTCTTATTCAACAGAGTACTGGAGGTCCTAGTCCATGGCAATTAGACAACACAAAGAAATAAAAGGCATCCAGATTGGTAAGGAAGAAGCCAAATTGTCACTGTTTGCAGATGATATGATATTGTACATAACAATCCCTAAAGAATCAACTCCAAAACTACTAGATCTAATATCTGAATTTAGCAAAGTAGCAGGATATAAAATGAATACACAGAAATCTGTTGCATTCCTATACGCTAATGATGAACTAGCAGAAAGAGAAATCAGGAAAACAATTCCATTCACAATTGCATCAAAAGGAATAAAATACCTAGGAATAAACCTAACCAAGGAAGTGAAAGACCTATACTCTGAAAAATACAAGACACTCTTAAGAGAAATTAAAGAGGACACTAATAAATGGAAATTCATCCTATGCTCTTGGCTAGGAAGAATTAATATTGTCAAAATGGCCATCCTGCCTAAAGCAATCTACAGATTCAATGCAATCCCTATCAAAATACTGACAGCATTCTTCAACAAACTGGAACAAATAGTTCTAAAATTCATATGGAACCACAAAAGAACCCGAATAGCCAAAGCAATCCTGAGAAGAAAGAATAAAGCAGGGGGGATCTCGCTTCCCAACTTCAAGCTCTACTGCAAAGCCACAGTAATCAAGACAATTTGGTACTGGCACAAGAACAGACCCATAGACCCGTGGAACAGAATAGAGAGCCCAGATATTAACCCAAGCATATATGTTCAATTAATATATGATAAAGGAGCCATGAATATACAATGGGGAAATGACAGCCTCTTCAACAGCTGGTGTTGGCAAAACTGGACAGCTACATGTATGAGAATGAAACTGGATTATTGTCTTACCCAATACACAAAAGTAAACTCAAAATGGATCAAAGACCTGAATGTAAGTTATCAAACCACAAAACTCTTAGAAAAAACATAGGCCAAATCTCTTGGTCATAAACATGAGCAACTTCTTCATGAACATATCTCTCCAGGCAAGGTAAACAAAAGCAAATTGAACAAGTGGGACTATATCAAGCTGAAAAGTTTCTGTACAGCAGAGGACACTATCAGTAGAACAAAAAGACATCCTACATTATGGGAGAATATATTCATAAATGACATATCCAATTGGGGGTTGACATTCAAAATACACAAAGAGCTCACACACCTCAACAAATAAAAAGCAGATAAGCCAATTAAAAAATGGGCAGAGGAGCTCAACAGAAACTTCTTCAAAGAAGAAATTCAGATAGCCAACAGGCACTTGAAAAGATGCTCCACATCGCTAATCACCAGAGAAATGCAATTAAAACCACAATGAGATATCACCTCACACCAGTGAGGATGGCCAACATCCAAAACGCAAACAACAACAAATGTTGGCAAGGATCTGGAGAAAAGGGAACCCTCCTGCACTGCTGGTGGGAATGCAAATTAGTTCAACCAATGTGGAAAGTAATATGGAGGTTCCTCAAAAAACTCAAAATAGAAATACTATTTGACCCAGGAATTCCACTCGTAGGAATTTATCCTAAGAATGCAGGAACCAAGTTTGAAAAATATGCACCCCTATTTTTATCATAGCACTATTACAATACCCAAGAAATGGAAGCAACCTAAGTGTCCATCAGTAGATGAATGGATAAAGATGTGGTACATATACCCAATGGAATATTATTCGGCCATAAGAAGAAAACAAATCCTACCATTTGCAACAACATGGGTGGAGCTAGAAGGTATTATGCTCAGTGAAATAAGCCAGGTGGAGAAAGACAAGTATCAAATGATTTCACTCATGTGTGGAGTGTAAGAGCAAAGAAAAAACTGAAGGAACAAAACAGTAGCAGACTCACATAAGCCAAGAATGGAGTAAGTTACCAAAGGGAAAGGGACTGGGGAGGATGGGTGGGAAGGGAGGGACAAGGGGAATAACCGGCATTACGATTACCACACATAATGTAGTGGAGGGGGGCACGGGGAAGTCAGTATAACTCAGAGAAGACAAGTAGTGACTCTATAGCATCTCACTATGCTGATGGACAGTGACTGTAATGGGGTATGTGGTGGGGACTTGATAATGCGAGGGATCTAGTAACCACATGTTGCTCATGTAATTGTATATTAATGATACCAAAAAAAAGTTGAAGTTTAGTTTTTTGTTTCCTTTTTTTTCAGTTTATTTTTGCTTTTTTTTCTGTGAGGGGGTAATGGATGGGTGAATTTTATAGAATACAAGGAAGAACAACTAGGAGTGATTACCTTCTGTCCACTCACTTCACCTTTTTTATGCTTTACAAATGTGTTTGTATTTTACTCCAAAACTGGCTCCAACCTGAAAATTTAGATACATAAATTTTAATGGAAGCCAATTTTGAAAAGAACTTGGTTTTGTGGGAAGAGAACTGGATTAGACTTCAGATTTTATTTCTAACACGCATCTGACACTTAGCTATGTAAATGAGGAAAGTTACAGCATATGAGAGTGGCATGGAACTTAAGAAATTCTCTCAAATCAGATCTTTCCTTTTATTGATGAGGAGTTGATGCCCAAAGACACTGTGAGGAATAAAATGAAGAATAAAATGGACACTTCCTTATTGATAGGCCTGTTTTTATTCCACTATACCAATGTTTTAATTTATAATCTATATCTATAGCTATATATATAATTATATGATCATATATATGTATATGTTTGTATGTGCCCATTTAGAGTAATATCAAAATCTGTCTTTAATACTATGCTGCAATCTTTTTAAATAATTGCAAGTTCCTTGAGAATGGGCATTACAGCACATGCTTAAAATTTTTTCCACCTCACAACATCAGCCAGGAGCTGAATGTCCAGGATATGCTCTATAAAATATTAAATAGAATTTACTTGATTGAAGAATCGCACAACAGCGCCGTGGATCCGGGCCCGGCTTTGGTTCTCTCCCTGCGCAGCGATCAGACGGGTGAGTCCGCTCCGCCTCCCCGCCAGGATGCAGAAGCGCCGGAGCTGGTCTCCGGAGGCGGCCTGGGGGAGCGTCACCAACATTTCATCGCTTCCGGGGTTTCGGTGAGCTACTCCGAGGGGCGGCGGGCGGCCGCAGGGGGCGCAGGGCAGGAGGAGGAACGGCGCACACGGCCCACAGGGCACGGGAGGAACCAGGGGCTCCGGAGGACGGCCGGGTCCCTGGAAGCGCGGCAGGGTCTGGAGGCCCGGCCCCCGGGCGCCTGTTGCCAGGCAACCCGCGGACGCGGCCGGGGCGGCGGCGCCTGGCCCGGGCCGGTGCCCCTCCCGCCCGTCCTGCCTGCAGGGGTCTCAGGAGGGCGGTGGGTGAGGTCGCTCCAGTTCAGACCTTTTCCAGTCCTCCCCGAGGGACCTGGTCTTTACCAAGCTTGTCGGGTTAGGCAGCCTGGCTGAACCTTGTGCCCCACTTCGTCCCTTAATCCCAGATAGGCAAAACTCTGAAATAACTCATCTGAACTGACTGAATCCCCTTATTGAACCAATATTTATCAAATTTTTATCAAATTTATGAAATTTGACCCGCTTTATTGTGATAATTTATTGCAGTGGTCCGGAACCAAAGCCCCAGTATCTCCACGGTATGCCTCTATCTGCTGTATTAAGAGCGTGAGATACCAAACTTCGTGGTCTTGACAGTTTAGGAAGGGAGATGAAAGAGCTACTTGTAGGGAAAAGCGATGACCTTCATGCCTGTAAGGGCTAGGAGGACCTGGAAATTGGAGGGTTCATTTGTGTTGTTTTTATTATGTGAGAAGGAATCCTAGTGATCTACAGTGATTTGAAGTGGCTATCGTAGTTTTTAAGATACAAATAATTGTGTGGAGTATAAATAAGGCTAACGTGTGGAGAAAATACTTGGCTCATTACTCAGCATCCCTGTCTCAGCTGGGGTTTCCTCCCATGCACTGCCCCAGGAGTACTGCAGCTTCTGTGCTGTGATTGAAAGCAAACAACCCCCTTTCCCCACACCAAATCAATAACAACTTTTAAAAAATTGCTTCTTTGCGGAAGATATCTCTGAAAAGAAAGCCATCTGCTGGCACTATAGCAGCACTTCCAAATTAAACGATTTCTGGTGTTTTCAGAGTGTGTCTTCTGTTCGTTGGTAAACAATGTAGTTACCTGACTTTTACAGAATTCTAGATTTAGGATATGAAACTTTTAGTGGAGGAGGAGCTTTGGAAATGGGGTGAAGGGAATCATATATGCAAATTAGTAGGGAACTGGGATATCTCTAAAGAAGAGGATTTCATTGGGCATAAAATAAAATTACATGTTAATAATGATGATGGCTACAGTGTATTCAATGTTAACCATGTCTGACATGATACAGAAGGGTGACAAAGGTGCTAACATTAAACTCATTTTACATGTTAGAAATATTGGCTCAGATATTAAGTTCTTACCCATCATGGGGAAGTGTTTAAAATGAGAATTTTAGTATTAGTCTGTCTGATTCCTAGCTGGTACTACGCCATACTATCTTTCCTTAAAAAATATAGTATTAAAATAAATGCAAGTCTAATAATAGAAAAAGAAAGTATTGTGATAACTACACTTAACCGTGGTGAATATTTCATGGTATACACAATTGTTGAGTCACACTGTATGTTGAGTACACCTGAAACCAATATAATATTGTATATCCACCATACTTTAATAAAAAATAAGGAAAGTATGAATAAATCATTTAAAACAGATGTACCCTTGGTAATACAAGTTTGAAGGGTAAAATATGCAACATTTAGATGACTGAGATGCTCCTGTGATTTTGTATTTTTCTTTGCAAGTTGATTATTTTCAACATTTTCTTGCAAGCACTTTTACCTATCACCTCATAATTACTAACTGGACCATTCATTCCATTTTATCATTTGTATTAGATAAAGGATACTATTTGCTAAAAATATTTTCATCAGCCTACTCCGGCAAAGTCAAAACTCACAAAAGTTTAGGAAAAGAGTAAAGAAAATAAATTACTATCACTTTGTGGTAGAGAAGAGTTACATGCACTAGCTTCCTATTGCTGCTGTAAAAAATTACCACAAACTTAGGGTTTAAATAACACAAATTCATTATTTTATAGTTCTAGAGGTTAGAAGTACAAAATGATCCCTACAGGGCTAAAATCAAGACGTCAGTAGGGCTGGTTCCTTCTGAAGGCTCCAGGGATGAATCCATTCCGTGCCTCTTCCAGCTTCTGGAAACTGCTCATGACCTTTTTCTCCATTTTCAAAGCCCGCTGTGTAGCATCTTTGCCCCTCTCTGACCTGTGCTTCCATCCTTACATCTTTCTCACTCTTAGCATCCTGCCTCTCTTGTATGCGCACACTGGTGATTATATTGGGCCCACCGGATAATCCAGGATAATCTATCTCCACAACTCAAGAACCTTAATTCAGTTACATCTGAAAAGGCCTTTTTGTCCTGTACGGTAACATGATTAGGATATGGACACTTTTATTGGAGCAGGGCGTGAGGGGTGGGGGCATTATTCAGACTACTTTTTCCCCACAAAAAGTTGACTTTGGTGAGAAAAGTGATTAACCATATGATTTCTTCCTATATGGTAGTATTAGGCAATTTGTATGGCATATTTAAAATTAGAGTGAGAATTATCATATTTATTTTATCTTTTTCAAAGTCTAGAGCATGATAAATATGTGAATTTGAATGGACTTAGAGGTTAAAGGAGTTGCTGCTTCTCCTGTGGGTCAAATTCAGCCATTCTCTGGAAGAAAGAAGCCCCTGCAGATATGTATGCTATATAATTTTCCTCTTATAGGATGACTCATTAAATAATTGCTGACTCCTTTCTTCATGTTTTTATGACAATTTGTACTCATAACTGTTAAGGATCAATATGTCTTAGATTTGAAGAACTGAATACCAAAACTGAAGATAATCACTACTTGAAAGTTGGTCACTGCCTGAATTTGTTTTATTTTTAAAAATTAACTTACTGTTTTCTTCTTATTACTTTAAAAATTTTGTATGTCTGCAGAAGATATAAAAAGAGTAGAAAGAAGAAAATATCAATATATATTTTGTGTTAGGTAGTAGGAGAATCTGGACTTCTATAATTAGGACTTGTGTTCTTCTCGACCATTATAATATCACTGTTGTACATGTCATTGATTAAGTTAAGTGTTAAGTTTAAAACTACCGTGTCCCTGTATTTACTACAGAATTGGGTAAATATAAATTTTAGCTTAGAAATACATAAAAGTGATTATATTCCCTTGCTATTCTTACTGTTCCAAATATTGAATGCCTACTCTTGGTCTGTCACCATGATAAATGTTTCAGTAACTTATATCACTTAATTCTTCCAACAGACCTTTGCAGTAAGTATAATATTAACCTGCTTTAGACAGGGAAAAACTGACGCTCCTAGAGATTAAGTGACTTGCCAGGATTTTGGACTCCAGTTCTGACATCAAGATCTGTGCTCTTACTCTGCGTTCAGCGATCTCCCTTATGTGAATGAGTTAGTGATTTGAGGTTCTTATGGTTCAAATAAATCTGAATTATGTGAGAATTTGGATCAGAGCAGCCTTCTGCCTAGTCAAAATACCAAATACAGTATTATAGCTTTTCCCAGTGATCGTTTGGTTATATTATGGTGGCTTCAACTGTTGCCATGTTTGTTAGGAAAAATTCAAGGTTTAAATTTTTAAAAACAGGATTTCTGTAATTACCTCTTTCTGCCCAAATATCTTCCTTTAAAATCGTAATGCCTTAGGTGTTCTACTAGGAAGATCCAGCTAGTGGTAGAGTCCGGGAGCAAGTTTATGTTTATCTTAGAACTCTTCTTCCCTAATTAAAAGTCATCCTAGATATCTAGGTTATTGTCTCTTAGAGTTTACCAGCAAAATATCAATATTGTAGTTAGCAGCTACCATTTCTGGAGTGTTCTAAAAGCTAGAATTAGAACTGAGAAATGATATTTAAGTTTTTTAAAAAAAATGGTGTTTAATACTTCAATATTATAAATACCAACAACTGGTAAATATGTTTAGGAGGAAGACTATAAAAAGTTGTTCAACCCTGCTGGTAATCACTGGAATGAAAATTAACATAATGATATATCTTTATGCCTCTATTAGAGGCAAAACATAATATTGAGAGTACTCAGAACTAGAGTTGGTGCATAGTACACTGGTATCACATGTTAGGAAATGAGATCGGCAATGTTTATTGAGTTATAAAAATTTTTAAAGGATTTGATGCAAATAGTTCCATTCCTAGAAATCTGTTCTAAGGAAATGATCCAAAATATAGAAAAAGCCAAAGGGAAAAAAAGTATTTCTTGAAGTACTTTTTTTAAATAGTAAAAAAAAAATTATTGAAAATATGTAGCAATTGAGAAATATTAGATAAATTATGACACACCTTTAGATGGAATATTAGGTAGACATGAAAATACTAGATAAATTATGACAGAAACTTTAGATGGAACCTTAGGTAGACATAAAAATAATTTTAAGGAGTAACATAGAAATAGCTTATAATAAAAAGTAAAAAAGATAATATACATATCATTATAAATTTGTCTAAATCTACAGTGTATGACACCAAGAGTGAACTCTGATGTACTCTATGGATTTTAGGTGATAATGATCTAAGAAGTTAGGTTCATCTGCTGTAAAATGTACCACTTTGGTGTGGGATGTTGATAATGGGAAGGCAATGCCTTTGTGGGGTCAGGGGCTCTCTTTGCATTCTGAGCACCCAACTGCAGTGTGGGAAGGGGATTTTCACCCACCTCCAACAAGCAATGCTCTGACACCGGCTCGGTGTCCTTCCTTCAATTCAACTCAGTTCAACTGAATTCTGACACCGTCTACCCAGAGAAAGCATCAGGTTACACAGGTTAAGGGTTCTGTCCTAAAAGACTGCAACCACCGGCCCCGCACTTCATATGTCAGGTGCAAGCCCAGGTTCTTTACCTGTGCTTCTGACTGACTGGCTACACCTTAGGGGTTCCCACGACCCCCTCCAACTTGGGATGCCAATCTCAAGTCCAAGCTGATACCAGTACTTGTGATCCACTGGATCTTACCATGGGCCGGGGCAGCACACACTCCTCCTGGCTGGAACAGTTTTGTCCCTTCTCTCTTCATGTGGCCAACTCCTACCTATTCTTCAGAGTTCCACTTGAAGTTACTTTTTTGTTTTGAAAAACTTCTTCGTTTACCTCGACTAGGTTGGGTACACATGTGTAGCTGCTCTGTCATAGCACATATTTTTTCACACTATTCCATGTTTGAGTGCATGTCTTCCCCAGTAGATAGAGTGCTATACGGACAAGGATTATCTATGTTGTTTATCATCCTATCTTTGTGTTTCACAGTAGGGAGGGGCTAAACAAATATTTCTTACATGAAGTTAACTGACAAAAATTATAATTGGCTTTATTGTATTGACTCATTGCTTATCTTTTAAAGTATAAAGGGTATATGCATAATAATTTTATTTTTTAATTAAAGCAAGTGTGGACCTCCAAATCATGGACAATCCAGAACCTTGCCTACCTGTGTAAGTCACAATCCTTCACATTTGTGCTGTTTAATGGGCAAATATTCATAATACATTGATAAGTAAAAAAAGAAAGCAAAATTACGTATATAGCTATGGTTGTAAAACACAGAAAAATGTATATGCATGTGGATGGCCTGAGAATTACTATGCCAAAGTTGGTCAAAATGAATTTCATGGAAATATATCTACGCCTTAATCTTATCTTGAGGAGTATAACAATTTTATCAGTGTTATTAAAATTTTTTATTTTTAGAATAGAATACATTAATTTATGTTTCATATTTTACATTTTTGCCTTTTAAGACTTGGAAGGATATAATTTTTACATTCTTTTAAATATTTTAGACTTGCAAGAAGTTTAAAATTTAGTAATTTATTAGGCTGAACCTATAAAACTGACATTTTCATAGATGAACAATGGGCGGGTATCGGCAATTTCATGTAGTTCTAACAGTCGATACCTGTATGGGCACCTAGACAGACCAGAGTGAGGTGCGAGCATTAAATGCAAGGTATTGATTTTGTAAAAGCAGTCAATTAAATGCTAGTAGATGTTTAATTGGGTTTCTGAAAGTCTATGAGTTTATTATAAATTCTACTTGTTAATTATAAATCCGTATATTTTAACTTGATTATGAACTTTAGTGATATAAAGGATGCAATGTTTAGCAAGCAATTTACTAATAGTAAAATATATATAAACTCTTTATTCTAAGTTCATTAGTGCCAATTGACTCTTACAGAATGTATCCTATGTTTTTTGCCGAACTTATATCTTTAGCCAGTTTATGGTTTCAAATGATGAACTAGTGTCGTTCCAACATGAATGCTGGTTGACACTTTCATTTATTGTTGGGTGACATGAGTGATTTCTTTGCTGAATCAAGTACTAGTTTTGAATACTAAAACATATTTCTTCAGGTTTTTTTGTTATTCACAATGTAACAGTTACAGACATGATATACTTTTAAGTTTAATCTGCACTATTAATATTTTCTCCACCACTTTTAAGTCTCAAAAAATCAACACAATAACAAAGGAGCATTTGCCAGATTCTGTGGAGATAATCCCATCATGACTGATTTCAAGCTATCTATGTAACATCACTGAACATAGAGTTGGAGAGAGATGCTCACCACTGTGTTACCACATAGATAACCATAGATAAAAATAACCTCTAGAACACAGATAACAGTGAAGTACAGTAAAATTATTAAGAAGTGATGACTTTGAGTATTTATTACCTTTGTTTTTAATATAACCTAATTATGTCTATGTAATTTTATCTTTTAATAATGCCGTTTTAACAATGAGTTCAAAAATTGTTGAACATTTAACAAAAGCCTGTCGTCATGAGTAGAAGCCAGTATACCATTGGCTTCCGTGTATTTTTGTATATAAGATGTAACATATATGATTTGCGACTATAGTCTCTTTTTTAAAAGTTATGGGATGCATAGATTATTTCTTTTAGGGTCCCACGACTTGATTTGGGAAGCCTTGTTGATTCTGATGATGAGGTAATTTTTACTTGGTATTTAATAAAGTAAACATTTGAACACAGTATTACATATAGCATATAATAAGTATTCCTTAATTTTATATTTAGGATGAATTTTCAAATATTCCACGTAGTGCAGGACATATTCATTTTAACCCACCAAATTCATCTTCTTCTCTTCACTGGATCACGTCATGTCAAAAACCATCTACTCAGCATCACCTAAGTGAACTGGTTAGTATTTATTTCTTATTTCCAACTTGCAGAATTATAGTGTGCATTTAGCACTGTAATTAATCCAAAAATTTCATTATATTCAGTCTGTATCTTGTCTGATTTTAAGTATTTTATATTTTAATATCCCAAACAATAATATTGGTGAAGTAATTTTACTTTGCTTTACATTTTTTTTCCTCACATAAGAATCGTATTTTTAAAATGTCATATAAAATTGGCAAAGTGCAGGTTTATCCTAGTAGGGAATTCAGGAATTTAAAAAATAAGGCAGAATATTAGATCATATCTTGCTAATTTAACAATATAAGATTGATCTCTTAGAAACTGGCTCTTACTCTAGACTACTAGGATACTATGGAGTAGTAAGTAACTAAGCTTGTTCCAAGGTATCCCCTCAGGACATAGTTATATTTCAAACAATATTTAGTGCTGTATTTCATGTTATGAACACAAGTTCTGACCAGTGTTCTAAAGTATTGTTTTCAGACTTTTGTCTTTCTTCTGTAGCTGACTCTATTCATAATGTTCTCCTCCATGTCCTTCTGGATAAATACAGCAACAGTATCCTAGTATGTATATCATGCTATAGTCGCCACCCTAAAGCTTTGCCTCACCCTACTCCGCTGGGTTAGACTTGGATGTTACCAATACTTTTCAAGGGCTATACCGGTTTTATTCTCCTTTTGGAGTGAATATCCTTTGTATTTGCTTTGTACTCTTTTTAGGCTCCTATTATGCATTGGCTCTGTTATCTTTCACTCCCATGGAAGTGTGGCAGGGAACCACATAATACCAGAAGGTAGAGTCATAATATTCTAGAAATGGCAACCACACTTCTCAGTACTAGTGATCTCTAATTCCTAAGACTATTCTGAAAGAAATGGTTGACAATGGAGTTTTTCTGGGGCAGGAATAAAAGGCCTAACTAAAACTCCTAAGAAGAAAGTCATTTTTTGTCTCTTCAAAGTATTTTATAACCAGAACGGATCTTCATCTGGGAAACAAGGTACGTTCAAGCTTCCTGGTGTCTAAGGCTCTCGCCCTTTCTGAGCAATTCTGCTGCTCGTTGCTCATCGATGCTTACCTGCTAAATGTGTTAAACATCATCTCTGTTTAGAACATAGATTGTTCAATTGTAATGGTCTGTTTCTTAGGTATAAACAGTAAGGAAAATGATAAGCCTGTGAATGTTATAAGGAAAATTAATAATTATTTTTATTTTTTCTGGTGTATACCATACTTTTTTTTTTTACCTCTAGGAGGAGGATATAATACCTGAAAATTTGCCAGAACCAACAAGCAAATATAAGCCAAAATATCAGCAATACAAAACTGAAATGAAAGAGGGATATAAACAGTATAGCCAAAGAAATGCAGAAAAGGCAAAATCAAATATCACACATCAACAGTCTCCAAGAAACAAGATACATGATGACAAGGTAGTGTTTAGGCTTTATAAAATTATAACAATAAAAAAGAATACATGTATTGTAGAAATTTTTTTGTCTTATATGTCTTGCTGTTAGTCACCATAAGTATAATATACTTATTTCTGTGTTCCAGGGACTATTTTAAGAATTTTACTTTAATTTATTCTTCATAATGACCCTAAGGGGGTATTATCACCATTTTCAGATGTGAAAACTCTAGCCACATGACCTAGTCATCTTTTCTCTGTTAGAAGCTTTTTATTTGCCTTGGTATTGGAAATAAGACAGTATTACATAGCAGTTTCAACATAACTGTCTTGAACTCTGCTGTTCTCGCATTCTAAATTTTAAAGTTGAAAGTGGTTTCAGACTTTATAGTGACCTTGTTTTATTCTAAAACTGTCTACTCCATCGTTATCTTCTGCCTCATTTTGGGAGATGTTTTTAAACACTATGAATTGCTAAAATTGTTATGCTTTCATTTAATATTAATTAAGTGTAAATTCACCATTCATGAACATAAAAGCAAAGTAAACATAATAAGTTTAATGGCTTTCCAAAGCACACAGGAAATGTCAATCTTGAATTTTGGAAAGAAATGTTTGTGAAGTGGCCATAAAAAAGAGAACAGTTGGATACAATTCTTAATTCAGTTAACTTTTTATAAGAATAATGTACTTTCAGGAAAGTTTGATTATTGTATTTGCTTAGCATTTTCCTGTATGCAAAAAAAAAACGATTAATTTGTAAGTAGGTGTGGCATATCAGCTATTTTTTCTAATCAATGTAAGAATTATCTAGAGCTAATTTAATCATGTGTTGCTTAGTTGAAAGAGTAACAGAAGTTAGGGGATTATTTGGTTTCATTTATCTTAAAACAAATATTGCAGATCTAAACAGATGCACACAAATATAATAATCTAGTATCTATAATAGTAGACAGGATAATTTCATAAGCCTTTAGCATCTGGCCATGTGTTATTTGTAGGATCTACCATCTGATATTTAGATCACTGTAATAATGTTTGAAAAATAGAATGAAGGTTTCAGTAGCACATACTTTATTTGAGGCATAAAAATAGTTCAAAATACCTTAAAGCAAAACTTTGATTTCCTTAAACACAAGTTCAAATGAGGACTTTTAGTTTAAGAGAGGAACAAATTTATTTGCAAATCTTCCCATATGATTGGTAAATATTTACATAGGATAAAGAAATATTTTTATATAAACCAATATATATATATATATATATATATATATATATATATCTTAGGAAAAGATGCAGTTTTTATTTTATTTTTTTAACTCACATTTAAATGTATAAAATTATTAATGTGTTCTTTGTAGTCACAAAAAAGCACTGGTTTTGCATGTAATCTTATACTTAAGGGTTCAAGCAACTTATTTGATGTCTTTTTAGTGTATACCATTAGAGAATAAAGACTGCTGTATAAATGGGCTGTTAGTAAGTCCTATTACAATTATATTAATTAATACTGGAGAAGCAATTTTGGGGAGTAAAAGAGGTCCCAAATATCAGAAATGTGAGCCGTTCTTTAAAGAACAGAACAACATGTAAATTGATTCTCTTTATTCATAAAGAAAAGCTAAAGATAGATAAATATATGATCTAGGACAGTAAGTCAAACAGTAAATTAACTGGTAATAAGTCAAACAGTAAAATAAAAGTTCCACTCTGCTTGATTCTAATAGCAAATTTCCTTTGTTGAGTTTTCCTTCCATTTAGTATGAAAAGGTGATGAATCTC
Organism: Phataginus tricuspis; assembly: GCA_029783875.1. Classification (NCBI taxonomy): domain Eukaryota; kingdom Metazoa; phylum Chordata; class Mammalia; order Pholidota; family Manidae; genus Phataginus; species Phataginus tricuspis. The sequence continues at coordinate 4,530,575 of JAQQAC010008719.1, read as the reverse complement.
CTGTTAAATTGTTTTACAACTGAAGATGTAAAATTATATATACATATATATATAAATAATGCAACATCTTTAATAAAGCATGAAGATCATTAAACTTCAACTTTATAGAAAATAATCTTAATACTCCAATTGTACTTATTAATTACTCCAGATATCTTTTTTTCACCAACTCTATAAATAGGTAAAACATCTTTTTGTTTTAGAAATGTCCACCCTAATCATTTAGAAATAATCATTTGGAAATGATAATCAATTCATTGTTTATTCTTTAACAAATATTTGTTGAGTATTTAACTATTTGTAAGGTGCTAGAGGTAAGTCAGTGAGTAAAATAGACAAAAATTTCTGTCCTTACAGAGCCCATATTATAATGGAAGGAGTTAGCAGGAAAAAAAATCAGTGACTGAATGAATCATTAATCACCCCATCTAGTATGACAGATGGTGGTGAATGCTGCGTCTGGAAGGGAGCTGGGAAGGCCAGGGCTTGAGGCTGGGGTTGCTGTTTGCACAGGCTCACCAGGGAAGGTCTTCCCCATGAGGTAGCATTTTAGCACACAAACATCTGAAAGGGGTGAGAAGCAAGCCAGTCAGGGTAAACGCAAAGGGTCATAAAGTAAGAATGGGCATGAAGTAAGCAATTCCAAGGACAGTGGTGGGGAGAGGAAGAGCACAGGAGACGGAGAGGAGATTGGTCAGAGTTCATGGGTGGGCAGGCAGGTCAGGAAGGCCTGTAGACCACATAAGGACTTTGCCTTTTACTCTGAGGCAGAAAGCCACACTGTTCTGCTGAGAGGCTTTTATTGGGAATAGGGTGAGGATGGAAGCCGGAGGAGCTTTGAGGAAGCTATCGCAGCGATCCAGACAAGTGATAAGGTGGTAACAGCAAATTTGGATAAGAAGTGGTCGTGATGGACAGCCAGACTCTAGATCGGTTTGTGGGCAGGCCTGGGGATGTTGCTGCCGGATTGGTCGTAGACTTGAGAGAAAGGGAAGATGACGAATGAGTAAGGCTTTTGGCCTGAGCGCTTGGAGGGTGGGAAGACCATCAGGAATCCTGGTCTGGGAGGTTAAATCTGAGACACCAAGTGGATATGTTACTCTTTCACTTTTGTAAAAGATTAAAAACAAGCCAAAACAAAACAAAATGCTTTTGAAAGTTTCTTCCAACATAAACACAATACTTTGCTTATACTCAAACACATCTGTTAATCTGGTCTGTTTAATTTACATAATATAATGCTAAACATCTTTTCAGTGCCTGTTAAAATAAATCATTATATAGGAAAAACAAATATATTATTGGGTAAATAAATTATAAACTATCCTCATAAATTGATTTTCCAATAATTAGTACTAAAACAAGATTCATTATTCATTCATGGAGTAAATATTTACCAAGTGCTCTCCACGTGTGGTCCTGGCCTGGCACCAGGGACGTTGCAGTAAAAATGACAGACAAGGCTCTTGCCTGATGGAACTTGTAGCAGGAGAGACAGGCAACAAATCGTAAATGTACAATAAAATTTCGTGTAGCAATCAAAGGTCATGAGACAGAGTATGAAGACGGAGTGTGATCTTTCAAGGAAGATCTAAAGTAAGAACAAACCTTACAGGAAAAACCCTTGATCTCTTCTACGTTTTTGACAGTTGCTCTCCTACTGGGACAGTTGGGTTGTTGTTAAGGGAATATAACTCATTTTATATTCAGAGAAAAATTTAGTGTTTCTCTCTTTAGGATCCCAAAGGATCCTTTACCTCAAAAGGTACACCCTGTATTTTAGTACTTTACCTCCAAATTTAATTTTAAAAGGAGTGGACATGCTCACATTTATTAACTTTACAAAGACTCAAATGGACAATAATAGTTATAATAATTGCCACCTTTTATTTAATGCTTACTGTATGTCAGATACTTTCAGAAGTGTTGCACTTGTGTCATCTCATTTCATCTTTGTGTGTTTGTCTGCATGTGTGTGTGTGTGTGTGTGTGTGTGTGTGTGTGTGTGTGTGTGTGT
>JAQQAC010008719.1:4454174-4528548 GCA_029783875.1 Phataginus tricuspis | reverse complement strand
TGTGTGTGTGTGTGTGTGTGTGTGTGTGTGTGTGTGTGTGTGTGTGTAGCTACTCTTATTAATAAGAATAAACCAAAGCACAGAGAGGTCATCTAGCTAGAAATTTAGAAGAGCTGGATTCAAACACACAATCTGATTTTCAGAGCCTATACTATTAACCCTTATAGAAATAACTGCTGATGTCTTAGTGGTTATTTAAGTCTTTATTTCATTAAAAACAAATATTCTGAGTAAACATATGAGAGTTCACGTATTGCTTTCATGTATAGTGTGTAAAAGGTGAAGAAGCCATCATGGATGATCTTACAACTCTGGATAGAAAAGCCCTTTTACAGCAGGGTTATGCAGACAATGTTTACAGTGCACCATGGAGAACAAGAAAATCTGAAGCTGTAAGTTTTCAGTATTTTTACTTTGATAAACTGTTAAGGTAATCTGTCCTCCAACATTTTACAGACTTCTAATTGAAAAAATAATTGCAACTGATAATGGATGACTGACATCCAAATAAAATATATATTGAGTTTCTCCTCAATGAGATAATGATAACCTAATTAGCTAAATCCATGTTGCTTTATTATTGTGTAGTCTGTCTAAACCAGAGTTTTTCCAACTTTTGAGCCCCCCATACACTGGTACTCCATCAATCCAGCAGAGGGGTGCCTATGATATGAGTCACCTGGGAGTGTCTGGCATGGCCAAGGGACTCCAACCTCACGCAGTGTGGTCTGCTTACCCAAGGACATCAAAGAATTTGGACTGAGGTGAATATTCATTAATATGCAACTGAGTCCTCAGTTTTACAATGATTGATGTTTGGTATATTTACTTTGGAAAAATTGTCTTGAATCTTTGAGAGTTTGTAAAAATTTAGTTTATTCTGTTCAAAATGTTAATCGGCTGCTGTTTATATCAGGGGGCATATTTGGCCTTGCTCCTCTGTCCACAGTAGCCTGGTTATTTTCTTGAAAACTGTAAGTTAACAAAACTAGAGAAATTCAGCCAATTAAGGAAAAGGGCAGGAATAAAGTAATCTTATTGATTTTTTTTTTTACAAAAAGGAAGCAAAACTCTAAACTTTCAATATTAACTTTAAATTATATCTTTTACAAAATCAATTAAATTGCTGATGAGTATAGATCGCTTAAATCAGTTTTGGTACATATAGATAATAATAACCTTTCTTGTGCTAACACTCATTTATCTTGTTTTTTTTTCCAAGAAAATGGTTATGGTAGTAAACTTAGAATGCATTTGAAATTAGTACCAATTTATTTTTTAAATGTAGGTGGAATTGTTTTAATTTTTAACTACTTAACTGAGTAACAGAAGCAGTGAACCTATGTTTTTATGTCCATCTTTTCTGGTTTGCTTATGATTTTCAGTGTTACAAGCTCCTTTGCATCAGTGCGACTTCTGCTTCTAATTTGCTTTATGTTTACACAGTCTTCTAAATTAATATGCCTGAGAGTGGTTCTAACCTTTCCTACAAAGTATAAGCCATCATAATGTCAGCACTCAAGGTGGGGTTTCTGCACGGGATCTCTGATGCTTATCATACCTCTTTTGCTTGCTTCTGGGTTTTACATCTGTGTTCTGGCTGATGTAGATCTTTTCTCTGTGTAATTTCATGTTTTAGCCAGTGTCCACTTTCTAAGTCATTCTTAAGTTAACAAATATACTTACTTTACTTGTAAGTCATACAATTTTTTCTGACTTTTTAATTGCTGTTTTAATTTATTACTAAACAAAATCATTATAAGGTGTCAGGAGCTTAGAGAACGCAAGATGAAGTTATGTATTCAATGATATGAACTTCAGGTGGGGCATATAGTGTAAATTATATATCTTAAATTTCTACCAAACAAAACAACTAAATTCATTCATAGACTAATATTTAATTAATTGTACCTAACTCTTCCAGGTTTTTTTGAGTTTCTGCCTTTTGTTTCTGTGATAATGCTTTTAGTCATTCTTATTTGAATTTTATGTCAGTTTCAAACAGAGCGCTCTCCTAAGGTCGCAAACCTCTATCAAGCTATGTCACCTTACTTGATTTCAGTGGGGATGCCAGGAATTTTCATCCCCAAAATAGAACAAGCTTTATTTTCACTTCTTAATTTTTTATTTACTCTTCAAAAAAGAAACATTTTAGTGATTATAATTGTATGACTCAGTGGAATTGGGTGATTACAAATCTTCCAATTTGATATGACCTAAACTGTAGTAAAAATACTTTCAGATGAGTTGGAAGAGTGAAAAATAGTGTGAAGACAGTTCGGTCAAACCAGTTACTAAGAAAAGCTGATCACATATTATTATTGAAGCATATGCACAGAAAAGATTATTATAATTTTAATGATAGGAGGCGTTTTTTGTTTTGATTTTTGATACATGTCTGAATGATTCTACCTCATCTACTGTGAATAGCTATAGATCAAACTGTGTGCTTGTTGGTATTCATTCTGGAGCAGGTTAAGATGCCTTTTGTTGTGCATCTCTCAAGGGAAGGAATGTCACGGTCTCCTCCTCTATTCTGACTCCATAAAATGCAAAGACAGCTTGTGGAAATCTGTGATGATTTCTACTGAAATTTAAGTGCATTACTTTTTAGAAAACAAATGGTGCTTTTACATTGTATAGTTGGAATTTAAATGTAGTAATGATGAATATAAGAAATGTTTATTTTATATTTTAGGGCTTGTGTGTTAACTGTTGTATTGTTCTGCCTTATGGACGATGACATATTCTCTATTTTCTCAGGAAATTGTGGCTGCACAGAAGAAGAAACAGACTGTTGAAGAACAAGTGATGATAGACCATTTATCTAGGTAACAATAACTGGTAATAGAAATCAGTTCAGAAAGTTTTCATTAAATCTTTGTTTTATGCATGACACCCATATCCTTGGTCAGTCAGCAAGTGGCTAACTCAGAGGTTCCCAAACTTTCTCTGTTTACTGCACTCACAGTGTTTTAGTAATTTTCCTAGGTCAATAGGAGTACCTTTTAGTTATATTTATTAAGCATTTTTGTCTAAACAACTTAAAAAGTATTTGCCTCCCCAAAATTTAATGACCATTTGAAAAGATAATACACACAAATGGAAAGAAAAAATATTTTTATTTAATTCTTAGTCACAATTACTAACAAAATATATGTACCTCCTAGGAGCTTCAGAATCTCTCAAACCTCAGAATCATTTAGAATGCTGTCACCCTCACTTCGTATTCCACATGGCACTTACTTTTTATCATAACAACCGTAGAAAAGCCAGCTCTGCAAAGATGTGACATCACTGAATGCATGTAGTTTATCTTATTGAAACTGTGAATTACCTTGAGCTAGTAGTTTCCATGGTTCCCAACAAATATTGAGTATCACTCTTTCCCTCAAAAACTAAAACATCCTGCAGTGTCCCTGTGTGTTCCCTGTGGTTCTCCAGAGCGACTTAGTATATAGTTTGGGAAGTGTGGGATTAATTGTCAAGAACTTTAAAACCTAATATAAAGTTTCATAAGTCTTAGAAAACTATATAAAGTTTTCATATTTAATATATAAAGCTTTGCTAAATTGCATGACAACATGTAAATACTGTAGGATTTCAGAAGAGGTTAGAATAGTCTAGGAAGTCTTCAAGGAAGAACTAAGACAAGTTTAGCTTTGAGAAAAATACTGTCAGGTGGCAGAGAGAAAGAATGATATGCATGTTTCTCAGTAAATTTTTTGGAATAATTATATTGACAGTCTTCAATGTATCCCACTTTACCTTTTCACCCCCACCATGCCACCACAATTTCTCTTCAACTAATGGTGATTTTTCAGTTCTTATTTACTTGACCCATCAGCAACACTGTCTCAGTTGAAAACTTTGTTTTCTTTGAAACACTTTTCATTTTTCCACTTGTCTTTCTGCACAGCACACTTTTCTGTCTTCCCTCCTCCTTTCTACTTCTCAGTCTCTTTTTCTGGTTCCTCTTCATTTCCCCAGCCTTTATACGTGGGAGTATACAGGGTTCTATTAAACTTTGTCTACATTTACTTCCTAAGTGATTTCATTCAGTATCATGCCTTTAAAAACCATCTGTATGCTAATGTTTCCCTAATCTAAGATTCCAGCGTAACATTTTCCAATCTGGGATCCTGAAACTTCTTCTCTTTCGTCCTCTCATGGCCAAATCCTCTTTTATTTTCCTCCAGGGCAACTCCATTCCCCTTCAATTTAATTTAGGCCTAACATTTTGGTGATCCCTCTCATTCTCTTTGATCTGTCTCTTTCTCTCCAATCCTATATCCAGTTTATCAGCAAGCACTCAGTTGTACCTTCAAAATAAATTTACTTCCTCTGCCACCATCCTTGTTCACACTGTTATCTTCTGTCTCCTGGATTATTTCAGTCACTTTTTAATTGAACTCATTGTGTCTTCATTTGCTCCTCATGGCTTCATTTCTCAACCTGGAAGCCAGAATGAGTCTATTAAAAAGCAAGCCAGCTCAAACCCTCTAGTAATTTCCCATCTCAGAGTAAAAGCTGAAAGACCTATGTATTAGTTATGTATTACCACAAAACTTAGCAATCATTAATTAGAGCTCATGTGTCTTCAGGCCAGCTGTCCAGGTGAGGCTTGGCTGAGTGGTTCTTATTTTTTACTTTGGCAGGTTATATATGAGCAAAAGCAATAGTCTCAGTTCTGAGCTTAGGCCTTAAGAAACCTCCTGTGTTTTGTTCTGCCTTTTTGTGCTTCTGCCATCTTTGTGAGAATACCACAGCTTGGCCAACCCACTGGTCTCAAGAAGAAGATACCTCTACAAATGCAGCAGGGCCACTTAGACTAGATCATCCTAGATGAGCAGGTTCTCAGCCAACCTACACTTGGCAAGAGTTAGTTCAGCTGAGATCAGTAGAGGCCCAACGATACATAAATGGCCAAGGCAAGTCAGATCACTAAGCTCAAAGCCAAAGGGTGAGAAGTAGACTGCATTAATGAGGCGAGGCAGGGGTGTGGACATGATCTGCCCACCATTAGACCTCGGACCCCTTTTCCTACTTATTTCTCTCATCTTCCCTCCTCCAGCCGTTCAGCTTTCCTCTTGCTCTGAAGCGTACCAGGCTCGCTCCTGAGTCAGGTACTTTGCACTTATTTTCCCCTATGCTTGGAATGCTTTTCCCCCAGAAATCCGTAAGGCTGCTTGCTTACTTCGCTTCTTATCTTTATTCAGAAGTTACCAGCACAGTGTCTGTTTGTTTAAAAAATAGTAAGAGGAAGACATGAAGCTCTGAGTTCTTTCAAAAATTTCAGTTTACATTTAGACTACACTTATGTAAAAAGAGATAGACAAGAATATTACTTTATTATGGTATTTTTTAATCACTAAATTTTTTCATCCAATACCTATAAAAATATAATTCTGACAATAGTGTAAATTTGCATTTATATATGAGCTTTTCCAGCTGCTTAGAAACACATGAACACTAGAGCTATGCATTATCACATTTAATTGTGAGCCTTTGCGTTTTCCCCGTGTAGGGCTGTAATCAGTGACCCAGGACAGAATTCAATCACTGAGAGACAAGAAAGCGCTCGTATCCTTTCAGATTCAAAGACGGCACCTCTTCGATTTAGGAAAAGAACACTACATGAAACAAAGTAAGGTTTTAATTATATAAAGTGAAGTTGTAGTATATTGTAGATTTGTTTTTTTAAATGTACTTTATTTCTAACTGAATGTTTTTGTTGTTTTTCGCTTGCTTTTGCCTTTTTTTAGATAAAGGGATGTGGAATTTTGGGAGTCAGACCCTCGTTCTGCCTATTTAGGATAACGGGGCATTACCTTGCTCTCTTTGTCCTTCAGATTTTCTATTTATGATTTAGGAATAACAGCCACAACATGAGGAGATAATACATGTGACTGTGAATGTCATAGTAACTGAAACATTTGTATGTGCACAGTATATATATTGGCTGAATTTCATGGATATACTCAAAATTAGTATTGTTTAAAAGTTATTATTGTTGTTGTTGTTTTGCACTTACTTTGTAGCTTACAAAAGTGAGGGGCCGGCACGTGCGTCACAGTTTTTTCGTGCAGTCCCCTCGCATCTCCCAACAGCTCCACTGGCAGCTGACCTCTAGCCTCACCTCTAACTGATGAAAATCCACCGGTTCCCGTGGCAGTTCTTTTATGTTTTCAGGCTGCTGCAGACTGTACTTGTTCAGAACTTTTCTCTCTCCGTCTCATTCCTATTTTCTGGAGGCCTTTGTTTCCGTACCTTTAAGCATTTGCAGATACCTTGTATTAATTTCCTATCGCTGCTGTAACAAATTGTCACCAACAAATAAAAAAAACATAAATGTATTCTTTTCCAGTCCTGGAGGCCAGAACTCTAAACTCGGGGTGTTGACAGGGCTACGTTCTTTCTGGAGGATTCAGGGGAGGGTCCGTTTCCTGGCCTTCTGCAGCTTCTAGGGCTGCCGTCACCCTCCGGCTCATGGCCCTTTCCCCATCTCCAAAGCCAGCAATGGCCGGTCAAGTCCTTCTGTCATATTACTCTGACACTCCAATGGTCACACAACCCTTTGCTTTTTATGAAGACACTCATGATTGTATTGAACCTACCTGGATAATCCCAGATAACCTTCTTATCTCAAGTCCCTCAGTTTCATCATATATGCAAAGTCCCTTTAATGATATCACACAGGTGAACATATTTACATGTTCTGAGCTTTAGAGCGTGAACGTCTTTGGAGGGCCATTGTCCATCTACCACATGTCTAAACCTCTCTTTTTAAAGTAAACTTTTATTGAAATAAAATGTATATTCACGAAGTGTACACTCTGTAAGTATATAGCATAGGGATTTTCACAAACTAAACAATACTCATGTACCAAGTTTCTAGGTCAAAAAATAGAACATGACCAGTACCCCAGAGGCCCCTTAGTCCTGCCTCCCAGTTACTACTCACTTTCTTTGCCGTACCAGGTTAACCTCTCGATCATGAACTGCCTTATTATAGACATACATGAAATCACAAAGAAATCTGTATCTGGCTTCTTAACATTATGTTTGTGAATTTTATCTATGTTGCTATTTGTAATCACCCTTTATTCTCATTGCTGTACAGCATTGTATAAATATACCACAATGTATTTATTCCCAGATGTGGGTGGACATTGGCTCTTTATGAGTAGGGCCGCCATGGACTTTTGTGTGTGTCTTTTGGTGAACCTTTGTGCTCACTTCTGCTCACTACATACTTAAAACTGGAATCACTAGACTACTTAGTGTGCATATGTTCAGCTTTAAAAAAGACTGCCAAGTAGTTTTCCAAAGTGGTTGTTGCAAATAACGCTCTTGCCAGTAGCAGTAAGAGTTGCACCATACCTTTGCCAAGGCCTCTTATTGTCAGTGTTTTTCATTTTAGTTCTTATTTTTCACTTAGCTCTCATTTTGTACTGGCGATTTTAATTTACATTTCAAGGGAGACTGACTGTGTTTAGCCCGTCTATGCTTCTATATATGTATGTGGTCATCTAGAAATCCTCTTATACCAAATGTCTATTCAATCTGTTGAGTTATCTTTTTCACACTGATTTGTGAAACTTACTTGTATTTTCTAGTTACGAGTCCTCTTTCACTGCTGTTTGTTAGATATAGCTTTTCCTACTGTGTGGTCACCTTTTACTCCTCTTGATTATGCTTTTTGATAAACACGAGTTCCTAATTTTCATACAGACCTATTTATTAATCTTTCCATTTATTTTTAGTGTCTTCTGTATCATCTTTAAGAAATCTCTGCCTACCACAGACTCATTTTCCGTCCAACCCGTAATGCCACTTATGTCATATATCAAGTTGTCTATGTGCCTGGTTGGTTTCTAGACTTTTTCTTCAGGCTCTTCTACCTGTTGTGTATACCTACACCAATTTTATCCTGTCTTAATTAGTATTGCTTTATATTAAATACCTATGACTTGTTTATCTTCCATATTATCTTGGCATACTAGGCCCTTTCCTCTTCAATATAAATTTTAGATTTAGTTAGTCTAGTTCCATGAAAAATGCCATGATTTTTTAATTAGGATTAGAAGTATTGATTAGAATTATTAAATGAATGGACTTCGCCCCTCCCAGTCATTCTTCCCAGAGGAGGAGGAGAGAATTCTGCTTCACAGAGTCAGGGGCGGAAATTGGCACACGGAGTACAGTCCTTCCTCTCTCTCCCTGGGGAGTCAGCCGCCTGTAGGACATATTCTGCCCTATGTGTTAAGTTTTATGGGGTCCCTCCCCAGTGGGAATGAGTGGGTTGGGCTATTTAATTCTAGTTTTAAGGACTTAGCTTATTGTTGCTGTGTTCCTGAGCCATAGTTTCCAACAGCTTTATCAATAATAAGATTCATATTTTGGTCTTCCTTTGCCTGATTCCTTTATTTCTATATTGGTTGAGAACTTGAATAGAGGGAAGTATTGGTGCTACTTATTTGATGCCTAAAACCCCAACATGGAACTTTCCGATTTATGATATACATGCCTATTTGCTTCTTTTATCTTTCCAAGAAGACTCTAGACTCCTTGAAGCTATTATTTCAACCTTTCACTGTTAAACTGAGTTCTATTCACCTTTGAGAAGCAATATAATGTAATGGTTATGAGCAAGGTTTTTTTCTCGTTCTGCTGTGCACTGACTGTATGTCCTTAGGCCATTTACTTAACCTCTCTCTGGGACTCTGTAAAATTTATTTGTAAAATGGGGATAATAGTACTTACTTCATAGAGTTATTGCAACCATTAAATGAACCAGCACACATTAAAGTGATCTTTAACAATGACTAGTGTCTAAGAAGTTCTCAATAAATAGTAGCTGTTATTACAGCTGTTATTTTCTCAGCATTTACAATAGTTTCAGGCACATAGTGGGCATTCAGTAAACACATTAAACCCATTAATACTAATGGATTGAACTGAATCGAGGTGGCTAAGCTCTCGCGGCTCCGCTCTGTACTCACTAACTCTCATTCGGTCTGCAGGCTTTCGTTTGCTGTATCTTGCTTACCTTTGATAGAGACCATAGCTTTTACAGAGATATAACTTTTCAAGATCTCAGTGTCCCACACATTTACTTACTATTTACAGTACTGCAATTTCATTATCCTGCAGTTTGATGGGAATCTCATAAAATTATTTAGGAAGGGAACTAAAATATGTCACTGACACTTCAGATTTAATATAAAGGAAATTAGTAGTGGAAGAGTGTCAAAGTGTTCGCATTTGGGTTTTGCTTCGTATTATTAGGTGGAATTTTTGGACTGGCAGTCTTGGTAGTTATTATCTGAAGACTAAAGATGAAGTGATTTGAGGTCTCAGCTAGACTGATACCAAGGCTATTACCTCATCCAGCATTCTTTTCCACTGTTCTTTTTTATGTGAACAATGCTTCAGCTACCCATAACTGAAAACCTGACTAATGATGGCTTAAACGACTCAGGATTTATTTTTCTTATTTAACCAGCTGCCTGCAGGTGAACAGTCGTTGGGTTTAGCTCAGTGGCTCTGCGATGGCACAGCTCTGGGCAGGCTTCCTGAAGATCCTGTGGGTCTCCCTGACACGGGTGCAGCTGACTGCAGCTGCTCCGTTCCTTGGCAGCACACCCCTGCTCTGGTCACACGCAGGAATTCTCCCACACCACCCTGCCAGGACAAAAGAAAGCCTTCCCTGTATGTTTACTGGCACAACCGGGTCCCTTAGTCACCTTTATTGGAAAGAGGCTAAGAAAGCAAATTGTGGTGGTTGAGGAAGAAGAGGGTGGCACTGGCTGTTGGGTGGCACTGTGACACTGTGAGAAGGTGTCATCTCTGTTCAACGCTGACTTTCATAGCACTTGATACTCTATGTTCTAACATATGTACTGTATCTCAGGGCTTTTCTTCTGTGTCTGCTACAGTTAGCGATCTGAAAAAAAAAGGTTTATAACTTCATCTGTATTGATTCTGTGCATTTTAAAACAACAACTTTTTTTGAAATTTTCATCATTTACATCAAATGTAGGTAACTTTGAAACAATTATTGACAAATGTATTTCTTAACAGGATAAGAACCCTTTCGACATTAACTGAAAATATGCTTTCTTGGAAAGTACAATTTGATGGTAGGATCATATCAAGGTAATTGTGTTTGTATTAAACTTCTTAATCTTGTGATTCTAAAAAGGTATTCTCCTTTCAAATAGAAACAGAAATATTGAGATTAGTTAAATTTATCACATTTAAGTGAAATGTTAATTCAGAATGAATTTGTTGAATCGTTACAAAAATGATGGGAAGTATGCACCTATAAGAAAAATATTTCAATTAGAAGTTATTTAAAAAGTGATTTTAAGATGTCTTTCAAAAATAAACATAGAAGTGAATCTTTTAAAGAGATATATTACTCCTAAAAAATTGTAAACCAATTAAAAATCAACCTTTGGGTCAGCTGCTTTATTTAATTTCACTTTAATGGCTTAAATTAACAGTAGATTGTTGATAAATGCAGTAAAGTGATGAGGGTGATTCTTAAATCTGTTATCTCAGTCTTATAAACTTTCAGTAATACATAATGCTGATGTTCTTTCTGCATATTAAAGGCAAAGTAAGTTTTTAAAAATTACCATATTTGTTCAGTGATTTCAAACTTTCTATGACAAAGGTAATTACTGTATATCTTTGAGTGGCTTCTTGCAATCTCAACGTTTTGAAAGACTTTCCTTTTATCTTAAACGTCTATGTATAATTAGTGATCTGCATTGTAATGTATTCATATCACTGTAAGATAAAGCTTTTTTCTGCATCCGAATCTTACATACACTGGCACTTGAGCAACTGTGCCATGCTTTCCCTGTGCTCCCCATAGCCCATGCTCATCGCCATACATTCAAGGGATTTATGCCATCCCTCTCTGACACGCACAATTCTAGTTTATTATTTAATTTGAAATGTTTCCCATTTGAAAATCTTTGACATTAATCTGTTTGTCTAGAAATGGACGTGATGCTTGCAGAGAACTGATCGGGTTCTTTTTTATTCATGACCAGTCCCTTACAGTTTATGAATACCGGCAGTTTGGGAAAAACAGGTACGCCATAAGACATTGTTATAACGTTCAAGATAATTACTTCTGAGAGAAGCTAATAACTTCATATTTTTGGCATTCTACTTCTAGAACAACTGTGCTTCCTTTTATTCAAAAACATGTTTATAGTCATCAGCATGGACGAAGAAAAGGAAAACAATACCAGCTTGGTGATTTTTATATTGTAAGTTATGTGTGTATGTGGGCAAACATTTTAATACCAGTGTTGGATTTTGTTGGGATCCGGTGGGGCTGGAGATGCAAGGTTTCTAGCTGCCAGTATATTTTCTGTCCTCCTTCCTGAGCAGGGCACTTGTATGAAGGGCGAATGGTTGATATTTCCCGGGAGATTCTGCCTCTCGGGCCCAGATCCTGAGGGTCTAACTCTAAGCATAGCATTCATTTTCTGTGACACTGCCTCCTCCCACCACCTCCCAACTGCAATCTGCACTCTAAGCCCAACAGAGCTTGTCTCTTTGGTGCTTTTAAAGGCTCTACAAGTCTACCACTGGGTAAGTGGTACCATGAGTAACGCCCCCTAATGCAGTCTTATCTCCTGAGGATGCACATTCTTCTCCATACAGAGGGGCATTCGGACTGTGGAGTTATCATACATCTGATAGTTTATCTTCCTTGTGATTTCCCCACCTTGCACAACCCCTGATATATGTTATATCACAAGGATTCCCTAGACTGGGTAGATCACAGGTGATGTTATAATTTGTTTAGTGCTCTTAAATTTCAAATTAATACATTCAAGTTATCTCAAGATTAAAATACAGCATTATCCACAGTGATCACTGAGGTAACAAGCATACTCATAGGCTAAGCATGGGAGATCGAACTGTGAGCAAGTTGAATCCACTCCCTGCTTTTGTGGAGTTTACATTCTAATGGGAGACACAGACTGCACTTATTTGGAGAACTGAAGGGAGTTCAGTCTGGCCAAACTCTAGTTCAAGGTAGGGGGCTGGCAAGAGATGAGTCAGAGTTTATTAAAGGCAGTCTTATGTTAAAGAGTTATCCAAAACGTATCAGGGAGTCATTGAAAGATAAGAGGTGGATAGAATGAGGGGAGATGACATTATCAGATTTGTGATTGAGAAAAATCTGTCTGGTTACAATGCAAGGAATAGATTGAAGACCAGTATAATGGACCTGATGGAATTGTATTAATCTAGGAAGGAGGTTATGGCAATCTGAATTAGGCAAGGGCCTGTGGCTCTGAAGCTAATTAGAAAAAAAATCTTCAGGGGATAGACTCTAAAAAGATGAAGTGACTGGTTAGCTGAGGAGTTGGGAGTGGGGGAAAGCATTTTATCTTAAACCTTCATTCGATACACAATGCATAAGTCACTTCAGGCTGCCTCTTGAGAGCTAGAGAAAATCAGCTCTAGCTCCTGTTTCAAAACAGGATGCAGATACCTGTAGCTCTGAGCTGCTGTCTCCAATAATTCAGTGTAGTTTATGATTTATTCTCACTACCCCTGTTCCTTATTGAACCGTATGTGGAACTCTATTCTCTTTTATGATTTCTGAGAAAGAAAGATAAAGGGTAGGGGGAGAAACAGGAAGGAAAGAAGGAAGGAAGTAAAGAAGGAATGAAAGAAAGGGGGAAGGAGGAAGGTAGGGAGGTAGGCAAGCCACACCCAAACCATTCATATGATGCTTGCGTGGCAGACTTTTTGAAGAGGATATGGAGAAAGGCTTATATCGCAGCAGTGTAAGCAACTTACAGTTTATTATTAGACATTCTTATTCTTAAAAATATGTCCCTTGAACATTGCCAATGGTAAAGACCCTCCTCTCTGTTTTCTGGCTCTTTCTACTTCTTGCTTCTTCCTATGATCTTCCATTTCTTTATGCAGAAACATTCAACCTTATCCTCCTTTTGTGTGTGTGTGAGAGAGGAGGCAGGTCCCTCTTCTGCCTTCCAGATATTACTGGAATTTATCTTTTCATTTCTATATGTCCCATTAAGGTTATTTCCTAAATATGCCATAAAAGAAATTTTTGTGCCAGCTGTTAAGATAGCACTCATATAAACATGCACATGTGCCCACAGACACACATACATGAAAGTGTGAGCACATATCTTCATTCATACATGTGCATATATTGCTCCAGATGCACTGACAGACTGTGTAGATAAACCCTTATGCACACACATATGTATGTACACACATGCCTATGGGCATACCCCTGTACACATATCATATAGTGTCTATAATTGCTTGATATAACAATTTCAAGAGAATTTATATACATTTCAAAGAATGGAGAAAATATTTATAGTTACAAGTATTCTAAAGTAAATGCTCTAGGATAAAAGGAGAGAGGAATCCCTTCCCTTATTTTCAAGAGAGATAATTTAGCCTCTTTAATTCTGTATTTGTCCATATTTGACCATATTTATTTAAGCAACTCAGAAACTAAAATAATAACAATTTTCTAAGTTTGGATTAAGGATTTTTGATAGGAATTTTTTCATACTCTAATTAGGTTAAAATTAGTTTTACATTTATATAGTGTTTGTCAACAAAAGACCCGATGAAAGAGGGTGTGATCAATCTATCAGAGTTCATCAATTTGCAGTGCATCTTTTTGTGAATCAATAGCTCTATTTGTATATTCAGGGATGTCATGATTTTGATTGAACATCCTTTCTTCCTCTGATCCTTATAAAACAATTGGATTTATTTTTTCACATGAATTGTTAAATCTATCATCGTTCTAATTGAGAGGTTGATTGGGAAGTTAGTTCCTTTATTTCCCTGTGTTATTTACTCAAGCTTTTGTGGTTTCTAAATATTTTCTAAATATACATTTTTATCATTATAAAAGTACCATGTCACATATAATTAAAATATAATTATAATTAAATTTAATATTATTATTAGTTGTATTTTACTTCTTAAATGTTTTCTAGCTCTAAATAATTCATTTGTTAATTGCTTTAGGGTGCAAACTTGACATTTCTGAGTTCTGATCACCCCAGACTTCCAGAAAGCATAAAAGAAAACACATTACTTACACTTCGAATCACCAATATTGATCGGGTAGCTTTGAATTCTCTCAAGTAAGTCAAACATGCATTTATCATTTTGAAAGTATGGTGAAACACTATTTTTTAAAATTACCTTAACATGAGATTCTATCCCAAAGCATTTTGACTTTAGTTAAGGCTTATATTTTTAAAAAATAAAACGTAACTATATTTGTCTATTTTGTGTTATCTTGTACTCAAATACACTCCATGTGAGAGAACAGTTAAAATGACGTAAAGATAAAAAATGTCCCATTTTATGTTGGTTAAAAGTACTTTATTAATTTGCCTGTGCCATAACACTTTTTTTTAACCATATGCTACCAAAGCAATACATTTTAAAAGATGAGATACAGTACAATACTGTAACAACTTTTCCCACATTTTCACTGTGATTTTTTTTGTTTTTAGCACAAAAATAATCTTAGTCCTACATGCTTATAGCATTCATCAAAAAATTCATGAAAGCTATAAGCATTCATCGATTGATAATAGGAATAATAAAAAAAGGCTATGAATCAAAAAATATTTTAATGAATTTGAGTTTTTTTAATCACAGAATATATATATATATATGCTCTTCTTCCTGAGTGTTTCTTGATGCTAAATAAAATTCAAATGACAATAATTGGTGTACTAATGTGCATTAAAGGCCATATTCCATAAATTGGCTATAAGGAAGTCAGTGTTTGTTTGTCATTTATTGTACTGATCAAAGTAAGTGCAATTATTTTGGCTTTTCCAAATAACATTTTTACATTTTGTACTTTGAAAGTTAAAGCTGCTTTTAAGTTTAATAGTCTTAATTAAATATTTTAAAAGAACATTGCAATAGCTACAAAAATGAATATAATGTTTAAAGGTAGTTCTTGAAAGGTTAAAGGCTTTTTGCTCTTGATTTAGAATATTTAACCCTCCTGGGGGTAAAGCAACGAGCAAAGGTGGGACTTGATTAATCTCTAGGCACTCTTCCACCTATGTTTGAGAGTTTGAGTGGAAGAGGTTAGAGTTTCCATGTTCAATATTGCAAAACAATATATTTTTATCACTGTCAACATGTAAATTGCAGAACTGACTCTGTGGAACCTGAGGATGATATAACTAATCAAGAAGCCAATGATAAGCTGGTCTTAAAGGCCATTCAAGGTATGTATCATTATTATGTGCTCAGTTTTAATTTTCAACCATTTTCTTTGTAAGCAATAAAGCAGTATTTTCCAGATATTTCTTAGTTTTATGATACTTGATTTATATTTTCTGCTTATCTTTTTATAAGTTAATATATGTATTATACCATTATATGTATATACATATATATAAATTGTATACATATACATAAATTTTATATATGCACATATTTTCAAATATTTTTAGGATCTCTCCTACTTTAATGATGCTATCTAAATGAATAACAAGTATTGTATGATTTATGAATTAAAGAATTTCAGAAAGTGCTTGATGTATGGGTTTTATCCATGAAATGAGTAAAATGTAAGTGGTATTTGTAATATAATAATTATCTTGTGCATTAGATGATATCCTCAAGAGATTTATGTGGCCTGGTATAAAAAAAAAATGCTTAAACTGGCAACCAGATACAGGCCTGGACTCTGCCATTCAGTAGATGTGTGACACAGTGTAAATCTCCTGCACCTCTTTTCTTCATTCTAAAATGGGATGATTACTATTTTATTAACTTTCCAAAATTGTTACGGATAATAAATGAAATATATGCAAACTTTGGACACTAAAACATTTTCCCAATTTTGTTTCCAGAATCCAATCTTGTTGCCACCAGTAGGCTCAAGCAGAGTTCCTTTGTTGAATCTCATATTCAAGAAGGGGGGAAGGCATTAAACAATCACAGAAATTAACATATAATATCAAAATATAACATATTTTGATAAATTCTGATTTATCATTTAAAGATGGTATGTGAATAAGAAGGCCAGAAACAGATTTAAAAGTTGTTGCGACTGGAATTCGAACCCTCAAATATTCTTGATGCCATTGCTAATGAATGGTTTTCTCTATTCTCTCATGTCTAATATATTATTTGTCCTGTGACATTTGTTTTTTCTTATAATGTATTATATTGAATAACTGCTTTAGTAAACTTACCTATATTTCCTTAAGTGGAGGTGACACAAGTGCCAGAGGGAATCACTGTGGCAGGAGGAGAATGCCAGGCCCTGAGGACAGGACTCCTCATAGAGCCCTGGGAGAAAGGTCACTTTAGGATAGCACTCCAAAGCCTTGATGGCATTTAACATATAAGTGGCAATTTGAAGATTTCAAACTATTTTAGATATTTTGAACTGACAATTTTTGAGTGACTTCCTGGCATCAGTTTTGTAATTCACTTGGTAGCAGCAAAGAAAGAGGAAAGAGATTAAAGATGTGGGGTTGATAGAGGAAGAGGAAGCCTGAAAAATTAAAGCTAAGATTTTATTTGTAATATTTGTTTTCATGTTGATAAAGATAACCATTATTCTCTATTTAAAATATATAACACTTTCCACCACACAGTGGTGCTATAGTTCTGGTATATTTATATGTGATTTTATATGTAACTCTCTGCTAAAAGAGCACTGTTTTCTCAAGTCTTGTCAGTCATACATATAATCTGGTTGCATATTCATATACTTTATATCAGGTACAACAACTTTAATTTTCTTATAAGACAATTGCAATTTTGATACATTTGTACATAGGAACAATTATTTTTCATCTCTCTTCTCCTAAACAGATGTGCTAAAAGAACAGCTACATAATAGAGGTGTTCGTATTTTGACTGGATTTGGAAAATACCTTCAACAAATGGACAAAGAAGGAAATGGACTTTTAGATAAGGCAGATTTTAAGCAAGCTCTGAAAGTATTTCACTTAGAAGTGTCTGAAAAGGTACGTGCCACAGACAATTCTCTGCAGTGAATGACATTCTTAACTAATATTCTTCACATTTCTACTGAAATTTTAGTAGTTTGTCTCCTTCTTCTTACCTCTTTACCAGTGTTAAGCTATCAGGCAACAAGTCCTGTTGATTTTTTGTTTCAGTGTTCATTTCTTCCTCATCTGTTTATTAAGAGCTTAATAACCGGCATCATTCTAAGCTCCTAGAAGATACACTCTTTACTCTTAAGACCTTCACACTCAAGGGAAAGAAAGATATAAAAGATCACAACACAGTAAGTTTTAAATGGAGAATGCTTTCAGAACACATGGGAACACAAGCCAGGTTATGAGGGAGAGAGAACATAGGATTTCTGGAGAAGGATTTATCCCATCTGAGTTTGGAAGGACGAGGAGGAATTAAGCAGATAAGAGGGGAGGAGGAGCTTGAGTCAGACAATGAATACTTCACAAAAGGGAAAGCCAATGTGTAGACATGAACTGGAGAGGGAGGCCTGGGGCAGTTATTGCAAAACGTTCAACCCCTGCCCTGAGCCTTCACACATGCTGTTACCTCCACTGTGAGTAATCTGCCACCAGACCTTTGCATGGTTGGATTTTCTCATCATTCAGGCTTTCCCTACTGAGAGCACAGCCCTGACACCTGTCTAAAGGAGCACCCCATCTGAACCCTGGTCCTCTGTCTACCACTTACCCATTTTATTTTCTTCATGCCACGTTGTATTTTCTGGCTCTGCCTTCAAGTACAATATAAGTCCCATCAGCAGGGACCAAGGTACTTCTGGTTCCCTGCTCTATTTCTAATGCCTTGAATAGAGACTTAAACACAGCAAGGGCGAATAAATAGATGATGCATTAGTTTAAATGGATAGATAAATGGAAGGAAGAAAAAAGAATGGAGAAAAATATGTCTAACAGGGTCCATTATATTAAAGCTTTGTATGCCATGCTGAGAAGTTGGTATTTTCTTCTAAAGGTATATGAATTTGAAACACATCTACCTCAGAGATTTCAGATAAAGGATCCTCTTGCATTGATTCTCTTCCATCTCTTCAATTGGTCTTATCATAAGATACAGTTAATTTTGTGGAAGGAACACTGTAAATTGAATTGATGAGATACAGTTTCAAGTTCTATTTAACTGTGTGATCTTAAATAGGTCTTTTAATGTTTCCGATTGACAGGCTCTTCCTGGGCAATCCAGAGATAATACGGTAGTCAGAATTGCTTTGAAGCTCAAATGGGAAAACTACAGGAATTTGCCTTATCAACTGTACAATTCTGTGCCTCCACGATGTTGCTTATCATTGTTGTGGTATACCTGCCTTTTGTGTTTTGTACAAATTTAACCTTATGGCTCACGTAGTGACACACACTAGGACTTATCTAACTTCATCTCCTCCTTGTATAAAAATTTAAAAAGCAGCAATAGAAAATTAGAAAGACTTGATGTCTTTATCCCCAATCACACAGGTAATTAATAACTGAGACAGAACTAGAACCCGGACGATGTGGGTCAGTCTGGTCCTCACTCTTCATCACCACAAAAATTCTCTTCTTGATTTGCTACGTTTTTATAATTAGATTCAGGAATTAAAAACTAAAATAATTATATAAGACTTGTAACCTAAGGAGAACATATATTATGAAAATATGAGTAAGCATCCCCTATTACTCAGTTAAAAAAAATATTCCCAGCTTTACTATCATGGGAGACTACCCCCGCAACGTTTGGCAAAAACAAGAACATAAATGCCACCAGGCTGGCTCTCACTGTGGAATGACTTTCTGGGAAGGCATAGTCATTCTCCTTGATTTGAAATAAAAAAAATATTGATATATACTCAGCCTAATTTATACAAACGTACTATCATGAATTTGGATCAGTGTTTTTTTATCTCAATTATTTTCCATCCTCTACCATATCTTAGAAAGAAACAGTTGTATAAATTTGTTGCCACTTCTGGTAAATTATTCAATTCTTTAAAATTACTTAAGCTTCAAGCAATATCTTTTAATTTTAGTCTTCCATGAGTTGGATGAACAAATTCATCTTCTTTGATTCATATTATGATTTTATAATTCATATTATGATTACTCATTTTATAGACACTTAAAGTCTGTATCATGTACAAGGCATTATGACAGACCAAAAAAAGTGTAAGGGTTGTTGAGAATCAGGGGGGCCAGAGCATCTTAAGATTGAGTTTTTCTTATTAAACTTTTAATTGAAAAAATTAGGAGGAAGTAGAAAAAATTTTTTGAGCATTCATCATTTGTCATTCACCTTGCTAGATATTTTTTCTCCATTCTCAACTTGAAACTAACAACTTGCCTGAAACGTTGAAAATATATTTACCTGAGTTTAAGGAAATCTCATGCTTTAATTTCTTTGTTGTTAAGAATTCTCTGGGTAGAACATTCTAATAAATAATGCGCTTGCCAAAGAAGTAGTGGCAATGGTAGAATGAACAAGCTGGCATAAGGAATTTACTCAATATAACACTTTTCAGAGCAAATTATAAAATAATACTAAATTCATTCAAATCTTATATACTTCCAAGCACGAAGACTAACAGAAATACAATTAGTGGTCCTAATTCTGCTGGAGGCATTCCAGAACCTGAAGTAACTTTCTAATCGTCACAGATATAATACATTAAAAATAGTTCAGTGTTCAAATTCAAGTAAATGGTAAGCATCTTTCTTTGTATAGAGAGGAATTGAACATAAAAAGATAAATTAGTGGTTTATTGCCACTCCTAAATGGTTCTTAACTTTACAGAACTGTCCATCACAGAGTTCTTTTAAACAGCTCTTTTGATGTCTTTGCTTGGTCTTATAGGTAACTTTTGCATTGTCTCGCTATGTACACTACCTTGTGTAGGGCTACAAAAGATGTAACAAAATGCTATTATGATGATTAGTGTTGTGGTCATATATGACTTCAAGGTGTAACAGGGGTGTCTGTGTGATGATTTCTAGGAGTTTGAGTCTGCGTGGTTAGTTCTGAATGGGAACGACAGCGGCAAGGTTGATTACGGGGAACTCAAGCGCGCCGTTATTGGCGAAATGAATGAATACAGGAAATCATTTGTTCGAAAGGTAACTTGGTGAAATATCTTTCAAATTGTTACTTTAATAGGTTGGTTTATTACTTTAAAACTTTAATGAATTGCCATTGAAAATGTTTTAAATCCCTTTCTCTGTCATGTATTTTGGGTTCAGTAAATCACAAAAACACATACACATAAAACTATCCAGGATTAAACGATAATTTACGCACACAATTTGGGAAAGTATTATAAAAGGAAAATAAAATCTGAAATCAAATTTTGGTTCACGAATGACTAGTTCTATAAATTGTTGGCTCCATAAATTATCATCTATGTGACTGTTATTAGATATCTCTGAGCCTCAGTTTCTTATCTCACAAAACTGGTGTAAGGATTGAATGAGATTATACATGTAAATAAGCATTGAGGCTGTCCCAGTGTTAAAGCTCAAGTATGTGCTGTCCAAGAACGATGACTAAAAGATGTTTCTCTGGTTTTTATTTTATGCATGCTAAATGTTAAAATGAAGATGAAAATGACCGTGCTAAATTGGAATTAAAAACAGTAATCTCTGATTTTTATAGAAAAGTGCATATTACTCAGGTTGTGGGAGCCTTTTAAGTAATATAGTTTTAGAGCTTTTTAAGTAATATAGGTTTCTTTTTCTTTTGTAGATGTATATAATATAAAACATTTATCTAATATTGAAACAAAGCTGTTTCTAGAATAATATAAATAATTAGGTTAGGTATACATCTCAAACAGAAAATATAAAAATCTTTATTGGCCAAAGATACAATAAAAGCCTTATGTTAAATTCATCACATAATATTTATAAATTTGCATTTATTTATATTTTACATGCCCTGATGACATTTTGAGTATCAGGAGTAGAACTGGAAGGTTATTTCCTTCCTAAGTCTTTGTGCTGAGAATAGAGGCCCATCTAGAATCATGAAGTGCTGTAGTAGTTTGCTAGGGCTGTGTAGCAAACGCCACAGACTGGTGACCTAGCGGACATCTATTGCCTCACAGTTCTGGAGTCTGGAAGTCCAAGGTCAAGGTGCTGGGAGGTTTGGCTTCTCCTAAGGTTCTCTCCTTGGCTTGTAATTCATTGACTGTCTTCCATCTCTGCCTTCACGTGGTTTCAGTCTGCGTGTCTGCGTCTTAATGCCCCTTACAAGGAGACTGGTCACTTTGCATTAGGACCCGCCCCAGCAATTCCATTTTAACTTAATTACCTTGAAGGCTCTATCTCCAAACACAGTCGTATTATGAAGTAGTAGGGTTAGGGTTAAAACAAGTGAATTTGCGGGGGATACAGTTCATTCAATAGTGGGTATGGTATTTCTGTGAATACATTATTTTGAACAAACTTGATTCTAGTTTTGACACTTCTGCAAAGGTGGGCCCTTCCTTTGTATTGGCCATGTGTTGCTATGTACCCACTCCCCTTCCCAATGCAATATTTTATACTTTATGATACTCAAAATGAAATTGAATTAGAGGAGCAATAAAACAACTAGCATTTCAAAAAGAAGTGTTGAGTTTCAGGAAATCGAGTGACAAAAGTCATTTAAAAAATATTTCACTTCCTCATTGATTTTAGTGATGGAATTATTTGCAAGTTCACTTTTTGAGTCACAGTAGTCCAGGCAATTTGTTTTGGCCACGTTATCAGTGCCCTGTGACTCCGTGAGCTGGAAGTCACCTGAGAGGCCTTTGACTTCACTCTCCAGTGTGTAGAGGAAGAAAGCCAGGTTAGGTTACTTTCTCAAGGTCAGGAAGGTAGAACTAATACTCAAGAGCAGGTTATCTAATTGTATGCTCCCAAATCTTTCTCCCTGTATTCCCTATGCTTCCTTCTTTTAACAGTTTAGTACTTTTACACTGTAAAAGCTCAGTAATAACCAATTACAGAATAGAAAATTTGGTTCTCATTTCTAATGATTTCATAGAAAAAAATAAACATTTCTTTCTTTATTTAGGCCTTTATGAAACTGGATTTCAACAAAACTGGCAGTATACCTATTATAGACATAAGAAAATGTTATTGTGCAAAACAACATCCTCAAGTAATTTCAGGTAATTATTATGAGTCAAATGCATTAGATTTCTAAAGTGTTAGTAAATAAAAGTAGTATCTTTAAGTTATACTACTTTATAGTATAAACTTGAGGCCAGTAAGGGAGGAAATAATTATTTTTTAAACAGAAACATGAGAGCTATTAGACCTCCTTCATTAAAAATTCTTAGGTCTACTGTCTATACTTAATTTTTTCTTTGATGTTTATAACTGAGCTTTAACTTTTATTTCCTATTGAGGAGATAGTAAGGAATTTGAGTTAGAAAGAACAGAATAGATTTAGAGAACAGGTAATTATATGGGCAACTTCTCTGAGTTAGTTTTACTGTATCTGCTTATACTTGAATATTAAAGGCAACATGAGGGAATATCTTTCTCTAGAGATGGAGCTATACATACAATGAACATACATATGTCTATCAAAATTTGAGGATATAAAAAATATCTCAAAGTACAGATATATATATTTTTTGGCATGTTGCAAAGTGCTGGACATATATTGCATTATTTACTCTTCATCTCAACCTAAGAGGTGAGCATTATTATGCTCTTCGTGCAGATGAGAAAACAGGTGCACTCTTCCTTCCCTTCCCTGCCCCCTGTAATCTGTCCCACCCAAAAGGCCATCAGTGCCAAATCTGCACGGGGGTCTGGGCAGGGTTTCCTCCTTCCATGACACTGTCCACTTCTCTTCTGACCATGGGCTCCAGGACATTGACTTTAGCGGTCTTCACTGGCTTGCGGTCCACTTAAGGATAGTGAGGGTCACGTGTCTATCCATGATTGGCTTCAGTGCAGGATGACACAATGTCTAAAGTAAATGCTTCCTAGATCAGAGTACTAAGGGAATCTTAACTGTGTCACTGTTCTCTTGAAGGTCTGATGCTTCAATTTTTTTTCAACTTACAATGGGTTTATCAGGACAAGCCCATTGTAAGTCCAGGAAGTCCTATAATTCTAGAGCTTCATTACCTACTAAATTCATTATGTTTCCACTGACTTTGATCTTTACATAACTGATTTATAAACAAATTATTATAGAGAAAGCATTTGATCACAGTAACTCCTTTTTTCATTACACTTTCCTCTATAGAGGTAACAATTATCATTTAATACACATTTCAGTCCTAACTGTATGAATTTTCCTATCTGTATATGTACTATAAAAATCTAATACTTTTACAAGGTTTTATTTTTGGACATGAAAGGTACACTAAACATATTGCTATGTAGCTTGCTTTTTACACTCAACACTATGTTTTAGAGCACTTTCCGTGTTAATCCACATTGAGCCACCTTTTTCTTATCTGCTGCCTATTATTCCTTTTTACAGTCGATGTACTACAGTTCACCTCGCTAGTCTCCTAGCGGTGGACTTTTTAATTTTTAATTACTGATGGGCCACCAATGAAGCAATGAATACGATTACTTGTGACTCCTCAGGCCCATTCTCTGCCATTTCGTTGGGGTGAGAGCAAGATGAAGAATATCTACATTTCAAATTTTAATTGATACTTCCCCAAATTATTTCCCCTACCAGCTTTCTAACACTTAGATTTTTGCCAATCTGATAAGCTAACAAATCTTTTGTATGCATTTCCTGGCTACTAGACAGGTTAGACATGTTTTTGTACATCTTCTGACCTTGCCCAGTTGTAATTTATATTATATGACTGGTTTCTTTCTAATTTATAATTTTTGGTTATGTACTGTTAAATACTGTAGAATATATATTATTAAAATTCTAGAATTTTCCTTTTTTAATCTAAAAAGATACACTATAATTACTTTGCTTTATCATCATTAACCCTTGTAAATGGTTTATTTATTACTTATGACTGTGAAGTGAAAAAAAATCAACAGAATTTGTTATGAAGCTGAAAGCTAATCATCAACTGGCTCCTCAATTTCTAATGTCAGGTTAAGAGCTTAATTTACATACCAATGACTTTAAATGAACTACAATTGCCATACAAAACTTTATTATTATTTAAGTGTATTTAGCATATATTTCCCTTTAAACCCATGTCATTCTCTGCATTTTTCCTTTGGTTAGTCTTACTAAATATAGGAACAAAATAGTTTACTTATTTCAAAATTAGGTGATTCACCACTATACTTTTTTCTCTTCGACTTCTCCCCTCTAATAATCTTAATTAAGTTTCCTAAGTAGCACTAGTTTTATTATGTGTCATTGAATCATTGGTGAGGGTTTTATTTTTGCTGTTGTTAGATAAGCCTTTGCTAATTTAAGAAATTCCATGCTTTGTCTTTGCATTCACATTAAGGAAGGTAAGCTAGGAAGCTAGACAACCTTAAAAAGTAGAAAACCTATTACTGCTTTTAAAAAAGGAGAAAAAATACCTTTATTGCTATAATTTCAAATTATAATCATTCACATGCCCATCTCTGGGTTATAAATTGTTTACGATTTACAATTAACTTCAAATTAAGAATCTTATATAACACATAATTAATTAAACTATAGAAAATATTTTCCTAAATAATTTCTTTGCTTAAATAATTTATTAGAAAAAAATTTCAGCTTTAATAGAAATAGAGTTTCCCAAATATATTTCTGTGTAATTGTATTATAAATCTAATATTATTTATTAAAATACTTTTAGGTCTCTAAAAGGATGAAAGAAGGGTTAGTTACATATGATACAAGATAGGAATTTCCTGGGTGCAGATACAAAGGAGCTTAAAAATTCTTCAATATTTAGAACATAAATTTAAACAAAAAATATTTTTCTTATAAAAAATAGCATTAAACTCATCTGTTCAAAAATATGGATGGTAAATGGGAAAATTTCTTCTGCGAACACGTATATATTTTTATATTGATTCCATCTTGATTAATTTTATCCTTGACTAACAATCCCAAATTCACTTTTTGTTTTATATTATCCTCTCTGCATAGCACAATTATTCAGTTCTTGTTTATTCAACCTGGCATTTCTTTTATAAAATAATAGCTTGTTCTGCTTTTCTCATGTATATTTTTAAAAGACAGGAATTATCTTGCTATCCAAAGCAGATTTTATTCTTTTAGTTGGAAGGTATTTTACAATGAATTATTCTCTAAGTCCATTAGAGAACCTCTGGTTTTTGAGAAAGATCCAATTCTTACCCTAATCCTGCCACCTTTTTACACAATTAAAGTGGTATTCCCATTGAAATTTGTCATTTTAAAATTCAACCTAACTTCAAAATGACTTAGAGAGTCACATAGATTTTTCTGACCCTTATTCTGCCTTTATATATGGGCCTCTGTTTATTTTCATTGTGTACTCTCCGACCGTCTTCTATAGCTTCTTTTCATTTTTTAATTCTTTGTTTCTTGGTAAAAAGTTACTAAATGTCTTTTTCCCCGTTCTCTGCCAAGATCCTGGGAGTAATCAAGCAAGGAGGGTGGGGGTAGAGGGCTGGCAAGGTAATGAGGTAAATTCTGTGATGGTATACCTATGTTAGCGTGGTCAGTGAAAGCTTCCTGGAGAAATGTATTTAAGCTGAGAGTCCTCCTTCCCTTTAACTGTCTATAATATGATCAAAGCTACTTACTTAAATAGCTTATTGTTCTCTTTCTAAATTAAAAATCAAATGAATTTTTTAATAAGGATGAATCAGATATTTTATGTTCTCTCTTTCACTAAAGAATTACATATTTTTTACATATTCTCAATAGCATCTTCCTTTAGTATAAAATTAATCATATTCAATATGACCCAGTGGAAATAGCCTACTTAAAATGAGAAATTAAAAGAGAATGATTTAATCAAGTGAAATTCTAGCAAAGATTTTCAAAGGCCTCTGAATCCTGTGTTTGCAGTAATATTTTCTAGCTGCAGTGATGAGTAACTGATTCATAAAATAACAAAAGTCTGAATTTATGGATGCTTTTCATACACTGCATTACTGTGTTAGCCTATAAATCTTTGAAATAATTACTTGTTTTCTTCTTTCCTTATTTCTAATGTTTATGAAGTTCAGTCCTCTAGAATATTAAGAAATACAAGAATATCTATAGTAGTAACTATTATTTTGCCTATACATATAGGATATACCCTATCAGAAGCTTAAAAGATGTCTCAAATATGTATAAAGTCATCACTATTAAATTCCAGTTCATGCAAGAAAATATTTAAATAAATTAGAGGGTAGTTTGACATAAGATTTCAAATTGTTGAAAAGATTTTATAAGGCAAGATTTTATTAAGATTTTATTAAGTATTCCTTTGTCATCATCAGTCATTTTACTAGACTTTTAAGAATATTGTTTCATAGTCAGTACCATTTTACAGGCCATTCCACAGAGGAAGAAATCAAATCATCTTTTTTAGAAACATTAAAAGATGCTTGCAGCAAGTCTGATGAAGTGTCATATGGTGAATTTGAAGATTACTATGAAGGTCTAAGTATAGGGATAGTAGATGATGAAGATTTTGTTAGTATCTTACGTACTCCATGGGGGATTTAGTTTTTTAAAAATAAGTATGGTATCAGCCCAAAGCATTTTAAAGGAGAGATGAATATAAGTATGATCAAACACTGGAATATATTTCTCTTGGGCTCCTTTTACACTGTTTTTTTTTTTTGTCCTCAAAAAGTTTAGTCTGGAAAGAGAAATGTTCAGAAAGATAGATGTTGAAGGATGTATATGTTCACATGCATGTCCATATGTTTGTAAAGAACTTTTTGATTTATTATTTATCTTGAATATATGTTAGAGGTTATATATTATAACATATTAATATATGTTATAAGGTTATATATTAACCTTTACAGGAAAGATACTCTGTATCAGTCTATATGAGAGATTATGTGGTAACCAAGTTTCTTGTTCATTGCTTTTCTGCTACCCATTTGTCTGAAATATAATTGGCACCATTCTCAATTTGATGAGTTGGGCCCAAAGCCTATGAGATTGAAATAGTTTAACTTGTTTTCAAACATATGAAAATGATAAAGGAAGTAAAAGATATACAAGAAAAATTTTCCATGCAGTGTGATTATAGATGTTTTCTTCTGTAACAGAAATACTTAGAATGATGGAGTCTTAACCCTAAAATGCTAAATTATGTGCTTGTGTTTGTTTAATAAAGTACAATGTAATTATTCTAGTGATGAGTTCTATTCATTCATTTATTCTATTTTTGTAACTGCAATTATTATTACCTGCACAAAAATAACACAAAATTCAGGGTGGGGGTGGGGTGGGAGGAGGAAATGTTTTCTTAGATTTTTAAATAAAGATCTCAAAAAGTGCATTATCACATATATGGACTAAGGAATAATTAGTAATTCTTAACCAAAATGCAAACAGATACTTTGTGTCCTAAAATCAATGTATACTATTCTAAACATCTCTTTTTGGTATATTAAAAAATCGAACTATTTTCTTCTAAATAGGTAATTATTTAATGTAATATGTTGTAAACATTTTTTTCAAAATTCTTCTATGTTTCTCACTTCTCCTTGGAAATGAAGAGAGAACTTTATGGGTTTGTTTCCAAGTTCATAATTTTAAAATATGTATGTTAAGATGACATAAATTAGAAAATAAATAGTGTTGAGCAGATACGAAGTGGTTCAAAATGAAACTGTATACTTTGTAGAATATGACTTTTAGTATATAACTTTACTCATCTATACCCTTGGCAATGTTATCTGAAATGTGTGTGAATTCAATAAATTCAAAGAGATACTTTTTAAAGATTTGAGAGGGTACTAAAACTCACTATGAAAATATCAGAAAGAAAGTATGTATAAACAATTTGGTACTATTTCCACTAACTAAACTTTATTTCTTGGACTTTTTTTCATTTAGTCTATTTTAATTAAAATAATATGCTGAAAGATATTTGGTAGAAATAAGTCTGTAACACTATTTCTGAGTCATATCTTTTCTTGGAAAAGTGTATCCAACTATAGTCATCTTAAACCCTACAAATTACCCTCATGTTAAAATGACTAATGCTGTGAGTATCCAGTATGCATACAGTATTTTTTATTCATGAATTTTTATTTAATTCTCCTCAGCAAATCTTTTCTTAATATTGTTATGTCATATTTTCCTGTGAATATAATCAGAAAATGTATAGGCTGTCATATTGTAAAATAAAGGGGAAATTCTTCTGGGATTTAACTTATTAACATGATAGCATACTGTTAACTAAACCTCCAGCCTCTTAATATAAATATTCATAAGAGGTTACTTGTAGGTTTCTCTATTTAGGAGATACAACTTTTTTGGACTCACTTTCTTATTGTTTTACACTGTTATTTCCATGTAGAGTTAGAAAAACAATATTCAGTATGTTTTTTGGTGCATTTTGTTAAATTATAATTGGTGATGAAATAAATCATTCCACTTTTGCCTCACTGTCTACATTCTTTTTTGACTTTGGTTTAGTAAAATCTATTATTTAGTGTTCATTTTAATAGAAGTTTTATTTTCAAACATCCACAACATAATTGACCTTTGAAATGCTATTCTTAATAGTCTCTAAGGTTCTAAAATATCTCTTGATATGTACTTTAAAATATTAAATTATATGTTGTAATGTTACATGAATTTTATATTTGTGTATTTCATCATTCTCTAGATTTTTAAGTTAGTTACTTGTTTGTGGCATGGAATTGCTTTTCCAGTTAACCATACTGTTTACTGAATTCTATATATTTATTTTAATGTTTCTATTCTTCTAAATAAGGTTTTACAGAATTTTCAGGAAAATTTCACATTTTATTGTAAAACGGGATCTTAGCTAGGGATTTTTAGCTATATTTTAATTAGGAAAGAATATATATTTTATGATAGAGCAACTAGTATATAGTACAGGTAAACATTTATTTCTCTGTTTTAAATTTTATAGTATATGAATATATGTGCTTAATGAACCAGTAACTGCACAGAGTCACTTAGAATAATTCACAATTTTGATAAAGCTATAAAACACATTTTATTAATTGCTTTAGCCTACCAGTCAGTCTAAATGTTGTTACTTCTGGAGAAAATTATGCATAACAGGCTATACTGACTGCACATTATTTAACATGGATTTGTGAGATTATAGTTGATAGTGCATGTATAAATAAAATATGTACTGTGATAAATTATAATCACGAACAGATTGACAATCAAGGACAAACATCCATAATGAAAGTGCTTAATAAGTAGAAGAAACTGAGCCTCCATAACACAAGCCAAGCAAGAGAAAAACAAAGACAATCCAGTGAGCTGACAGGGACGTAGTAGCATCTGATAATGCGAAGAAGTTCTTGTCATAGCCTTCCATTTTTATTTTATGGTTATACAAACTTCTAAGGAAAACTTATTTATTGGATGTCTCCATCTAATAAAGAATAAATGCCCCATAGTGCTCATGGGATATGAACAATACCACTGTTCAACTGAACATTACTTCACTCATTCATTCAGTCATATGTACTTTGTGTGTAGCGCTATTCAAGCAGTTGCATAAGGCTCTGAGATCTAGTTTTTCTCAGTCTGTATAGGCTTTCATTCTCAAGTCCTTCAGCTTCTTACTTTGGAATCTGTCCCTTTAAATGCTTTCGCCCTTGCTTAAGCTCTCAGCACACTTCATGCATATTACCCTCATCAACTATGCCTCCTACCCAGTCCTACTTCAGCCCACACATGGCTGTTGGAATGATCTTTCTAAAGTATCCATTACTTCCATAATTAATCTTCCATGGTATCTCAGACCTTTCAGAAAGTTCAAATTCCTTACCTTAACAAATAAAACCTAAATGATCTGATCACCCAAAGCTCACTTCCCTCTTTTCCTTCTGTCTCAGCCTTTCTGAACTACTTAGTCTTTAAACTGTATCATGAGGTTTCAAACTTGTAACCTTCAAAACTGCTATTTTTATCTAAAATTATTTCTTGCATTAACTGCATCTAAATGAACTCATACTGGTTTTCTCTTCTACCTCGGGAACCATCTCTTCTAGAAGGTTAAATCAGATAAGCTCTTGACTGATTAGTAACCCTTCCTTGGGACCCCATTGGTACCCTGGGTGTGCCCTTCATCCAGCATTTATCATTTCATACTATAGTGATTACTTTGCTTATGTTTTTCCCACTAGATTGTAAGCTCCTTCAGGATGAGAACCATGTCTTACTTAACTTTATGACCCTGTTGTCTAGTACAGTGTCTGACATGTAGTAGATGTTGAAATCTGTTACTAGATAAATGTGATTTATTGAGCAGCACATTTGTTATGGTTCTTACATTGAAACACTTTTGTGTTAAAACATTTTAGCATAGACCATGTAAATAGTATATATGTGCAATTTAGGGTAAGCTTCAGTTATAGGGGCAGTAAGTTTCCCTAATAAAGAAGGCACAGTCTGGAAGTGGTTCAGAGAGAACTTCACCAACAGAGCCTCACTGATCGGGGCTGCTGTATTCACTTCAGTAACCTGAAACTCAGTCAGTATCTGACGCCTAGATAATTAGCCCTCCCAAGCACAATACATTTTGTGCATGAAAACAGTGTCTTGTTAGAGCCCTAAATGCTTTGGGGTTCCCTGGAAGGTTGCTGGTGTTTCCTCTGGTGAGGAATTGCAAGCGCAGTGGTGGCTGAGGCCCCCAAAGGCACCAACTGCTGGGGTTTCACTGAGCTTACAGAATAGCTTCTGTAAAATCACTTTATGCCTCCTTGCTAAGATGTTTGTTCAATAAATGTCTGTATGTGTGGTGGAATTTGGTCTGAAATTTCTTTCTTTATAACTGGGTAGTGAGGTTAGGAAGAGTAGCCAATTCTCACCTACCTCAAAGCTTTGCTGGTCACAATAAAACGCCATAATAGTAACCTATTCCTTACGCATAGCTCAATCAGCTTCTCCTACTTTAGTCGTCTGACCACAGCCGCTGCTCTCCTCAGACACTGCGGTAGGTTCCAGAGACCCGAATGTGGCACCATCCACTGCCTGAAGTACTAGAGTTAAAAATTCAAACACCGCTAGTCCATGGTTGTTGTGAATTACACAGGCATAAACTGTGTCAGTGGGGCATGGAAGGACTGTTTGTCTCATCCCAGGGGCATAATAATAGTTTACCATTGTGAAAATGTAACGATTTATTAAGTATTACAGTGACAAAGTTTTCTATATAAAGGCTGAAACAACAGAGAGTTTGGAGATTTGACTGTATAGATTATAGAAATGTATTAGTGGATACACGTTTTTAGATTTCTTTCGTTAATAACCTCTGTAAGCTGATTTTATAGTTTTTGTATATCCAGGAAAGATAAAGTTATTGGGAAGGTTTGAATCAAAAATTACCTATCTGGTGACAAATTTTATGTAAGGAGAAAAAAATCAGTATCCCTGTTGTGTTTAAGTATTCTTTTTATCCTGTGAGAATGAGATTTCTGAGCCATGGCTCAATGCGTTTTGATATAAATGAAGATTCTCACCTTTGCAACTGTATGCTGAGTTTCCTGGGATCTTCAGATGATGAAGGCCAGTATGAAGCAAATGACTGCAATTCCAGGAAATTATTGTGTGTCACTTATCAGAGTTGCACATTTATCCAGTAGTTGAAGAGATTATTATAGAAGAACTTAAGAAAATATCTGTTGTCAAGGAAAACTAATTTTGAAGAAGTATTCAGACAACCACTACATCTAGGAAGAGTATGTACTTAATAAGCAATATGTATTATAAATGATGTTATGGAAAGAGCTGAATTTGAAGTCACTGAATGCTGATTTCAAACTTGAGTTTTGCTATAAATTAGTTGTATGTCTTTGGGAAGCTACTTAATGTCCCTCAGTCTCTACTTCATCTGAAAGTTGATATATAAGGATTGAATATAGATATGGATATGGATATGTTTAGAGATGTAGATGTATATCTAGATATAATACTTAACACAATCTAGCAGACAAATGTAAGTCAGTATATATTTATTTTCTTGTTTTCTTGTTTGATATAAAGAAATTAATGGACAGTATTACTTATATTTTTCCTGATAAATCTTAAACGGCAATCATAATAACCATTCTTTTAAAGAGACATATTTTTATGGGTAGGTATAATTTGTATGTCACCAAAATATTTCCTCCTGCATCTAATAACTGTCTCATTATTTTCAGTTCTCTTCCTTCATCAGATCCTGTGAAGGAAAATAAAAATACTGTATTAAGGTTATCAACTCTTTTCCTTCAAAGCATATAGCAAGGTGAATGTTCAAAGAGTGAGTAGTAACAAAATTTATTGTTGATATTAATCAGAAGATGATACATGTGGAAGATGAATTTTATATCCAAAAAGACATGAGGCAACATTCCTAATATCTTTGATGCACTAAGGCAACTGATAGCTGTGAATCCTCTAAGAGATTGTGTTTTCCAAAGATGGCTGCAACAGTGTTTCCCATGCCAGTAATGTTCTCACATACTAAGCTTCACTTCACATCAAGAGGTGGGGTCTCTGTCCCCTCTGCTTGGAAATGGGTGAGTTACTTGTTTGTAACAATAGATTACTGTGGCAGCAGTGCTTTTACTTCTCAGACTAGGCAAGAAAAGGCCACATAGTTCAGGCCACATTGTTGGCATGCTTGAGCCGCCAAGTAAAACGTCCGACTACGTGGGGCTGTCTAACCGGAGAGGCTGCGTGCAGCGCGCTGCTCCATTGCCGGAGCTGAGCTGTTAGCTGCTGCCAGCGTCATGAGTGAGTCATCCTGAGTGGGTGGCAGCTCCAGCCAACAACATTTCACTGTGATCATAGGACAGACGCCAAGTGAGAACCGTCCAACTGAGCCCTTCCAGATTCTCTTTTTCTTTAATTCTAGTTTTATTGCATTATAAGCGACCCATAACTTTGTGGGAAAAATAAAATGGTTGCTTTTAGCTGCTATGTCTTGGGTTTTTAAAATATCTAATTACCTTAATTAGAATTTGAACAAAACAAGGATATTAAAAACATTTTGTTAAATATTATAGGGAATTAACCTGGCCTGCAGTTTATAAAAATTTTTGAGACGTTCGAGGAGAAAATAGGCACAATAAGTTTATATGATCTCATTTGTACGGAAGAAAGTAAAGTGTTGGAATGTGATATACAGAATCTGAAAGGTTGTTCTTCACTAAAGATAAACCAAAGTCAGCCATAATGTAAAGTCAGAGCCTCGCAGAGCATACATTTCACCACTACTGCAGGAACCCATTATATTGCATTAGTTCTGGCAATTAGGGAACTTACTTATTACTCTTAGATTAAGTATCATGTATTTTCTTATTGAAAATATTTGCTCATTCTCTTTGCTTCACCAATGACACTAACAAGTATGGCAAGATAACTTGTAGAGATAATTTATGTTTGGTTATTATTACTATAAAACACAGAAAAAAAAAGAGAGGTTCCCTCCAGGCCCATCCCAAAAAGACAGGTCAGCTTTTATTGTCCTCAGTCAGAAGCAAAAATGCTAAGAACTCCTCAGGATATGAGCCTCACCTCTTCGAGTATTGTGTTTGTGTTGGAGTTTGTTCAAGTAGATAATAATGGATATATACCCACCTGAAGTGGGAGAAGGAACTTTTGGGAGTTTCTACTGAGACAGAAGGAAAAGGTTTTCCTGTGCTAGATCTTGTGTACAAAGTAGAATAAAACATGCTTTCTGTCCTCAAGAAGCCTTACGGGTCCTTAGGGACTGCAGATCAAGAGGCTGTGACTGTAACAAGTGTGACCAGTGATTGGTAGCATGGATGAATAATACTTCAAGTGACTGTGTGTGTGTGTGTGTTTGCACATGTGTCGTGAGAATAAGGGAAGAGACAGAAAAGATGATACTCCGGTAAGTTTTAATGGACTGACCTGAGGCAAATGAAGGCCGGGTGGCACAGGGAGGGTGAGATTTTGATGCACTTTCTATTTATGTTTTTCTTTCATATTTCAGTATCATTCACAAGGTAACAATTCTATTTCTGAAATTTCTTATAAACAATTTAAAACACTTTTAGTTTTCCTGTGTAATGCCAGAAATATCAAGACTCCTTTTTATACCCAATACAGCCTTCTGTTTATCTTTTGTATCACTTTGCCACTAGTATTTGTTGATATCAGTCATCATCTTCCTGGAGAGAGCAGTCGGCAGTTTTCTGTCGTTCATCACTATTCTCATTGTTGAGATGCAGCTCCTGGCTTTGTGTCTGGCACATAAATGCACACTAAATATTTGTTGACTGACATAGTGCCTAAAAGTGTATCTGCTTCAACAATCCTGGTACTTTTGGATCATTTTTATATCAGGTATTTTAATGCTTCTTATTTTTTCTGTTCCTATCCTGTTACATTCTTTCTTTCTATTTATTTCTATATGAAGAAGTAACATTTTTTAAAGTGCGATTTTGTTCCAAAACTTGTTGAAATGATTTAAAATCCATACCAACTTCTCCTTTTGGGTGTTTATATTTTACCCTTTTTAGTGACCATTCTTTAATCATCTTATTTATGTATCACTCAATTAATAGTTTACAAAGTTGTTTATAAGATATGTAAAGATGTTATTTTTGAGTTTTCCTAATCCTTTAGTCATTGGTGTTCTAAGTATCAAATACACTATTCTCTGAAGAAAAGTGTTTGAGTGCAACAGATGCTGGAAACTGGCCTATGTTAGAGTGGCTTCTGGAGCCATCATGCAATAGGGACAACTTGGGAGGACAGCAGTCTCGGTCACATCCTTTCTCTTTCAGACTTTTGAAGGTGTCACTCCTGTCTGATAGCCTGAAGCACTCTTAAATTTGGTTTCCTAATAGTAATCTGTTTACTTTCTTTCTGTTTTTGAAGCCTGGACATACTACTTTTTCTTAAGAAAGAAAGCTTTCAGTACTACATACAGCAGTATTGACTACAGCTTGCTCGTTTGATACCGGACATATTTTCTAATTTTTCTATTGCTAATCTTTGATTTTTAATTTCAGAATTTTTGTATAATAATGTTATCAATTGTGCTCTATTATTCAGGTGTTTCTTTATAATATATTTTAAGACTAGGTTTCAGTGTTACAATATCCATATCTATAGTCTCTTTTTAAAAATTTTTGTGTTCTCCATACATTTCTTGAATATCTAGTTTTATAAGTGGCATGTTTATATGTCATTATATCCTTTTTTTATATGAACGATCTTTCCCAGTGGAGTCAGAGCATTTTCCAATTTCCCTCTGTTACTCTGCAAGTTCCTTATTTCCCCTCCTCAAGTTAGGATCTCCTGAGCTGGCTTTTCTATAAGAAGTTATCTTTTAGAAAAATGGAACAAAAGAATATTTGTATGTGTGTGTATGTATATGTCTGTATGTATATGCACACACACTCACACCAGGAACATTTATTTTGTACAGTCTCTATTTCAGGATTATTTTCCAATTAGATTATTGAATTCTAGCTTCTTCATTAAGAGTCTCACTAGTGTTCCTTATGGTTGGCTAATTCTGAAGCTATAGATAAACAGTAATCTTAATTGAAAGTATTTAGCCTAATTGCTTTTTACCCTTAAGCAAGCCCATAGTTCTTCTTTGTTTTTTTCCTTCAACAAGTATATACTGAGTACCCGCTGTATGTCAGGCACTGAGAGTATACAAACACAAATGAACAACACAGTCACTACTTTCAAGTGACTGACTACTGAACCAAAAGGGGAAATAACCATATTATAAAAATATAACTAAATCATAAAATATAGTGCACTATGGAAACCCAGCAGTGAGAGAGGGGTGGCTAATCCGAGAAAAGTACCTCTGGGAGTTGAAGCCACAAATGCTTCTTAAAGGATGAGGAGGAGTTAGCTAGTGAGTATCAGGGACAGAGATGTGAGAAGTGTGGAGGAGAAAGGCATTCTAGGCAGGCCAGCGTGAGCAAATGCACAGAAGCGAGGAAGGCATGGTACGGGCTTGTGTGCAAGTGCACGCACATGCATGCTTGTGTGCACTGCCGTGTTTGCTGGAATCTGACTAAGCTAATAAGGAGTGGGAAGAGCCTGGAGGGGTGTAGGAGTGTCGTGGAGAGCCTTGTGTGCCATGTAAAGGGACTTCGGTTTTCTGCTGATGGTGAATGATTCTTAACCTTTTGATAATTTTCCCCTTGAGAATCTGTTGACAGCACTGTGGCCTTTCCAGAACTATAAGGAAAGACTTGAACATGTTCTTAATTAAAGGGCTTCCACTCAAGACAGTTCATATTCTTTGCTGCAAAGCAAGCAAATGACAAAACATTGAATTAACTACTGACAAGAGTTATTTTCTATGTGTGTATAAAATAAAGGATAACATGAAAAATCTAAGCAATGATTGTCACATTGTGTGGGAAGGAATGGTGAAAGATAATGTGATAGATTCTCAGTAGATGTAGAAATGCTGTTAAATATTGTTAGAAATCAGTGTGCTATGTTTTCATATCAAAATTGTAGCAGAAATCACCAAAAAGAATAAAAATGCAGTCTACAGATTTGAAATCATCATAGAAACATAAAAATATTTATCAAACAGAAGATAGGTAGGGAAGGAATCTAAGAAAAAGTAGTTAAAGAGAAACCACAAATAAGACTGTAGTAAAATCCTAATATATCAGTAACACAATAAATACAGTTGGGCTAATTTCATCAGGCAGATTTTATCATACTGGATAAAAAGAAAATCTGCATACTACTTAAAAGGGATGCTCAATTAAATAATTATCTAAATTAAAACCATACAGAAATGGATGAGTAACTATATACCACTCAGAAAATGACCAAAAGAAAGTTGATATAGCTAAATTAATCAGACACAGCAGTGTAAGGCAAAGAAAAACCATTTATGGCGCTAAAGCAAGAGTACCACTTAATAATAAGACTTAGAAGGTAAAAGGGAAGGAGACTCAAAAAATAGGAAATGCTGATATGACGGTAAATAGCTTGGGACAAGATGGGATAGGGTGCACATGGGTGAACTTTTAAGATTACTTGGAAAGATGGTGAGGGCAGCTGAGAATTCACTTGTGTCCATTAACTATTAGCCACCCACCTATTATAAAAACATTATACTCTTTTTGAAGCTTTCCCAAGTTATTCTTGAAAGTGGTATTTCATCTGCTCCCGGAACCCATTCTGGGGCAGCATTACATTAACTGGGCTTCTGCTCAGCTGTTCAGGGTGAAGGTCCTCATCTTGGTACTGAATCAACTACCTATTCTCAAAACTGTGTGATTCACATTTTTCTTTATGGGCTGAAAGCAAAATAGAAATGGTAACCACACCAATAAGCAATAGGAGGTTGATTACTCAACAAAGGGTTATTGTACTTACATGGGCAAAATTCCAAAACATCAGCCGAGATGGTTCTTGCCAGCAGAGGCTCCTGAGGCTTTCCTCTCCTGCGTTCTACACCTGCTTCTTGCCATGGGAGGCTGGCCGTTGGTCTAGACCTTGGCTGCAGAAGACAGCCATGGAAGGGAGCTAGGCCAGTGAGCACGTACTAAGCGGCAAATGAATGTTAGGTGAGCTTTGAATTTGGGGGTAAACTGACAGCCTCTGACTTAAAATGATGACTGCGCTTTTACTTGAAGGGTATAAGCATGAGACGGGACCTCTCCAAATGCTAGCAAGCAGAGTGTGGGGCGGAAGTCAGCTACTGGGCAGATTTTAGGCATCAGGGAAAACCCAGGTTGGCTTCTGTCATTTACTACGTTGTTTCAATTCACATAGACGGTAGTGCCCTAGTCTAGGTTGGTTTCACTGGAATATGATGACAGATGCCAGGGAGTTCAAATTCTGATTACACGTTGAAGGTAACGCCAAAAGGATATTCTACTGCTGCCTTTGACATGGCATCACACAGCGCCCGCAAACCGTGTATAAACCTATGATGTCCGACTTCTTAGAAATATCAAGTTAGTTATTGAGCCCTTACCGGCTAAATTTGGCAGATTGACCATCCTTGTCCAACAGTTCTCCTTCCAAACACTTCTTTAAAAAATCAGTGAAGAAAGAAAACCTATTAACATCAAGTAACCTCAAAGACTAAGAGAACATAGGAGACAACGCTGGATGAAAGATTTCAGAAAACGTTTAGACAACAATCACCTGGAGGTGTAATGGACTTAGCAGACTTGAAGAACTAGAAGTCCAAATGCCTGCAGGATGGCCCCGATAAGAATTGATCAGTAGACCTACCACCTTGTAGAATACCTGGAACATGGAGTGAAGTATGTTTGGCAACATTATTGGTTGAAAACTTATATACCAGTTAGTTGAACTTCCCCGGTCCCCTGCACTTTCCTGAGCGGTTGGGAAACTAACCCACTCACACCCATGGTAGGTAAGGGGCAGGATCAGCCTGGAGGAACTCAGCCAAGGAGCCTCCCGGTTCACAGTCAGCAGGCACAGGATGCGGGAGGCATTCCTGCAGGAGCTCAGTGCAGCAGGATAATGCAAAAAGCTATGTATTGAAATACAGGCCCAGCAGGCCTTCTGCCTTCTTCTAGAATCCTAAACAGCCAGGTTTATACCCTCCACCCACCAACACACACCAGCCAATGCTCTTCTTTCAGTCAGTTTCTCACTTTTGCATATGAAAGGACAGCCAGCAATCACTAGACAACAGAGAAAAGACAATGTAGGAGGCAGACAGAAACAAAGAGAAAGTAAAGCTGGAACAAAAGCAATCGATGGAACAGAAAAAACAAAACGAAAAAGTCATACTTAATGTAAAGATATAAGAAAAGATAACCTGGCTATGAAACAAAAGTGGGATCCTATAACAAAAGAAAAATCAGGATAATTTTTAACTTTGGAAATTAAAAAATGTGATGAACAAAAAGAGGTTTGCTTCGTCCTCTGCTGGTGGCATGGCGCGGCCCCAGAGCTGCAGGCCCTGGAGCACCAGTCTGCAGGAGGGGAGCTGCCGGCAGGAAGGCAGGCCTGGGCAGCAGCATGAAGTTGGGGCTCCGAGGCTCATGGGGGGACGGCAGTGGTGTGGAGGGCTGCATGCCTGTTGGCAGACACGGCTGAGCTGCTGGGTCCATAATGTTCCTCTGTGCTCAGCCCTCTGAATCTCCTACCTGGTGAAAAATATGGGGCCATAGGTCTTGGCAATCTGGAATGAGTCCAGCTGTCTGAGCTGCTGAAATTCTCCCTGAAATAAGAATGTAAGTTCTAACCACTAGAAAAAGGCTGAGTTTGATGAAAGCTACCTTTGAGAACAATGACATTTTGTATTGAAGACAGAGAAATGTCAAGATCTAAGGGATTTAACTAACCAACTTTTTTGGGGGGGGAATCTTGCCCATATTTTTATCTTGGCTGCCAGTATTTTAGGCAGAGACTTGGCTTTTATGAAGGTGAAAACTAAAATTTATCTTGCACTGGAATCTGTTGTTTTCGTTGGCTGCCAGAATAGCTGGAAAAGAATGCAATGCTTCATCTATTCGTGCAGTGATCAGGACCAGTCGATGCAAATGCACTTCTTCTGACAAAAAATGAAAGGAAAAAATAAGTTTGGAAAAGATTCAGAACCATGAAATGGAACATAGTGCTTGTCTTAAATGTTTTTCACTTACATAAGACTATTATACTTCTTCATATTTCAGAAAGGAAAGGAAAGAAATACTGAGCCTTGATAAACTGGAAGCTCAGCTGAAAGTTTACAATTTTCTACTAGCCTTTTCAAAAGCAAAGCCATCTGTATTAGCTTTGTGTCTTCTCAATCTGGAAGTAGAAATGTAATTCATTAAATGTTTTCGAGTTTTTCTGCTTGCTGTAAAGCATTCAAAGATTAATGACATGGAGTTCTTTTACTGGAGTGAAGTGGTTTCTAAACGACTAGCTGAATATTTTTCTGTTGAATGTTGCAAGATGTTAGCTTGGATTGTTTCTAGGTGTGGAGTCCAAACCCTCGAAAGACAGCCAACCATGGTGTTCATGAGTTGTCAACAGTACCAGTGGAAAGCTGTCTTGAAGAAAGGCAGACTCTGAAGATGTGAGTTTTAAAGAATGAAGTCTCTGCAGCTCTCTCTCCATTGCTGTGATCAAAGATGCCCTGTCTTTCAACTTGGAAGGGCACAGTCTCTGTGCTTCCATTTAGAAATATAATTGTACTGTGTGAGAATTTAAAGTATGTGAATAGGTAGTTTTCTTTTCCAGTCCCATATAGGCAAGAATACAAAGATTCGAACACCTGTTATCTATTATTATTCAGACCAGATCAATTTTATTTACATATTCTAAGCTATCAAATGGGCTAGGACCTCTCAAATGATTGGAAAAGAAATTAAATATAGGCATTTTGTTTTTCTCTTTGAATAAAAATGATCTTTAGCTACTTGCTCATCTGGATAATAGATTTCTGGGTAAGGAAGTAAGGACAGATTGTTTTCTTGGTGATGTATGAAGTAGGAGGCATTGCAAACTACGGAGAATAAAAGTAGCATGTGAGTGGAGATGAGGTTTAAGGGGACTGGGGAAGGTTCTGGATGGGTTTTGAGGGAAATGTTGGAGGTAACTAATCAAGGACAAGTAACAGTACCGAGACCGATGGTGAGGTCCTAGCCAAGGCTGGAAACCATAAATGCATAGTAGTGCAGAACCAGAAAACTAAGGGCTTTAGATTCAGTACTCTCAACTTCCAAAATGTAGAGATGACAAACTGTTTAACTGATACTGCTCACGGATTTGGTTTTTGCAGGTTGCTGTTGATATTGAACTTCGGACGTTTGAAGTCCAAGTCCATTAAAGGAGGAAGGTAGCCTAGGATGGAACTGATAAATTCCAAGAAAATGGAGAATCCAGGGACAGGAGGGTGAAGGTTTTGGGTTGTTCAATGGATCAAAAAGTCAGAAAGAGAAGTCTGCAAACATACGTGGTGCAGGCGCCCTGGAAGAGGAAAGAGGAGAAGGTGTGGACGTTAAAATTGTCCAATGAAGAGAAATAGGAATGAAAGTTCTTTGCAGCCTATGGCTCTCAGATATTTGTTATTCTAAATTGTGTACAAGTCACTTTTGTAGGAAGTACTGCACTCTGCCTGTCTCAGGGAGGTGGTCAGAACCTATGTGTGAGGAGATTTTAGGCAAATATCAAGAGCTCTGATTAAATCCAAGGCTTTTTTTATGGCATCGGAAGCCGTGACGAGTCATTAGCTTTGTCCCATCATAATGACCTTCCACATATCTTATAATTCAAATGGTGACAAGATGACTTTAGCTCAGTAATTTTCCTGACAGGTCAGATACAACCAGTGAAAACCCCAACACAGGATTTTATTCCTTTTTGTTTCTGGGATGCTTGTCTCTTCAACCTCTTTAGGACAGTAAATACTTCAAACTGATAAACAACCCTGAGCTCCTCAACAAATTTAACTTCTAAATCCCCAAATATCAGGGTGTTTGGTTTTCTGCTCAGAGTCTTAAATCCTGATTCTTTTGTTGTAACTATTTACTTTTATCAACAATTACAGCAACACATCCCCCCCACCCCCACAAGGGGTATTTCTTCCTGAAGAGACCCACAAAAATGCATCAGAGAAAAGACATCTCAGGACACCTGAAGCTGTTTTCCTCCATTGCCATAATGAGTCTGTTGTTTTGAGATAATATAGCACTTTTCATCTGGAGAGCTTTTGAAGAAATGCTTCCTTCTTCAAATTATGTTGAATTATAGTCTCTGTTTTCCTGTCAGGGACATTGATCACATTATCCTCAGATAAACTAATTTCATGATTTATTAATGATGATAGGGCAGTAATTTGACCTAGTAGGTTATGAATGGTGAAATAAAAGAAACTTAATAGGAGAAATTTTGGAATTTAAAGAATTATAACTTTGATCTAGCCTGAAAGAGTTGTTGTCATTTCAGAAGGAACTGAAGGCAAGCCAGCTGAAAAAGATCCGAAGTCTGCAGCAATTGACAAAAGGGAGTTTTTCTTAGAAGGCAGGCAGTGGCCTTAGGGAAGGAGAATGCGAAGGTTACTGAGCAAGACCAGAAAGAATTGAATAGCGAAATTGGGTTTTTGAAGATATCAGGATGAAGTTTAACCTGGAATTGTTGAGTAAAAGTACAGCAAGAAAGGACAGAGTCCCACCCCGGGGCTGTTATTAGTGGTTTGCTAGCTGAGGAATAATAACAAAGGAAGGCCAACCCTACCCTAGCATGAAGTGTTTCGATTTTACTTTTAAGAGATACTGTTCTTACCTAGGTAAAGCATCAGATGACATCTATTAACCAAAGTCTGAACTTAGTCAATCATTTAAGCATCAAATGATTCACTGAGTTTTTTAAGTGAAAATTTAAAATTGTCCTAGAAAAAGATTTTGCAGGAGATTGGTCTGAGATCATGAAATAAGGAAAAACAAAAACAAAACAAAACAAAACAAAACAGGTGGTATTTTGAACTGCTATGAATTGGATGTCGTGGTGAGTAGAATAATAGTTCCACAAAAGATGTGCAAACCCTAATCCCCGAAACCTGTGAATGTTACAAGGGGTCATTATGGTTGAGGATGTAATTGAGGTCGCTAACTGGCTAACCCAGGACATTATTCTGGATTACCCAGGGGGGCGCTGCGTAATCACAAGGGTCATCAAAGGAGAAGGAGAAGGAGAACAGAGAAATAGCAGCACAGGAAAGACTCAACTCTCACTTCAGACTCTGAAGA
This sequence comes from Phataginus tricuspis, assembly GCA_029783875.1. Taxonomy (NCBI): domain Eukaryota; kingdom Metazoa; phylum Chordata; class Mammalia; order Pholidota; family Manidae; genus Phataginus; species Phataginus tricuspis. Next base: position 4,485,682 of record JAQQAC010008719.1, on the reverse strand, counting down.
CAGAAGCGATCATGAGCTAAGGGTTGTGGGCCGTCCGTCTCCAGCAGATGGAAAAAGAAACAACATGAATTCCTCCCTGGAACCCTCAGCAAGGAATGCAACCCACTGACATCAAGGCTGATGTGAGCCCAGTGACACCCATTGGAGACTGTCCTCCAGACAGAAGATAATACATTTATGATTTTTAAGCCACTAACTTTGTAGTAATTGGTTACAACCACAATAGGAAGCTAATACAGATACGAATTTATTGGACTGATGTGATTGGTAAAGGAAAGAGAGGAGCAAAACAAAGATATGAATCAATTATTTTTTGACTTGAATGGTCAATTGGGGTAACGATGCATCCACGGAAGTCAACCGTAATTGGCAATGGGAGATGTTTTTGAGGATAAGACAATAAGATTCAATTAATTTATGTTGTATTGAGGTAGTAGAATGATATGAAAACATAAATATTTGGATGGAAAAACAGATCTAGAAATTCATGATACAGAGAAGCTATGAGAACAGAGAATTAAGCTAAAGAGTATTTTAGGCAAAAATATAATGATTGAGCTCTGGAGACTTTCAGATTTAAGCATAGATTGAAATTTTGAAAACAAATGGAACAATCAGAGAGGTGGAAGAGAATCAGTAAAGGACAGGGATAAATTCTAAGAGAGTTTGTGGTTCATAATTGGGTTTCAGAAAACGTGTTGAATGAATAAAAGAGAAGTATCCTAGGAATTAGGTGAAGGTTAAGCCTGCGATTGTTAAAAATGATCTTGCTGGTTCAGGGAGGTAAATACTGCTGCCATACACTACTATAGGCTTGGGGATTAACATTCCAGCACACAGATAGGAGTTTATGTCCTGAAAATTTTCATCTAGCGATAGGTTATGTGAGTGCCTGTTTCACTGTGCCCTTGCCTGTACTGAATGTTGTAACTGAGGAAGAGGTCAAGTGCACCCAATAGACTGAGGTGTATTTCTGGGTACATTATCAGTCAATGTAGGACAAAATTTTACTCTATAGCTTTATGCCTTTCATCTCCCAGCATGATCCTATTCCCTTATCCTTTCCCTTTTTTTTTGCCTAATTTATGTCCTATGAATTCATACCTTCCAGAAATTTCTTTACTTCCATATGTCAGTGTAAAATATACAGTACAATATACTGTATTGTTCACATAATTCATATATACTTATGTGCATATATGAACTACGTATCTCATATGAATATCAGATTTGTATATAACCATGTGTATTGCATTATATTTCTTACTTTTTTCACTAAACCCGTATAGAACTGGAATTTTTTTGGTAAATACTGGAACTTGGTAAATCCTTGTTTAGTTTCCACCTGAGTTATCTAGTCTTCAGTGACAATTAGAATGCTTCAAACTCTTTACTTCTATTGCACTTCAATGAGTATTTTTATCCATGTCTACTTACATATCTGAGCAAAGGTTTCTCTAGAATGCTTTTCTGATTTTAGATATATACATACCTTTATTTAACTAACCAAAAGATTTTATTTCCAAAATGAATGCCACTGATTACATCCAACTGCAGTGCCTCAGGGTTTTTGCTTCCCTGCATCTAAACCAGCATTTGGTATGGTTTGAATTTTTGCCAGTATGATGAACATGCAGGGTATGTCACTGGTATTTTCATTTGTTCTTCTGTGATTGCTATTGAGATCAGTTTTCTCTTTATATATTTATGGTGTTTGTGTCTATAAATTGTTCCTATCCTTTCCCAATTCTTTCTGGTTTCCTTATTTTTTGGTAATATATGAAACTTCCTTGTATATTTCAGATCTTAATCACTTGTCAATTTTGGTTGTTGTAAATACCTTGTTACTGCTAACTTCATCTGAGGGTCACTTGTTTGAGGAAACCTTTATTTCTGATATAATACCATATGTGATTTTCCTGTGCATCGTTAATGCCTCTGGGTCTTATTTAAACATTATTCTCCATATAGAGATAAAATATATTAGAATGTACTTTCTTTTAATTCTGTTGTTTTTATTTTCACAGTATGTCTTCAATCCGCAGAGCTTATTTCTGTAACGTAGGGTCATAATTTCATTGTGTTTTCCATATCGTGAACCAATTATTTCAACATTATTCCCCAAAGAGTCCATACTTTATCCACTCTATGCTATGTTAGTCTTTTATCTTTTTACATCGAGTTTTGCTGTATGGAAACCAGGTCAGTGATTCAAATAAGCTTACTGTTTTCACTCTACAAGTGTTGAGAACTTCCCTTTGTGTTCAGTGGTTTTTAAGCATTTTTTGTACCATGTATAAACATGTATTGTTTTACTTTTTCTGTCCTGCTTTGTACTCTATATGGTTTGCCAAATGAATACATGTATTTTTCTTATTTACAAACAATTCATGACTTTTATGTCTTCAGTTAATCCATCTCCATTTTCTTATTTATTTTTCTCTTTCTGAGATTTTTGTCAGATGGGAATTGATATTCTGACCTTTAGTTTTCATGTTTTATAAATTTCATTTTTATAGAGTTCAGGTTAGGGTATGTACAAGTACAAAAAAGCCTATCTCATTCATTTAAATAGCCATGCAATACATTATAATATTATTAAAAATATTTTATTGATATACATTTAGGTTTCCAATTTTTACTACCACAACAAAAATGAATCATTCTACTATGTACACTTTGTTGCTCATCTGGGACTATTTCCTTTGAATTATTTCTTAGGAGTTGAACTGCTGAGTCAATAGAGATGTACAATTTTATTTTGATAGAATGTCAACTTGTTTTCCCAAATGATTCTCCAATTTGTACTCAGAGAAGATACAAAAGTGCTATCCCTGTACGTTTGCCAAAGTTTGATTTCATCACTGTAATTCTTGTCAAACTTATGAAAAATAATTCCTTTCATTTGCATTTTTCTTGGAACTAGTCAGATTGAACATCTTTTTTATATATATTTATGTAGACATTTATGATTTTCCTTTGTGACTTGTCTGCTTATATCCTGCCCATTATTTCTATCTTTTCTTCTTAATTGACTTTAGAAACTCTGTATATATATTCTGGATAGTCATCTTTAGTCAGCAGTAGTATGGTACAAAATTTTTCCCAGAACTTTGTCAAAGTTTTAACTTTCCTTATGATTTATTTTGTATTTGGGATGCTTTAGTTTATATGAAATAAAATCTGTCCATCCGTTTTATTTACCTTTTGTGTTTTACATAGAAAATCTCTCTACCAATATTAACATGTTTTCTTCTACTACATTTGTAATATTTATTAACCTGGTATTTATACACACATAGGTCTGTTCTACTTTTCTTCAATGTGTAAATCTAATCATTCAAATATTAGTAATTGAATAGTCCACATTTTCATTTTTATTTACAATGCTGTCTTCACCACAAGCAAAATTAAAATAAATACATGCATCTGTTTATGGAAACTGTCATTCACGCCCTTCCTCATGACTTTAATTTAAAAAATTGCATAGCACCCTTAGTTTATTCTTTTAATGAACATAAGAATTAGTTTTTTGTTAATTTCTTTTGTCACTGACTGAGGTTATATTTAAGCATAGATTTATTTGCTTCTCTATTGCTCATGATACACATTTTCTTTTTCCAGTTCTTTTAAATCTGCCAGTAAACGTTCATAGTTTCTCTTTGTTCCTCACTCTTGTTTTTTCGCTATCACGCTTTGATATTTGTATTTTTAAACTTCCTGATTCTTCTTCACAAACATTTAATAATTAAAAGAAAATCATTTTTCTTTTCAAGTTTATTAGCATAAATGTGTGCCATATATTTCTCATAATTTACTATTACAATAATATTATTTTTTTCTTTCTTGTTTTTCTTTTTTGATAAGGTGTATCTTACATTTTAATTTTACTGTATTGACTCCAAGAATCAGCTCCTGATATTAACCAATTCTATTATTTTTTCCCTTTATTTTATGTTGTCAGTCAACCTACTTATAATTTCTGTATTTACTTTTTATTTTTTTTTAAGGTTAATTTTATAGTGATTTCAGAATTGTAAATAAATATGTATTTAAAATACTGTTATTATATGTATTATATGTTTTAATATAATGAAAACTCTTAATTTATACTTCTGTTGTAGCTTTGATTCCCTCCCATATAATTTGATATACATTTTATTGTTAATATGTTTAAGATGTATTTCTTGTCTTAAATTATAATTGTATAACTTAGGACTCAATATTATTTAATTTAAAATATGGTCTATTTAAATTAAATAAGCATGTATGAACTGTACAAAGATTGTTGAAATATGGTTATATGACATTTGTAATAAATGAACACACTTGGAAAGTGAAAAATTGTATTTCACTATGACTTAAAGTTGTATTTCTCTGATTAGTAATGGATATTACCATTTTCATGTATTTTAATGTAATTTCAATTTACTTGTAAAATTAATGTTTTTATTGTTTTTCTTTAACTTTTTTATTATGATAGCATCTTTTTCCTACCAACTCCCAAAATTTCATTAGAAAATTAAGGGTTCACTCTTTGTGTCATAGGTTGCATTTTTTTCAGTTTATTTAATTTTATTTTTCATTTTGATCTATTTTATTTTAAGTGCAGATAGCTTCCATAAGATTTTTGAATTGAGCCATGATGTACCTACAGTGAAATACACAGATCTTAAGAGCACCACTCAGTGAATTGGACAATATCCCAATCTTACATCGCCAGAGAAACTCTCTTTTTACTCCCTTCTAGTTGATCCCCTCTTCTGCTGATTACCCTTCTTCTGATTTCTATCACCATGGGTTGGTTTTCTGTGTTCTAGAAATGCATATAAAAGAGTCATACTATATTTATTTTGACTGCTTCTACTCTGAATATATGTACTCTGAATGATGTTGGACTCTATTCACTCAACATGGTTTCTGTGAAATTTTTCCATGTTTTGGTTTTATCAGTAGTGTGTTCCTTTTACTTACTGAACAGTATTTTATTAAATGAATATACCAAAATATGATTATCCATTTGGATTGTCTTCCAGTTTTTGGCTACTATGAATAATGCTTTGTTAAAGAGTTTTAGAGGGCATATTGGAATTAAATTTTTTTAAGTGTAAAAAGAATTTTAAGCAACCAATAAAACAAACAGGACTTGCAGAGATGAAGGAATTAGTAAAGACATTATAACAGCTATTTTAATTATGATCCACTTGGACAACAAGGTAGAGAAAAATACCATGAAAAGGAGAAAATTGAAAAAGACTCAAATTAAACTTTTTGAGATTAAAAGAAAACACAGTATCTGAGATGAAAAATACTATAGATCAAATGGTAGACTAAATGTCTGTGTCTCCCCCCAACCCTGCAAAAATTCATATGATGAAACCTAGTCCTCAGGGTAATAATACTTGGAGGTGGGGACTTTGGAATATGATTAGGTCAGTAGGGTGGAGCCCTCATGAATGGGATTTGTGTCTTCATGAAAGAGCCCCAGAACTCCTTACGCACCTCTAACATGTGAGAACAATGAGAAGATGGCTGTCTATGATCCAGGAAATGCACCCTTCACTAGACATCCTTTCTGCTGGTATCTTGATCTGGGACTTCCCAGCCTTCAGAACTGTGAGAAATTAATATCTGTTGTTTAAGCCACGCAGTCTACAGTATTTTTGTTATCTCAACCCAAACAGGCTGAGACAGATAACATTCATATTAAATTGGATACAGCAGAAGAAAAGATTAGTGAACATGAACACACAGCTATAGAAATCAAATAAAATTATGCCCAGACACAAAAGTGATAGAAACAATGAACAGAGCATCAGTGACATATGGGATAATATCAGGCAGTCTAACATGTATGCAAATGCAGTCTCAAAAGGAGAGAATAGAAAGGGGATAAGATTAAAAACATTTGAAGAAATAATAGCTGACAATTTTGAGGAAATTGTCAGGACATTTACTGTTGAGGAAAACTGTAAGCCTACAAGCCCAAGAATCTCAAACCCCATGCAGAGTAAACCTTAGGAAAGGTACACTAAGGTACATCTTAATCAAATCACTAATAACCAATAGTAAGGAGAAAGTCTCAAAAACAGCCAGTGGAAACAAAGACAGAGGACTTCACTGTGGTAAAATTCAGAGGAATATATTTGTAATAGGTAGTATTTAATTGACTTAACACTTTAAATATAGATTATAATAAAAGCATAAAATATTAATCCTCACTTTTTAAGCTCTGTACATTCATTTCTCATACAGTCATCATTAAATTATCAATGGAACATAATAACAGTGAAAATATGTATCAACAGTGAAAATTGGAAAAGAGTGTGCATCTTGTTTCAAAGATTTGAGGAGTCTGCAGGTTACAGTAGAAGGGAAAAGGTATTGGGGAAGCCATGTTACCCTCTAGCTCACTGCATATAAAACTGTAGCCTAATTAAGAAAGGTTTGTAGGAATTATTACTGCTACCTACTTTTTTAATGGCAAGAGCTAAATAAAAGTCTAGGTTGCACAGCAGTTGATAAGAAACATAACTTGATCCTAACTGAGCCTACCTCCAGAAATTTCCTGGATGCCAGGGCTTATGTAAGGGAGGGAGCCTGCTGTACAGATTATTCTCATATTACAATTTTAACTTGATTCAGGGAGACAGCTGAGGCTAGTTCTCAGTGAGAGCTGTCAAGTCAGTAAGAATAATTTTATAGGACGCATTGAGACTGCTCCGTAATTACAGAGAAGAAACTCAGGCAAAGAAGAGAAAAATCCATATTCTGATTGCATACAAGTATAATGTCCTTGACCACTAATCTTCCCAAGTAAACTTATAATAAACCTTTTTCTCTTCTTGTTTTTATGATATGTATAGGGACTCATTCAATTTCTAAAAATTCATCTCAACTTCAATATTGTTCAAATATAAGCCTCCTTCTCTAAGGTTAAGTAAACCAAAGAGTTGAATGAGACTAAGTATACTCTGTTAAATGAAACTATTCTGAGGAAGTAAAACAAATGCCCACTTAAAGACAAACTTATAAGTAGAGAAACTTAAAAAAAGATACATAATCTGTAAATGTATTGAAGTTCAAGAAAACTAGATAAGGAATCATTAAAGATCTAAGAAAGATACTTAGAGATTAAAAATATGACTGCGTGATTCTGAAAGTACAATTAAGGGGGAAAATCTGTATGCTGGATTGCACAGAATACTGAAAAATGAATTAGCATTTTAATCCTCTAAAATTAAGTGGAAAAGAATATAATGATAAATGGAACAAACAGATTACATGGGAACTCAGAAGACTAAGTTTATACTGCCAATTATTTTCTATGTGCCTGGTACAGCCAAATGTCTTAAGATAGGTTTTCAGTGTTTCATCATGTTAGTGATGATAGGTACACAGAAACTTTCCAAACTAAAATACACAGAGAAAAAGAATGAAAAAAAAAAGGTAGAGACCAGTACATTCAAGATTGTGGGACAACTTCAAAAGATATACATGTACTTGGAATACAATAAGGAGGAAGAAAGAAAACAGAGCAGAAGTGGTTTTTGAAGTAATAATTTCTGAGAACTTTACAAAATTAATGACAAACACCACAGATCAAGGAAGTTCATAGAAGACAAAGCAGGATAAATAACAAAAGTCCTTATCTAGGCATATTATATCAAATGGCAGAAATCAGAAACAAAGAGAAAATCATGAAAATAGCCAGAGGAGATGGGTTAGGGAATTTTACTACAGAATATTAAGTATAAAAATTATGGCTGAGTATTGGTCATGACTTGGTCAGAAACCATGCAGGCGAGAGACGTCAGCAATATGTTCAAATAAGATATCCCTTGCTCGTATTATGCTCCCCCATTCCCTCAACAGCAATGATTTGACATCCCTCCACAGACAAAAGTGCCTTTGTGGGAGCTTTGGGTCCAGGTGGGAGACTGAGAAATCTTGGTGCAGTCCAAGACAGGGGAGAGCTGTTTTGAGAACTCAGGCTCACAGCCAGGCAGGTGACTCACTGAAAATAATTAAGTATTAGATTACAAACCAAACTACAGAATAAATATTCAGGAGTCCATACAGATATAAATTACTGAATAAATTAAAAAGACTGGGGAGAAAAGGCAAATCTACCAAGCACAAAATTTTCAAGTAATTCATGTAGATACTCTGCTCTCAAGGGGTTGGGACATATTCCCTACATCTTAAGTATAAGCTGTGCAGAATGACTTCCAAAGAACTGTATGGAAATGGGGGAGGTGGAGTTGACTTCGCAGTGCACAGATCTGACAAACACTACCTCAGTCAAGTGATCAAGGTTAAAATCAACAGCAATAGGATGTATTGATTGTACATGCCCTTGGTACGATGGAATGAGAACGGGACTTCACCCCTGTGGTCTTTCTCCCCAAAACGCATAACCTCAACCTAATTCCTAGAAAAAAAATCAGGTAAGTTCCACTTGAGGGACATTTTACAAGATATCTGACCAGCACTTCTCAAAACTGTCAAGGTCATCAACAATAAGGAAAACTTGAGAACATGTCAAAGTCAAGAGGACCTAAGTGGACATGAGAACTAAATACAGTGTGGTATTCTGGATGAGATTGTGCAACAGAAAAAATGATATTAGGTTAGAAACAGAGAATAGGAATAAAATGGGGATGCTAGTTAATAATACTCAATATCAGTTCATTAACTGTGATGAATGTATCATAATGTATGAAGTCATTAATAGTGGAAGCTGAGTGTGGGTGTATGGAAACTCCTTACTAACTTCTCAATTTTCCTGTGTATCTAAAACTATTCTAAACTAAAATGCGCATTTAAGAAGTCTGTTTGGGGAGTAAATTTTTATATATTTTTTCTCTCCCACAGTAAAATGTTCTCTGATTTGTAATTCTATCCTGCATGTCATTTATCTAGTAACCCAAAATAGAAAAGCCACCAAGATGGACTCTTACTAATGTAGGTTGTAACTGAATATGCCCAAGAGTAAAAGATCAATGGGAGAAAAAATGTCCTTGTGATATGAAAGTCAGTGACCCTGCAGACAGCCACAGAATGGGAGAGGTTCCCTGTGGGAAGAGCTCAGAGAGGCTCATGAACCTGAGGAACTGGGAATGGGCCCTGAGTTCAGCCTTTTTGGCAAGTACAAAGGTGGTTCTTATTCACACTAAACATAATGAATCACTGCACCATCATGTGATGTGCAATTGGACACATAATATCTACCATCTCCAGACTCTGTTTAATCTCTATCCCTTGGATATAGTCATTTAATCTAAGGTTGCTATTCAGTCTAACTGAACCATGACCAGCTCATATTTCTCCATCTTTTCTTAGAAGTTTCTATAAAAGACTTTGCTTAGAGCCACAAACTGCCCTACAAAGAATTCATGACCAGTACCCTTCTCTGACCTTACCCAGAGGAATAGGTCGCAATAGAGAGATGAGCAAGACAGACATGCTTTCACCCTGGTAGAGGTTACAGTCTGGTGGGAAAAACAAACATTAAACAAATAATTATCCGGATGACTAGTCAATTATAAAGGTGGAAAATGCTGTGAAAGGGACTAAGGTTATAACAGGGGAATCGGCCCAATGTTTGCACTTCTGTGTCTGTGGGGAGGGGTGTCAGGGAGGGAGTTCTTAATGAAATGATGCTGAATCTGAGGCATGAAGGATGAATTTAATTAGCTAGATTGAAGCTGTGGGGTTTAAGGGAGTGCCAGTCAAGGCTTCCTGTAAACGTTCTTACATGACACTAGCTTGTCATTGTCATTAGTCTATGTGCCACTTTTTTAAATCGAGTGTATCACAAAAGTCCTTTTGTTGAAATATCAGTTTTATTGTTCCTTCCCCAGTGTTTTCCTCATCAGATTCTCTTCCACAATGACGCGAGCAGAATGACATTTTGTGGAGCGTTTCGAGAACTCTTGAGGTTTACCCTCTTATGTTCTGACAGCCTGAGTCCATGTTCGCTTTGCTCTTCAACAAACTAATAAAAATTATTTCCTTCAAACACTTAAAGAATGTTGTCCAAATGTGCCCAGGGTTTTCTTTTGCTGTTATTTTAAAACACTAAGATACCATTGTTTCCTGTCCCAAGGTTCTTGTCACTTCCACTTTCCCAACCAATTTTTCCTTCTTGGTCATTATTAAGTTCAGAGTAGCAATTTCCCAAGTTGCTTCCACTATGGTCTAAGGAGCAAATAACAATTTAGTTACTAGTTTGACAGTCCGTCCAGGGCACTCCTACCAGTTTAGTGGCCTGAGAGCATTTTTTGTAGCCATTTCGGTAGGAATATTATGGCAGTTAACTTAGCGATAGTTCAGCATCATAACTCATATTGTATTCTAATGATAAAGTTTTACAACAAAGATAAGTTGTCCCTACAATAGCCTACAAAGTTTTGCATGATCCAGACTCTGCTCCTCTCCAATTTCTATTCATACTAGTCTCCACTCACACACCTTGCTTTAGATATAATTTGCTAACACAACAATCTTTTTACCTCCTTAGGCACTTGTTTATTTACTTCCCTCTGCCTGGACACTGTTTTCCCAACACTCTGCACAAAAAAAGTTCCTTCTTAATCTGAGTGTCAATTTAACATTTATTTTTCCATAACAGCCTGCTGTTTATTCTCTTCATACCACTTTTTATAATCTGAAGTTACTGCACTTATTTATGTGCTTGTTTATTGTGTCACACCAATGAGAAAGTAGATGTTAAGAGGCAGGAGATGTTCAGGTCTTTTCCTTATTTTATGCTCATGCATAGTAAGTGCTCGGTAAGTAATTGTTAAACAGGTGAATAAAAGGTATCCTGAAATGCTAAGTTCTTTGCAGAAGTGAATTAAATAAAATTGTTAAGCTGTTTGTAATTACCAAATCAGAACAGCCAATTCATACTTCTTTTGAGTGACCTTTAGCAAAAGTTCATAGAGAAGGAGTCTGATCATGTCAGGCAAAGAAATATAGACCATCTACAACATCTAGAAAAATGGACAAAATATAAGAACAAAATTGCTAGAAGGCCCAGAAAACTAACAAGATAGTGAAGAATGATGAAGCAAAGATTCAGGAATAGAGAGAAACTCAGAGAAGTGATTCTGTCATTTGGGGCAGCATGTCATTGGAGATATCTGCCAGTTCTTGAGAAAGGGGTTTCAGAGGGAGGAACTGAACAGAGTTTTAAACAGTCTTACAGGACTATAGGGAAAAAATTGATATTTAGAATTTATCAAGAAGGAATAGCATTGACAAATCTTCAACCTTTAGGTTAGAATTTGAGAGTATACTCTAGAATAAGGGTGAACCAGAAGAAGAAAAGCCCTTCAAGAAACCTAAGCCCAAGTCCTTTAAGCCTCTGCCAAGGGATATAAGTAGTCCATAAGTTTTAACTTTCCTGGCTGCATGGATTAGCATCATTTAACAATAAACAACTATTAAATAGATGAATAAGGGGTATCCTAAAATACCAGATTTTTTATTTGCAAAATGAACTAAATAAAATAGTTGAATACTTCTTTGTAAAATGACTCCATTAAAACAACCAATCTTTATTTTTGAGTGACGTTAGCAAAAGGTCATACTGCAGCAACAGAGAAGACAGCATGAGTAATTTCTCTCTAGAGGAAGTTAATGCCATCATAACCCTTAGGCTATTCCCATAATACTTCATATGTGATATTTGTATATATGATTTCAATAAAAAATTAAGTAACTCACTCATGGAAGCAATCAACATAATTTAAAACCAATAAAAACTGTAGCATATAGAAATAGACCAATGAGAAATAAAGATAATGGAATTAACACAGACTTGAAAATAACTATGGTGTGCCTGTTCAAGGAATTATAAAGATTGAAAACTTCAACAGAAAACTTGAAACTATAAAAAATAGCAAAATATTTGAAGAAAATATAATAATGAAAATTAAGTGCTTAATGTATGGATTTAAACATGCATATTGTAAGAAAATTATTGTGATGATAGGTCAAAAAAAATGCTCAGTACAAACCATAGAAAAACAATGTAATGAAAAAAATACAGAAAACAATATAAAAGATATAAAAAATACAGATCTAACAGAAGTTTAATTGTACTAATACAAGAAGAGAAATGAGAACAGAGCAGAAGCAATATTTTGACCTAATAGCTGCAGTCTGAAAATTAATGAAAAATATTACATATCTGTCTCTGTATAGAATGCATGACAATAATATCATTTAAACCTAGATAAATAGAAATTAAATATCCTAAAATACTTTCATATTCCAAGAGGAAGCTAAAAATGTTAATTATCTTTGACTTTTATAAGTCAAGAATACACGTAATTTTTATGGTAAGCACCTTCTCAGCTGATGAAAGGAAAATATGAAATATTAAAATATATTTAATTCATAAAAAGACAACAAAAAGGAAAATGAATGTAAAACAAGTTTGACCCATAAAAAATAAATTTTATAAATTAAAATATGTAGCAACTGCATTAAAAGTGGGCCAAATGTTTCAGTCAAGATTGTTAAAATTAGTGGGTAAAAGTATAAAGAGATACAAGGTATTTACATTGTTTCAAAATATCTCTCTGCAGGTGTGATATAATGAGTTAAAAGAAATGCATATTTGTTCATTCAGATGACCAAATACATATTTTCCAGGTATATTTGTTTTCATCCACAGTTCCCAAAAACACTGCAGAGCCTTGAGGGTGAAATGGATGTCTTGTATTAATGAGAAACTAGGTGAAATGGATGTCTTGTATTAATGAGAGACTTTTCGACACCCTCCAGGGCAAGCTGTAGGCTGAATCGGCCAATGGCCAATGACTTAGTCAATCATGACTATGGAATGAAACCCTCACAAAAATCCATGAGAAAAGCATCTCTCTGATAGAACTTATCATATTTACTGTTCAGATGTTCAAATCTTAACACTTGAGAAGCTGATAAAGACAAGGAAGACCTCTATCAAAACTTCCACTGAACACTGTATTGGACATTCTTGGCACATTATTATAATGTTATAAATAAAAAGTAAAAAGATGTATAAGAGTTTGGGAGAAAATGATATTCACAAATCACCTGTTAGTCATTCCATGTAATAGCTACCAAAAAGCCATGAAAAGTCTTCTGGCTTGCATGTAAAATACTTAGAAGTTGCCAATGCTGTCTTAACAAATAAAATCTGTATGGACTGAAAAATCAACAACTCTTCTTCTATCTGTAAGGTGCAGGACACAGGTAAAGACTTCCCAAGATTAGAGAGCCTGGTTCACACAGACAGCAGCTTAGCCGAGCAGAGACGTAGCAACAGCAGCTACCATAAAAACCAGTGCCAGGAACTGACAGAGTCCTGGAGGCTCAGCGTGAACAACTCAGAGTCAGACTTCACGGGGACCAAGTCCTATGGCAATTCCCACAATCCTCCCACAATATCTCCAGGACCTTGACCACAGTAAACATCAGAGGAAAATCCCTTCAGCCTTCCAGCACAAGGAGGGGAGAAGGAATCATTTGGAAGGAGAGCACTCTGCTCTTCTCAACACGGCTGGTCCTCAGAGGAAGCTAGTTAACCAGAGCCCAGCCTACTGAGGTCTTATTAAAGTCTAACCGATCTGGAGAATGGAAATACCTAACTGCAGTGGCTCTAGCCTTCCAGAAAGGAGGTGGGGAACACCTAGCTCTGGCCTGATCTATCCCTTCTATCCGACCTAAGGGGATATGGTGGGCGATGAGAAGCTTGTGAAGTTCACAGTCCACAGGCAGATGGTCACTAAGGCCTGAGACCTGCCATAGGACTGTCCCCACTCCTCACTGCAGCATCACTGAAGGCCTATTTACACCAGTTCCTCTTACCTGGTACAGTGTGTCTAGTTATCAAGAAAAAAATTACAAGACTCAGCAAAAAGCCCAAAGAACTATTTGAAAAATAGAGTAAGCTTCAGAAACATACATGTCAGGAATGTTGAAATTACCAGACCAAAAATCTAAAGTAACTGTGACTAACTCTGCTGAAGGCCCACATGGATGAAGAACATGCAAGAACAGGTGGGAAATGCGAGCAGAAAGATGGAAATCCTAAGAAAGAACAACGAAATGCCGGAGATCAAAACACTCTAACACAAACGAAGAGTGCTTTTGATGAGTTTATTGGTAGACTGGACGTAGCTAAGAGAGGATCTCTGAGCTAAAGGACAGAGCAATAGAATCCTCAAAAACTGAAAAGCAAAGCAAATAGAGACAGAAACAAACAGAAAACAATATCCAAGGACTGGGGGATAACTGCAAAGGTGCCACCATATGCAGAATGGGAATACCAGGAGAAGAAAGAGAGGAAGGGGCAGAAGAAATTATTTGGAACAATAATGACTGAGAATTTCCCCAAATCAATGTCAGACGCCAAGTCACACATCCAGGAAGCTGGGGGACACCCAACAGAAGACACGCCAGAACCAATAAATCCCACCGCAGGACGGCCCATTATTTTCAGGTAACAAGAAAGCAAAGATAAAGAAAAAAATCCTGAAAGAACCATTGGAAAACAACACCTTACCTAGGGAAACAGAGATAGGAATTACATCTGACTTCTCAGAAGTCATGCAAGCCAGAAAAGAGTGGGGTGTAATATTTAGTGTTTTTAGGGCAGAGGATTTTTAGGGCAGTAAAATATGCTGTATGAAATAATAATGGACATATGTCATTATACTTTTGTCCGAAATCATAGAATGTACAACATTAAGACTGAATCCTACGGTAAAGTATGGACTTAGGGTTTTTATGATGTCAGTGTAATTTAACCTTGGTAAAAAACACCATTCTGGTAAATGACACTGATAATGAGGGAGATATGGATGTGGGGTTACAGGGATTGTATGGGAAATCCCTGTAATTTCCTCTCAAATTTGTTGTAAACCTAAAGCTGATCTAAACAATATGATCTCTTAACAAAAAGGCAATGAAAATAAATAAGTTACAGGTAAACTCACCAACATGGATGAAGCTCACAAGTATGATGTCCAGAAAAAGAAACCAGATATGAAAGGATGCATATTGAATGATTCCCCTTATGTAAAGTTAAAGTAACAGAGATATACGTGGTGTTGGAAGTCAGGGTAATGACTGGAAAGGCATAGGAGGAATGTTATTGATATGTTGGAAATTTCTCTTCCTTAACTTTACATGGGTTTATAAACCTAAAAGATTTTCCTAAAAATGATTAAAGGTCTTCTGACCCTCTACCAATTAAGACAAAAAACTTAGATAACTATATACACACTTTTTGAATTATGCATGACTTTGGCAATTCAAAGTTAGATACATTACTAAAAAAACAAGTGCATGTATAACATTATTATTATTATTTTAGAGAACAGACTCACATACGAACTATTTGGTAAATGGTCTCATAGTTCTGATAATGTATTTTTTCTGATGTTTTCCAAATGCCTTGAGAAATATGTGTGGATCAAGGCACTGTTCTTCCAGGACAGACTGAGTAACTTTTATGTATGCTGAGGTCACTTTTTTCAGTTAAATTTATTAATCACAAAAGACTTTATTTCAGCATATTAAGCCATCTAAAGTCATACGACCTCTTACCTATGAAGAACAGAAATGTAAAATGAAGAAAAAATTTGTCCTGATGGTTCCCTCCAATAATGACAAGTGATTTCAACACCTATGAGGGATGTCAACATTTGACACTTGAATATGTCACACTTTTCAGTATTCTTTTGTGTATGTGATCTCTTTGATACATTTTAAAAGAAGTCCTGTAAGGTAGATATAGTTTTTTTAAAAAAATCACCATTTAAAAAATTGAAGCTACTAAAGGCCGTTGAAGTTAAGTAATAATATATCCAATGCATAAAAACGTTTCTGCCACGAGTAGACACTGATAAGACCAGTTCTTTAAACTTCTAGTCCAGTATTTTTGCAAGGCAATAAAGTCATTTAATTTTAGTCAATGCTCGAAAAAATAGTTATTTTTTAGGATGTCATACTATCTTGTTGCTTACCAATATCAATACCTCAATTTATATACTATGATGTTATCCAGGACAGTATATCTTATTATAAAAATTTATGTAAAGCAAACCAACCTGGTATGTAGATGTTCCATGGAATTTTCTAGACCTTGGTTTTATTATATATTAGCAATGACTATTTACTGATATGTTAGTTCACAACGTGGGACTCTCCCTGGTGAAATCTGAAACTGGCATCTGTCCTTGGAGTCAAAGAGAGATTTAAGAAAGAGGCAAGCCATTCCACATTGGTAGGTGGGAGGTAGTTTTAATAAGCAAGAGGATTTATATATGAGGCTTGTCTTGAGTGAGAGCAAAAGAGTAAATCTCCACCCTTACCTGTCAGGAACTTAGAAGTTTGCGTGGCAACATTAACTAGGTTCAGTTGTGTACATGGTCCAGGTGGTCTCAAAAACACATTGCTGTCTCAAGGCTGAGTCCTTGAAAACAGCTCCCACTGTGGGAACATTCAAGGACCCTAGGGGTGGGGGTGAGGAGATTGCAAGTGCCTGGTTTCAGCTCAAGAGTTGACCAGGGTCATGTCCTCTCCATGCCTCCCTCCAACATGGCAATGATTTCTATGCCCCTGTTTTATTTCAGTTATTTCATTTATTGTTCATAATACACCATAAGCAAATACTAATATTATCCTCATTTTTCGGATGGAGAAATTAGTAGAGAAGTCAAGTGACTTTTCCAGGGCTATATAATTAAAGAATGAAAAGGATGGGATTCAAACAAGTACATATAAATCAAGAAGATGCTTTAATTACCAGGCTACACTTTCCTTAATATGTTCAAATTGTTTTTGTTTGTGGAAAAATAAACCTACTGCTTGTATCTTTCCTTTCACTCCTGGCTTCATTATCATGTACTTTTTAAATTTTTTCCATTTTTCCTTCTATTAACTTTTAGTTAAAAATCACTTTACTGTTATTTAGTGGTTACCTAGGTGATTTTATAATAAACATTTTGACTTATTTAAATATAATGTAAATTAATACTTTTTACCATATGTCAAACAACCAAAAGACATTAGAACATGTAAATTCTATATGTCTTCTAAGATTCATGTTTTTTAACTTTTTAAATTCTATATGCATTTTGGACAGCACGTGATACTGTTATTATTCTATAAAGTTAACATTAATTTGGATTTAGTTACATATTTATCCTTCTCATCATTCTATATTTATTTCCCTCTCCCCGTGTTTCCATCTATGATCAATTTTCTTATGGCCAAATAACTTCTCTTATTATTTCTTTATGTGTATCTGTTATTGACATTCTCCAGGTGTGTGTGCACATATTTGTGAAAATATATTTGTTTCACCTTCATTTCTGGAGGGTATTTTTCTTACATGTAGAATTCTAGGCTGACAGTTATTTTCTTTTTGGTATTTGAAGTTGCTATATTAATTTTTATAGCACCTATAATTTCTATTTGTAATTTAGCTTTTGGTCTTATCATGACTCATTTGAAGGGACTGTGTCTTATTTGGCTACATGTAAATATTTCCCTTGCCTTTTCTCCTTAGCAGTTTTACCCTGATGTGCTGCAGTGTGTTCATCGTTTGCTGATCTTGCTTGGGCTATAGGAGTACCTCCTGAATCTGTGGCTTAGTGTTTTTTAGTTTTGGAATATTGTCTAACTACTATATATTCACATATTGCTTCTGTCCAATTTTTTCTCTTTTGCTTCAGGGATTTCAACATTCATATTATAACTTTTATAGTGTCCCATGCATCTCCTATGTTTTTCATTTTTTATTCCTTTTTCCTGTGTTTCAGTTTTATATTTTCTACCAATTGGTTAATATACCACTTTGCTAATAATTTTATCAGCTGTGTTTAATGTCTTGTTACATTCATACAATAATTTCTTAGTTTTGTTTCCAGGATTCCTCATGTTTCAATGACTAATATAATAATTCATGCATATAAGGATTATCAGTGAATGCTAAGACAGATGAAATGCTGGGAAAAATAATTTTCATGTGATCTTAAAGACTCATCTCACAGATTAGGTACTAGTTACAATAGTTAAAATGTACCTTTACATGAAGAGATTTGGTAGTTGCTTGATTACCAAATGACCACTTTAACATCACCAATAGTAGGACAACAGGCCATTGAATATATTCAGCTGTAATGCAATAAAAAAGTACACTATGTCTTTTATGGTAGTATTCTTTCAAAAAATGTGCTTGGTTGAGTCTCATAATGAGGAAACAATCAGAGAAATTCAGAATACAGACACCCTACAAGACAAATTGCCTGGACTCATCATGACAAACAAACTAAGGGCAACCAGTTCCAGATGAAAAGAGACTGAAGAGATAGACTGAGCACATGTAAATATGTGAGCATTGATTAGATCCTGGACTGGGAAGAAATCAATATGGAGTACTTATTAGACATTAAAGGATTATTTTTCATTTTCTTATGTATTATGGATATAAAAAAGGATGTCTTCATTCATGTAATACATACTGAAATATTCAAAGATAAAGTGTCATCTAAAGCTTCTTTTTAATTGATTCAGCAATATACACACATACATGTTTATATATATACTCAATGTGAGTCTGTATACATGTAAATGTAATTAAATACATATTTTAAAATGAGTGAGTTGCTCACAATTATCAAATGAATATACAATAATAAAGTAGTTTCCTCCTATCTCAAAAGAGAGGATAAATTATGGTTCTCACATGCCATTTACTAAGGTAGAAAATGTGAAATACATTCCAGATAGCTTTTCTTAAAATATTGAAAAGTAAATATTTGAAGTCTAAAGAAGTAGCTGTTACATATCTTGAAACAGTGGACTAGAACATTTATCAGCTATCTAGATATGAGCAATGAAATCTTAAAATTATTATATGTTAAGTGAGAGTAGTAAAATGCCCAACTCTGTGTAGTCTCTTATTTCTTTCAAGGCAGCATATGTATAGTGGACGTGTTATGACACCATTAGGCAAATTATACTTCCAGCTGTTTATGGCCAGCATTCCTTCTTTCCATTTTCACTGCAAATATTTTTGCTCCAGTAAAATTATTTTATCTTCACAGGAAGAGATTCAAGGCTTTTATTTTGTTAGCCTGGGAATGGGGCTTTCGGGTGCTCTTTCTTTGTGGGTTGTGCAAGTTACCAGGCTTGCCTGTGCTTTTTTAGTCCAGCAATGGCACAAAGATATTTCTGTATTGCTTTTTTCACTATGTAATAGATTCTAGTATAATTCCCATGAGTTAGATTCTGTGGAAACGTTTTTCTTACTAAGAAAAAAATGCATGTGAAATTAACTTACCTCTAAATCCTGATGGAAGTGATGCAACGTGATGGTTAATGATGTTCCCTGGAGATTTGGAGTGCACATTTCTAAGACCAGGACAAGACTACAATAAAATTTCTAGTTTCTCCTATTGCCTAGAGGGAGATTTCATTCAAGCCGATCCAGGCATTGCTTTCTAATGGTTTCTTTTGCATCTGCTGTGACAACACAACATATTTTACTCTCTTAAAAGAACTGAAGGCAAAACTTTTTCCCTAAGTCTAGCATAAATTCCTAAACTTGTAATTCCATTTGGTGTTCTGTTGTCAGATGAGAAATAATGAGAGTTAAAAATATTTTTTTGGAAAAAAAAAGCAGAAGCATTTGTTTTATACTGGAAATTTTCTCTGTCCTCCATATATTGGAGCTGTTGCTCAGTTACAGAGCTAAAACATGACGGGAAGGTGGCTCACCAGTGACTGACATAGGTCATGGGAGGAGGTTTAAAGAATTTTAGGGCTGGAGATTCTGCACTCTGGTCCCAACTTGATTAGCCTGGATTCTAACCGATTTCTTTGGTTTACAATAACACATTCTCCAAACCTATAGGTGAGGGAAAAGAAAAAAAAAAGATACAGATTAGATGGTGAATAACTTCGCTTTTCATAAAACTACCAAGATGCAAGGAGGGGAAAAGTCCGCGAAAAAATAAAGCATAAATATTTGCAGTAACTCAGTGTGTCAGAAGAGGGTTCTCTTTTTCCCATTTGACATCTCTACTGCACACCCTCCATCTCATTCAGAAAAGGGACATGCCTTCCTGCATTCTGAGTAACTGATGCAGGAGGTCACTATGTCAGGAAAGTCATTTCACAACAATGAATCTGAGTAGAAACTTGAATGACATAAAGGGCAATCCAGGAGAGGTTCCGTGAAAATAGCAATTCAGGCAGAAGACACAGTAAATGAAATGGTCCCAAGGGAGTAAATAAGTAGTTTAGTATGGGACTGGAACTTAAGGTTAGGTTTGCAACATCATAAGAATTCTTGTAGTTCTACCATGATATATTGAATCTATTGCTTTCGAGGCTTTTAGCTTCACTGTAAAGTGTCTCACTCACCTGGGCTGCTGTACTGGAGAAATTATGTGGAGGCAACCCACAGAAGATCCCGAGACTATGTGGATGACAAACTCTCAGGCAGCCTCAGGTGATCCAGCCCACAGCCGTTTCAGCCTTCCCACCTGAAGCTGCAGATATGATGGAACAAGGGGGAGCCGTTATCCCCCTGCTCTGCCTGAGTGCCTGACCCACAGAACCATCAGAGATGACAATAATATGGCTCTGGTTTTAAGTCACAACATTTTGGAGTAGTTTGGGCTGCAGCTGTAATCAGAACAGAGTTTGTTTCTGGAAGTGTAGTGCTGCTATAATAAAAACCCAAAGCATTTGCTCTTGGCTTTGGGACCCAGTGGCAAACCAAGCTGAAGGAGTCTCAGAGAGATTGTTAGTAGAAACTGGAAATACCTTGAGGAAACTTGGTAAGGGCTTGAGGTGAGGAAAGTATTATTGGAAATTGGAAAAAAAAAAAAGGGATTCTTGTTATGGCAGAAAGTTTGACAATAGTGTTGCCTACAGTCACTTGAAAAATAGAAAGAGGACCTAACGAACTCGTGGATCTGGGAGGGGAGAGTTTTCAGGCAGAATGCACAAAATGACAACAGGCTTCTTGTTGCTGCTTGGGATAAAAGATGAGAAGAGATACACCAAAGAAGAAACCACTGTTTTTGAACAGAATTTAGAGAAATTACATAAGCCAAAACTTGCTGGATTTGAGAAAAAAAAAAACAACTTTCTGTTCTCAATCTCTCATGGAAAAAAAATATCAAAGTAAGAAATCAAATTCAGATGGGACTGGCTATAAATCCTTTGTTAAAATCTCAAAAACGTATAAACTGGTGTGTCTCCTAGACATTTTCGGTTAGAAAAAAGCCATATAAAGAATTTAATGGGATGCCTCATAGACCTTCCCTGTTAAAACAATAGAACCCCTAAGACTACTAAGGGTTTTTATATCACAGCAGCTTTACAGGGGACCCAAGGTTTTTACGGACTTTGAGAAAAGATTTGTGAATATATATTCTGTTTAATGGAATAGATGACAATTTGATACACAAAGATTTTAAAGGAATATTATTAGCCCAAATGAAAAGAGCCTTTTGGGTTCTAACCTACTTCAGAGAAGAAGTAGGTTGAGATGCTTCCTTATATTTAGGGATACATTTTCTTTTTCTTTAAAAAATACAGATGATAACATTAGAACAGGACATTAACTAAAAAACAGTGTCACTAAATTAATTTAAAAATTAGGAGGACGTTGATCTATAAACTTCTGACTATCCATTAAGAACCTTTTAGCTTTGTAAACTGAGTGCATATTATGCATTTTATAACTATCCAAGGAAATACATTAGAATTCTTAAGAAGAGGAAGCAGAGCTGAAAGCATTAGAATTACATAGCAAATGAATATGGACCATCAGAAATCCAACATAATAAGAACCCAATATCGAAAATTCTATTTTAGGAATTCAAACTCATGAAGAGCAATTTCCCTCATATTGCCTACAATATTCAACAAAATTCAAAACAAATATTGAAAAAGACAATTTATGGCAGGTAAAACACCTGTATTCAAATCTTATTTTCCTCCAATTATTAGGGGTTTGATTTCAAGCAATTTAAGCAACCTCTCTATACCTACATGCCCTTATGTATAAAATGGGAGTAATCATAGTATATGTACTAAAGCATTGTGAGAATTAAATGGAAGAATATATGTGAATCATTTAGCACAGTCCTGGAAGATGGTAGGTAGGCAATAATGGTGACTATGATCACCACCTGCACTAGAATCATCACGGCAGTTATTCCACCTTTATCGTCTTCATCATCTTCATTATCATCACCATTGATCGTTATGAACCAGGCACTAAACTGGCAGGGGATATGATCGTGGCCAGAACAATTTGATTCCAGCCTTTGCAGTCTAGCATGGGAGACAAGCAATTTCACAAGTAATCATAATTCTGTCTTCCAAGTATCCTGATAGAGGAAATAGAGGGTGCTATGTGCATACACACAGTACTGCATATACAGAATATAACATATTTGAGTGCATCGAAGACTTTGAAAAGGAAATGATGTTTAAACTGAGATATGAAGGTCAAGTGTGTGAGGAGGGATGGGAAGGTTCCCAGAAAAGAGAATAGCATGTGGGACTGTCTCAAGGTAGTTCAAGGAAGGAGAAAACTTTGGGAAGAAATTACCCGGTGATATGAACAGAGACTTACTAAGGAATTTGGACTTATCTTAAGTGCAGAAGATACCACTAATATGTAATAAAAAGGGCAAGGGGCGTCTTGAGTATCCTTATTCTCTAAAAGTCCATTTTGACAGCAGCATGCAGAACAGATTTTTGAGTATTAATGCAGAGCGCTCTGTTAGGGAGCTGTGTACATCATGCAGGTAAAAGATGTTGACTGCCTGAGCGGTTAAGAGTAGAAATAGTGAATAGACTTGAAAGATACTAGGTGAAAGCATTTTCTGAACTTGGTAACAGAGTTGATTTTGGAGATAACATAGGAAAAGGATTAAGTCATGAATGTTTTCCAAGTTTTTAGCTTGAGAATACTGATGCCATTCATAGATTTCAGGAAAAGAAAGTTGTCAAAATATAATTTGGGGGTTAAAATAATGGATGATGAGCTTAGTCCTGTGCATTTTGATCACACTGCTTCAGGAACAATTTGTTTCTTTTAGTTATAGTCCTTCATTATGCTTTCTAATTTGGTTCTACTACCTAAGTTTTGGGTGGAGTCACTGCCGAAAAGGGGACAAAATAATCTATTGAGATGATAAGTAGTAAAATTGGGAAGTTTGTCTTTAGATTAGGGAGGAGCGCATATTGAGAATATTCTTTTGGTTTATAGTTCATTAATAAATTGGCACCTGTCACAGTAATGAAATGAAATCAGCTGAAGCTGCTTTTCAGTCTATTTTAAATGTCCAAATTTAATTATGGCAATAAAAAGATTGAGGGCATTCAAAAATGCTGGGCTTTTTAAGATTATGTACCTAAATATGGCATCAAAATTAATTTTTTTCCCCAACAGATATTCAAAAAGTACTTTATATCTCTTGGAAACAATGAACTGTTTCGGTGTTTGACTTACCATTCTTTGATAGGTTGTTTTGTCGTGCTAATCCGTATTATAGTTTTATATTATTTTCCATTTCTGTCCCTCAAATTGCATGATATTCTATGCTATCCCTTAGTTTGACTTCTTGACAAAAGTAAAAAAAAAATTTTTTTTTAATTGAAAAGCAGGTTTCCATGGTCTGGCTAAAGGAGAAGAATTTCAGTAATGTTTACCTTTGTCTGGTTCTTCTTTAGAATCGCTCCTTGGCCCTGACATGATTTTTGCTTCCCTTGATTCTGTTTGAAACCTGCATACAGTAACTTTGCAGAAGCCTGCTTTTCCACCTCTCTAGATAACTTCCTAAATAATGGAGCTAAACTGGTGCACTTATATCTGATTTAGTCTTATTTCAAGTCTCTTTCATCTTCCTCATTCTTTGAGCTCTTCTTACTTTTATTTCCTGGGAAAACCAACCTGATTATTTTCAACCTTTTGTGGAACACTATTTGTGACTCATGGTTTCCATTCTTCATTCTTCTCTTCTATTAAACAAATCCAAATATAGTCCTTTTTTTAAAACATTTTTATTTTGCTATTATTAATATACAATTACATGAGTAACATTATGGTTACTAGACTCCCCCTATTATCAAGTCCCCACCACATACCCTTTTGCAGTCACTGTCCATCAGCATAGTAGGATGTTATAGAATCACTACTTGTCTTCTCCAAACAGAGTCCTTTTTAAAAATCTGCTTTACTTACCTATTTTGATTACTGCATTTATCATATACTTTATATGAAAAAGGAGGAGATGTAGTTCTGAGATATTTTGATAATGGATTTTCAATTCATTAAACAATTGGTGTATTTCAAGTTTGCTGTTTATTTTTTGTCATGTCTAATATCCTCTATTTTCTATTCAAATCATGGTCTATATATATATTCAAATCTATATATATATTCAAATCATGGCTCTACCATTTACTCTGACTGGAACACAAGCATTGGAATTAAACACCCGTGGGTTTGAATGTTACCAGATATCTCTTATTAGCTGTGTAATACCAGGCAAGTTACTTTAAAATTTCAGTCTCAGTCTTCTCATTAGTAAAATGCTGATAAAATCATAGGTGAGGATGAGTTAAATCTAAAGCTCTTGGCATTTTTATTTTGCACTTAAGTGCTTAAGAAAGTTTGACTACTGCAATTGCTAATAATTCTTTTTCCTTAATTATTACAATAATCCCTTGCCTAATATTAAGAAAACGAGTATTCCAATACTTGTCTGTTAGACTTATGTAATGAATAATAATATAATATATGTAAATATGGTGACTATAGTTTGTCCTTAATAAAAGTTCTGTTCATGGCCCACCCCTCCCTAATATATTCTGCAGATGCTTACTTCCTGTCATATTTTTATAAACATTTGTTTCAATACAGTTTCCCATAGACATTTCATTTAGTGTAGGATGCTTTTTAAAAACACAGATTTCCAGTTGCAGAAATTGGTCCAGACCAAACCAACTGAATCAGAATCTCAGGGTGGAGCCTTTTGTATTTTAAAATCTCAGGGGATTCTGGTGCACTTCAAAGCATAGAACTCTTCCATGGCTGGAAGGTTATAAAGAAAATGTAAAGAGAGGGAATCTATAAATGTATATAATGTAGTAAGTCATACACATATGAAATAATTAGCAGCAGAAGGCAAGAAAGTACTAAGTACAGCTTATAAAATGTTAAATGAAATGTCTTATCCAGCATCTGTGACTTATTGAGGGACAAGAACAATAGAAAGTAAACTACTCTTTATTGATATCTGCCAATAATTTAACCCTTAGTAGTAGAGCAGTCAACCTAGGAAAAGCAACTGCAGATTGCCTTTGTAAATTATAATGACTTAAGTAGTGTGGTGTGAATGATGGGCTCATCCATTTACTAAAGTTATCAATATTTATCATCTATCTTTCTTTCTATTGATCATCACCTATCTATATCATCATCTGTCTACCACCATAATCTATTTAAATGAATGGCTGGTGCAGAGGACTATGACCCAGAATTTTTCATAATGAGAAGATTATTTTCAACTCCTGATTTTAATGCTCATTAGTCAACATCATCTTATATTCATGGAAAATTTTTCTCTTCCTTCAATACAAAATGCCCTTTCTCACCTCTCCTGCACATTAATTTTCTAATATGCAATAAGTCAAAATGGTTAAATGTCTGTGTTGCTATGTTGGGTATTTATTCAGAGCCTCTGGCTCCTGACAACTAATGTCAATATGATGCATCTCTTACAAATAAAGTGACCAACTTGTAAAACTAGTAATCCGTGAATTCTCCATCTGTAGGTCTATCTCACGATTTTCACAAGCAACTATGTTATGCGGATTTAAAAAAGTGCATTGCGTAAGATAGGTCATTAAAAGATGGTTAAGACATATATTTTTAAATTAAAATAATTTGAGAAGTATGCTCAGATATTGCAAGGATTCTAAAGTTTCGGTCTCATTACATCTCTATGGGCTATCCAGTATTTGAACGGGTTTTGACTTGCACCCTGGACAGTATGGTGTAACAGATAGGAGTCAGGACTGCCACCAGTTAGGATATGGGTCCTGCTTCTGCCAATTATTAACTATGCGATTCAGTGGTGAGACTCTTTCTCCACTTTACAATAAAAGTTGCAATTAGAAGATGCCTAAGATGTGCCAGAAACTTTCTTAGGAGTTTTATTGTTCCTCTGTCACTTAATCTTCATAGTAACTCTAGAGTCCTCATGCCTATTTATAGGGGGGGAAACAAAGGCTCAGAAGTTGAGAAATTTTCTTCAGGTCAGACATCTAGTGAGTGGTGTTCAGCAGATGGGCTCCATTCTACCTGCCTCTATGGACAGTGAAAGTAACCACTGTAAAATACTGCCTTTCAAAATTTTACTAAATTGGAGAATATATATATGTATTTTTTTGAGTTCATAATATATGATATAAATGTTAGTTATTGCTAAGAGGTCAGGTAAATAGGCTCATATTTTTTACTTTTCAGATTAAGGAGACTTAGAAGATGAATCAGATCATATAACGAGCAATTCTAAAACTGATAGCCTAAATATCACCTTTTATTTAGCTCATGAATCTGTGGGTCAGTGCATTTGGGCTAGGTCCACCTGGACAGTCCTCTGGACCCACACATAAGAGCAAAAGGCAGTTTTGCTTCTGGGGAGAAGCTGACTGTGATCTTGGGACAGAGCTGTTGGGGTACATTTTATTCTTTTAGGTACTTCTGTATTTCTTTTCAATCCTTGTTCTAGCTATTTCTTTTGACTTATTTCCTAATATTATTTCTTTTTGTGCTGAAGCGGTGAGTGTGTGAGAGAAAGAGAGAGAGGACAGAGCATGAGAGAGGGCTAAAAGAGGCAGAGGGACTGGGTATATATGTCTCTCATCAAGCATGCCAGCTAAGGCTTGTTCTCATAGCACTAGGGTGGGGGTCCGAGAGAGAGAGCAGAAACATGCAAGACCTTTTGAATCCAAGGCTTTGAACTGGTACATCACTTCTGTTTCATTCTATTAGCCAAAGCAAGTTAAAAACCCAGTACAGACTCAAAGGCTGGAGAAACAGACTTGATGGGAGAAGTTGCAAAGTCACATTATAAAGGGCCATACCTATAGGGAGGGATGGGAAAATGTGGCCATTTTTTAATCTACTGTAAAGGAGTTTTGCTTGTGAAAATATTGCTTTTTGAAGGTGAACAATATTTTTAAAATCCTTATACTGGACTTTAAGAGAGTTCATTTGTTCAAATGTTAAACTTTTACAAGGATGTCATTCTGACTGTCACAATGTGGCTCCCTGAGATCAATTCACATTTCTGGCGGTGATGTGGTGCTCGGTTTCTGTAGCCTTCTGTGATGCTGACACAAGGATTATAAAGGAAGCAGTATTTCAGTTGCTTCTCGGCCAGGGGTAATGTCCATATGGTCTTTTTAATACTTGCTCCACACAGACCAACAAAGGAAACCACAACTGTTTTTCCCTCCTCAGTTTTCCATTGCTATCTTTCAAAGATTTTCTTTCTTTTCCCTTTTATCTGTCTTTTGCAGCAGGATCAGTGGAGTTAGTTTGCTGGAGGGGTTTTTTGTTCTCACCTTTCTTATATAACGAAGCCTGGATATTTGTCTTAGGCTTTTCCCTGCTTATATTGACTAAAAGAAAAAATAGAAGAGACTGTATTTCACTCATTGGTTTGTTTATTGAATCCATCATTATGTACATCTCATCCTTTCTTCTTTCCACATTCTTATTTTCAAACTTTTCTGAAATTTTCTTTAATTTCATATCTAATCCTTTATGAATCACAAGAAGACTGAATTCTTCTGAAAGATGATCCTCTTGCCAATGTGATTATTTCTAGACAGCTTAAATAATGTGAGGTTCCAACTGATTCATTACATCATTGTTTTCTCATTTTCCCCATGAGCTCTTTGCATCATTTCCCCCCTTCCTTTGGTATCTCTATAGATCTCTCATAATACAAATTTAATGATATCAAACCGAAGGCTTTCATTACTGATTCCTGTCATCTATATGAGTTATCTTTCTGGAAGTCTGGTAATTTAACATGGATATTTCTTCCATTTAAATTAAAAGGAATAGTTTATATAAAGGATTTTGCACATAGTGAGATCTCAGTAAATGTTATATATTATCATCAGTGTTAGCACACTTACTATTGTTAATTTATTTTAAAGCAAACTGCATGCCATTTTCCCCCTATTGAATTTACATTAAGCTATATAAAACCATCTAGACAATATGAGAATGCATATTTGAATATAATTTTTCTTTCTAAATTTCCTGGTGATTGAAATTTGCTATCACTGTCTTTTTTAGAAATGCCTCAGTGGTTGATCATAGAGCAAAATTAGAGTCACTTCCTCAGCATTTAAGCTCTATATATTTTTGAGTGTGTTAGTAAGGCAAATTTATATTTCCACAAAGCTGGGTCTGCATAGCTATTCCTTAGGATATTATGACACATTTAATGTCATACTGTTAGTAAATTTTTTATAAATGAATACATTCCATATTTTCCTGGTATTCATTTCCTAGACACCAATGGCTTTCCAAAGATCTTTTAGTTCTTTATTTACTTACTGTCATAAGAGACAAGTGTTTTTTTCAGTGAATTGTTTATATTTAAACGGCCATCCTACAGTCCTCTGTATTGCTAAAGGTTTCTGATTAGTAACTCAAAGGTCTTGCTCTTTCCAAATCATAGTGTCAGTATCAATATCTGCTTTTCAAAAAGACTTTCTCCTACATACAACCTGGTGTTTTACCTACTCCATGAACTTCAATCCTATTAAACTATACCTGTGAAATAGTGCCCTCTCTTTTTCTTTCTTCCTAGAAAGATGCATGCAGACCCAGAAACACACACTCTATTTGGTAATAAGGTCTGGATGGGTTGAACTATGCCCCAGTCTCCTCCTTCTTCTCCGAAAAGGAGAAATGTTGGAGTCCTAACCTCCAGAATCTCAGAATGTGACCTTACTTGTACATAGGGTCTTTATAGAGGTAACCAAATTAAAATGAGGTCGTTAAGGTGGGCTAGTGTTCTTACGTAAAAGGTAAATTTGGACATAGACAGGCATGCATAAAGTGAGAATGATATGAAGAGACACAGGGAGAAGATGACCATTGTGGAGCTAGAGAGGCCTGGAATAGGTCAATTCCTTAAGACCTTCACAAGAACCAATCCTGGGACACCTCAGTTTCGGACTTCCAGCCTCCAGAACTGAGATAACAAAATTCTGCTTTTTACACAATCCACTCCGTACCTCATTTTGGCGGCCTTAGCAAACTATTCCAAGACCCAATAAAAATTTGAGAAAGGGGCTAATTAGATAATTGCTTTAGTACTTGGATATTTGTAGCTTGTCTTTTTTTAGCTTCTGATAAAGAAACCTGAATTTTTACTTGCTAGAGCATTATGCTCCTAGAATAAACTTTTTAAAGTTGTTTTGTTTTACATAACCATGATGTGGAGACCTACATTTGACTCAAAAGCGCAAGCCAGAGCCATGCATAAGACGCGAGAAACAAGATTCCCTTGTCACCTGTGAGTAGACCTCTCTCTCCTGTCAGCTGTCATTAGTAAAAAAATGCAATTGGTCTTAGATTCTCTCTCACTTGTTGGGAGGGTGGGGCAGCAGGAAGAGAAAGGGTGTAGAGAGCGGGGTGTAAATAAGGCGGGCAGGAGCTCTAGAGTGGGTGGGGATAGAGCTTCACTGAAGAAAAATATAGGAACCTGGTTGGTACGACACTCTGCCCCAGAGCCCCCGCCCTCCACCCTTGCCCAGCTCTGTGCTCTGGCGCCGGTGGCCGAAAGCCAAGGCGGAGCTCCAGCCGCGCCGACTCTGGGGATGAAACAAGATCTGCAGGTCGAAGTCGGAGCCGGGCGATGTCACCTTCAAGTGGCTGAGCTCCTCTGACCTCGGGTCCGCCCCGCAGCAGCCGCTGCCAGCCGCCGTGCGGGCTCCCGGCGGGGTCGCGGAGCGCGGGCTGGACCCGCCCCGAGCTCCATGGTCTGCCCGGCCCCGCGCGATGGTGGCTCTGGGCGCCGAGGCTGGCGCGGGGACAGCCCGCGGCTCGCGCAATGAAGGCGCGGAGCGCGGCCCGCGGCCGGCGGGCGCCGTGTCCGCCACCCCAGCGGCCCGAGGCGCGGCCCAACCACCTGAACCCGGAAAACGCCAACAAGTAGTTTCTCGTTGGAAAAGGGCGGCCCGGCTGGGTGTCAGGACTCAGTCCGGCTTCCCGGGGAACCTCGTCCGCTTGGAAACCAAAGCAGAACCACTTTTCTGTCGGTCTCCCTAAGGTATCGGGGCGGGAGGGTCACGCGTGGTTTGCCTGGAAGGGCGTCCCCGCCCCGCTCCGCCGTGGGAAGGCGGGTGAAGCCCGGGGAGAGGGGCTGGGGGCTGGGGGCTGGCGACCGGACGGTCGGGCGGGACCGCAGCTCGGGGCTCAGGGGCTGCGCCCCCAGCAGCCTTTCCCGCCCCGGGAGCAGCCCCCACCCTCCAACCCCGAGGCGTGTGTTCTGCTTGGGGAGGAGGAGGGGGCGGGATGCCCTGGTCACTTGTATTCTCAAAAATGGATCCCAGCTGGCCGTTGCCTTTCCCAAGTAATAATAATGATGTTAACAACAGCAACGCGAGAAGGCAATTGGATCGGGAAATTAGGGGTCTCCTTGGCGAAAAACAAGAGCAGGGACAATTTTGCTCCGACCTGCGCGTGCAGTCGCTTTGCCTCCCGACGGAGCGGAGGTGAACCTAGCAGGTCGCGCAAAGGGCGCTCCGTGGGTGCCGGCGAGCACAGCCGGGGTGCGCGGGCAGCGGGGTCCCCCGGCGCGGGGGCGCCCGCCCAGAACCGCCCCCGGCTCGGGGAGGCGAGCGGGGCTTCGGAGGGGGAGGGACGGGTTTCGGGGGAGCAGGAAGGGCTGTCCGGGGCCCTGGGGGGGGACAGAGGGACGGAGGAGGAGAGATGAGGGGCGGGTGCGAGCGCAGGCAGGGCGGCGGGCGGCAGGCGCGGGGTCGCGGGAGGCCAGGGAGGCTTGTCCTGCTGCCCCGGCTCCCCGGGAGCCCGGGCAAAGCGCGCCGCCTGACGCCGGGACGGGGCTCGGCTCCGACCTGCCCGGGAGGCCCGCCCGCCGCTGGGGCCGTCGCGCCGGAGGGGGGGTCACGGTGCCGCTCGGACGGGCGAGGCCGTTGACTCGGCGCTGTGCTCGCCTCCCCGCAGTCATGTCTGAGCCACCGAGATGGGCAAGAGCGAGAGCAACGAGAGGGTGATCCTCAATGTCGGGGGCACCCGGCACGAGACCTACCGCAGCACCCTGAGGACCCTGCCCGGGACGCGCCTGGCCCTCCTCGCCGCCTCGGAGCCGCAGGGCGACTGCCTGACGGCGCCGGGCGACACGGGGCCGCCC
>JAQQAC010008719.1:4199372-4453674 GCA_029783875.1 Phataginus tricuspis | reverse complement strand
CCTTCTGGGGCATCGACGAGACCGACGTGGAGCCCTGCTGCTGGATGACCTACCGGCAGCACCGCGACGCCGAGGAGGCGCTCGACATCTTCGAGACCCCCGACCTCATCGGCGGCGAGCCCGGCGACGACGAGGACCTGGCGGCCAAGCGGCTGGGCATCGAGGACGCCGCGGGCCTGGGCGGCCCGGACGGCAAGTCTGGCCGCTGGAGGAGGCTGCAGCCCCGCATGTGGGCCCTCTTCGAGGACCCCTACTCGTCCCGAGCCGCCCGGGTAAGGCCAGCATCGCCCCCTTCCTTGCTCCTCCCGCTCCTCCCAACCCCTTGCCCGACTTTCCGTTGCCGTCCACGGGCCTCTGGGACGCGGGAGTGGGGAGCAGACAACAGGACCCCCTAAGGATGAGATTGGAGGCTTATCCGGTGCAAAGGGAACTCAGGGACCCCGGTCCGTTCCCCGCCCCCTCCATCCCCCTCCTGTCCTCCTCAACTCAGACTGAGATTCACTTGATCACTTAAGCAGATGGGACCTAAGGGGCAAACGTCTCTGTGCAGGTCTATCTGGAATCTTGTTCTGAAATCGGTTTCCAGGCTTCATCTTGAGTTTTTTTCCAACTGTTCTGTTGCAACTTTTCCTTTAGCTCGGATTTCCTTCGGGCCTTCTGGTCGTCACGATTAGACATTTTCAGTGAGGCCTGACAACTCCTTCACGTTGACTCACCCAGAGCGCTGGCTCCAATTAGGGATCTAATCTGAGGACAGAGGAGGGGAAATGGAATCTATGTGTGTGGCTGGGCTGGCAGCGGGTGTGCAGGGAGGTTCATTTCTGTGAATGGAATCTCCTGAAAGCTGTTTGGCGGTCTTCCTCCAGGGGTGCTGAACGCTGCATTGCTTGTCCCAAAGAGTTGACCTAGTGAGCCCACCTGCTCATTGAACGTTGGATTCTGGTGCCTTGTCCTTTGGGCTACATGTGTGTTTCTTTCAGGTTGCATGTGAATTAGTCACTTTGGTGACTAGGGTAGTTCAATTCTCTTAATCTGGGTAATTGAGATTGTAGCAAATTTCATTTTACTCTTTAGACTGTGATCCCATACTCAATTTTTCTTTTCAGTTTCTAGCTTGAGTGACAGTTTAAATTTAGTCTTTCATACCCCCAATTAATTCTTCAGAATTCCATGCAGGGACCAGAAGTAACCAATAATGGTTTCCCCAGTTTAAAATAAATAAAAGACATATAAATAACCCCCAAATTATACAGTATGTGAATGGTTTTTAATTATATGAGAGAACTGTAGTGTATTTAGTTAAATCTTTGCAACTGCCTATGTCTGGTTTGCTCCTGACACCCAGAAAAAATACCCCCTGGGCAGAAAGGGAATTCTCCCAGCTACACTTTGGCTCGGTCCTCATTCTTGTGCTCCTCTGCATGTGAGAAGTCTCTGCATTTGAGATACTGTGTGGTTGTCTATCTAATAACTTGCCAGAAGATGCGCTTCTGATGCCACTTTCAGAGTCTGAGGGTATGTTTTGTTTTCAGTTTGAAATAGAATACGTAAGAGACGATTTAAAAACTTCCTACTCTATTGGATGTGGTATTTAAATGCATACATAAATTTTAGCATGTCCACATGCTCATATTGGAATATAGAATTGACAACTTAAACTCTGATTGTTTCCTTTTCAGACCATTTTATAAGTTCAGCAAGAGTTGGCATTTAGAAAACAACCACAAAAACAAGTGCACATTTATTGAAATAAAATCACAGACTCATGACCGTTTCATCTGTTTTTTCTGGATTCTAGCTGTGTGCCACTGTGCACTTTACGCTTGGTGGTTAGAAAGATAATCTGAATTTGTTTTCAGTCTCATCGTGCTTATTTTTTCCCCCAGATTGTGTACTATAAAAAAGACAGAATGTTTTATTATCTTCTCTCATGATAATATAATACATTTTATTATAGGCCAGATTGCATAGAAAAAACTTTAAGAAGGTGTTCCATTTTCATTATTGGTGTGGAAATTGAGACTATTTATTATTAGTCAAAGCATAGACCATTAACTTGAAAACAGGTTTTTTTTTAATCTTATTATGATATCACTTTAATAATGTTAAGGATTTGATATGTATCCATTTTAAGTGAGGAAAGAGCACAGACAGATTAGAAATTAACACAAGGTCGAAGAGCTGAATCAACTGAGAATCAGACACCCAGAAAATTTCTTTGAGTTCACCTCATGAAGATCCCTTATTCTGTAGATGAGGAAAGTAAGACTGTAGATACTCAGTGAAGGCCAAGGTCATACAGTAAGTTAATAGCAGATCCAAAATCATGCTGTAGTCTCATGACATCCTCCCCAGGCCCTTTTCACCACACCCACTGATTATGACTGACTCTTTGGCTTGTGAAATCTCTGCAGGTTGTGTTGCTCTTGAGATTTAATGTAGCATAAGACATTTACTAGAACTCTAGTGAATTTGGAAGGTCATCTATGACTTTTTAAAATACATATATTCCAGGACTTTGGCTGGACCACCCATTAGAATGAAAATATGGAATTCAAATTAACTTTTTAAAATGAGCCCTGTTTTAACTTTTATTTTTATTGACCAATGATATGTAATGTTTTGCTTTCTTTCAGATTTGGCTAATATTTGTGGGGCTTGTCTTCAGGGAATCCCTTTTCAAATTACTAGGGGTTGCCTAAAAAAAGAGTAATCAGAAGTCACCATTCTATTTGACTGTGCTTTAGTATTTTTATATGAACCCTTTTAGTTCAGATGATGGTCTGGCTTAATGTTGTCTGATAAACAGAATTACATTGGGAGGTCATGAGATGAAATTATATTTTGCGTGGATATGATTCTAAGAGGCCTAATTATCAAGTGGTTTGCTTTAGCTGTGGCCTTACTGCTACGAGTCTCATACCTGATAGAATTTAAGTATTTAACTTTTAAAAACCCTCTTACTTTCTTTTACATTAATTCATCTTCTATTGATATACTAGAGATGAACAATTTTAACTGTCTGAATTCGTTTTACAGTTTGTTACATCTGTTTCATCATTGTCTTTATCGTTTCCCAACATTGAGGAGATTGGTTCAATTATATAATAGATTTGTTATTTCTAACCTTGTATGATTTTAAGTGGTAGACTGAAACAACAGTGAGAGAAAGCTGATACTTAACTGAAATTTACTTTTCCCTTCTCTATAGTTTTTAATTTATGATGTAAATGCATATTTCAGAGGTCTAAGTTGTTCAAGCTAACTTGGGAAATAAGTTTGTATTTTATACTTATGAATTCTTATCCTTAAGAATAGTGTTCTAAAATAGATATTTATAAAACATCAAATATAAGTTGTCATGGAAACCTGTTGTGGAGAAAATGAGAACAGGAAAGAAAGGAGAGATTATTCTGTTGCTGTCATTGAATATTTACAAATACTAAAAAGCAAGGGTACGTAGATGTGTTTGTGAGAATGTTGTGTATGTCCAATTTGATATCTAAGTTTTAGAAGGAAATGAAGCTTGTATGTGCTGAAGGCATTATATCATAGGTAAGTGGATAGGTGCCAAGCAGAAAGTCTATGAAAGAACTTCTGGATTTTATAGAAGTTTAACAAAACAGTGTAAGGTCAAAATACTAGAATAAAACTATTTGTTCACAATATTAAAGAGACAAGTGCAGTTATAAATTTCTACTTCTCCCTCTTCTTTTCACTTGTTTTTTGTTTGGGGGGAGTATAATTGAATTAGGTTCTGTTTTAAGAGTGTGGCTTTTCCTGGGTGGCATGTATATCTTTGATTACCTGATAGACCTTCACCTAATATACCACAATGTGGAGATTATCCTGAATTATACATGGATTGTGATACTGAATCCATCATTTTTCTAATCTTGAAAATATTGACTTTGTTAGCATTTTATTTTATTTTGACATTTTTATTTATTTAGTTGTTTATGAAGGTGTCATTGATATACAATCTTATGAAGGTTTCACATGAAAAACACTGTGGTTAGTAAAATCACCTGTATTATCAAGTCCCCCCCCACACCCCATTGCAGTCACTGTCCATCAGAGTAGTAAGATGCTATAGAGTAACTACCTGTCTTCTCTGTGCTGTACTGCTTTCCCTGTGACCCCCATACATTATCTGTGTTAATCATAATACCCTTCTCCTTCCCTCCCCATATCCCCTTCCCACCCTCTTTCCTTAGGTAACCCTAGTCCCTTCTTGGAGTCTGTGAGTCTGCTGCTGTTTTGTTCCTTCAGTTTTGCTTTGTTGTTATACTCCACAGAAGAGTGAAATCATTTGATACTTGTCTTTTTCTACCTGGCTTGTTTCACTGAGCATAATACTCTCTAGCTCCATCCATGTTGTTGCAAATGGTAGGATTTGTTTTCTTTTTATGGCTGAATAGTATTCCATTGTGTATATGTACCACATCTTCTTTATCCATTCATATACTGATGGACAGTTTACTTGCATGTCTCGGCTCTTGTAAATAGTGCTGTGATAAACATAGGGGTGCATATGTCTTTTTTAATCTGGGATCTTGTTTTCTTTGGGCAAATTAATAGGAATAGAATTCCTTCATCAAATGGTATTCTATTTTTAATTTTTTGAGGAACCTCCATACTGGTTTCCACAATGGTTGAATTAATTTACATTCCCACCAGCAGTGTAGGAGGGTTTCCCTTTCTCTGCATCCTCACCAGCTTTTGTTGTTTCTTGTCTTTTGGATGTTGGCCATCCTAACTGGTGTGAGGTGATATTTCATTGTGGTTTTAATTTGCATTTCTCTGATAATATGTGATGTGGAACATCTTTTCATGTGCCTGTTGGCCATCTGAATTTCTTCTTTGGAGAAGTGTCTGTTCAGATTCCCTGCCCATTTTTTGATCAGGTTATTTGCTTTTTGGGTGTTGAGGCATGTGAGTTCTTTATATATTTTGGATGTTAACTCCTTGTTGGATATGTTGTTTATGAATATATTCTCCCATACTGTAGGATGCCTTTTTGTTCTGCTGATGGTGCCCTTTGCTGTACAGAAGCTTTTTAGTTTGATGTAGTCCCATGAGTTCATTTTTGCTTTTGTTCCCTTGCTGGAGGAGATGTGTTCAGGAAAAAGTTGCTCATGTTTGTTGGCATTTTAAATTGTATATTTCCACAGCATTAGTAAAATATACTCCTTAAAACTATTAAAATTTAAATTCCAACCCCTAGAATTGGATTCAGACTTGCACATACTTTATTTACTCTTTATGGGCTATTTTTTCCCCTTCCTCAAACCACAAACAAAAAAGAGAAGAAATGATCTGAATAAATACTCATTTTTAAGTGTAACATTTAATTAAAAAAAAATTATAATAAGGTAAGGATGGTTTGAGTCCCATATTAAGATTAAAGAAAATGTAGTAATTCTTGTTTTATAAGCATTGCTACAGTTAAAAGAGTTAATGGCCAAATATAGCTTGTTCATAAAATATTGCCAATTATTAAAAATTTTAGAACTTTTATTTAGTCAATAAATATTGATTATGTAGTCACTCCAGACCGGAAACTATGTAAGCTACTGGGCGCATGGAGGAAATATTGTTCTTTGCCCTCAATAAGTTTATTTTTAATAAAACATTTCCTATAAACATTGTCTATTAAGTTAAAAGATGCACCAAAAAAAACCCACAAACCAAATTCCAGAGATATTTAATATAAGTTTTCCTTAAAAAGAATAAAGAAAGAAAGAAAAAACCTCACATGGAAACATTGCCTGACACATGCAGAAAAACATTCCACTTAGAAGTTATGGTGTTGAGGGGCTGTTAGTCTTTATTATGAGAGTGTTAGGTTCTTTTAATCTTGATTTTTCTGTTTTCAAAGTGATTTAAAGTCTTTCTCTTTGCAAAATTATTGGAGAAATAGGATGAAAGCTGTACCTTTACCACACAACTGAATTATTTGTGGTGCGGCCCAGTGTCTTCATTTCTTCCACTTACTTAAAAGTCACGGCCAAGCATGTGACAGTGGAAATCCACACCTCGGATCCCTGAGAAAAGTCCTGCTCGAAGAGTCTGGTGTGTTTGCATTGGCCACATACGTATCTACGTGTCTTTTGACCTTTTCTAGCCACTAATTGTACAGTTCACAAATAAGTCCCATATCATACTAATATACTGAGCACCGGGCAAGATCAGAGGACCTAATTCAATACGTCACCGAACGAACCCCGTAACTTTAGTAGTCCGCTGTATTTTCAGTAATATAGCTGATCACAGGCGAGGTGCTCTGATCTATTGCTGGTCATTAGGCGTGCCGAAGGTCAACGGAGTTGGACACAGTAGGTGTGACATTTTTGGCTAAGAGCTCATTTGTAGACTTGAGTTGAAAAAACTAAATAAGAGTCAAGGAAATTTTTCTTCTGTGTCAAGAAGCTTATTTTCAAAGCAGCTGAAAACAAGGAAGTATGTAGGTTTATATAAAAAGGCAGTTCAGCCTTTCCCATTTTAAAATGTATATCGTTACCATTTATTTTTACTAGTACAAAAAAAAGGGTAACCGCCTTTCACCTTTTCAGGTCTTTTATTGAACATCTGACTCATATATCCTTTTTATTATGGCAACCTTTAAAATATGTCTCAATGAAATAGTAAAGGGCACTGAAGGACTGATAGCAGATAAACACAGATCTCTGGGAGGAAATATATAATGGCAACACAGTCTAAATCATAGCATCAATATATCGTACAAACTTAATTCAATTCTGTTTGAAGTATGGAAGGCTTTTCTTTTAGAGGAGCAGTCAAGATTCTTTTTCTATGACAAAATAGCACTGCTTTCGCTTCTCTTATGGGTTGAAGGGTGGTGATTAATTTTAATACTGTGTAGTCAATATTTTCACAGAAAGTGACTAAAATGTGGGCGTTAGGAGAAGAAGAGATCAGGAATAGAGAATACGTAGAAACAGCATGGGGAAAATGCCTTGACTGGGATCGTTAAGACCTACGCACTAGCCCTGATTTCAAACTTGCTGTGTGACCTTGGACAATTTACTTCATCTTCCTGAGCCTTGATTTCGTTTGCCTTATTCCAAAAAAAAAAAAAAAAAAAAAGAGCAAAAATAGGTATGACACATCGGATTAGATAGTATCCAAACTTCTTTCCAGCACTAAAATTTTGATGTTTGGAGGAAAAACAAGAATACTTACTGTTAAAATCCCTGGGTGTGCGGTGATGGAGGGACAACAGGTTGGCACCCAGTTTGATTGTACTCAAAGGACCGTTACACTAATAAGTTAAACCAGGATTGATTTTTTGTTTTGTTTTGCATTTCTAAGTTTCTGCCCTTTTTTTCCCTACAGCTGTTGGTAGCTGCTCCTTTGGTTACCATAGAAACAGGTCAGCTCCTAGCTTCCTGTTGCCATTGAAAACAGCTTTCTCTCAACCACATATTGATCTCAGGAAATCGTTTTGCTGTGGGTCTGTCAGGTAACCCATAAAGATGATGGGCTCTGTCATTTCCTAAGTCTGAGATTCAGTGCAGGTGTATATTCACCTGCCCACAAGGATAAACTGATTAGATAATCTCAGTTTTATTTCCATTTGAAAAGTGCCTTGCCAAAGACACCATCCTTTTCCTCTTCCCACATCTTATACAGCAGGGAAAGTCTTATTCACTTGAGGATTTCTAGATATGCGTCATACATTTAAGTGTTTACAAAATAGCGTCAAATGATTCAGTTCTAATCTCTTTCTTAACTCATTCTATCAGAATAAGCATAGAGAATGGTAGGCTGTCTAGCACACATCAAATAAGTTTATATTTTAAAGTACTCATTAATGAATAATAGTCCAAGATAAATATGTATGTGTTATATGGTGCTCTATATTTCTGTTTTGAGAAAATAGTTTTTCTGTATCACAATATACATATTTACCTAAAAGGAAGATATATTCATGGTCCTTACATAGATACATGCCTAGGGAATAGGTTTGTAGAACTTTTATATGAATAAGCTGTGGAAGAAACTTGTGGGAATATGGCTTAAGTGTGTGTATGCATGAGTGCCTGTATTATATATATATATAGCCAAAATATATACTCTTTGAGTAGGATTGGTGATTGGTATATATGACAGGCTTCTGGAATTCATAAGACAGAATTGAAAGGAAATGGTGATCACCTGGCATATTTACCTTAATTAGCACAAGAGGCAGCTGACTTGTTCATACCTCTGGCTAGTTAGTGACAGTAGCAGAGCTAGAATTTAGATCTTCGGACTTCTGGGGCTCTCCCCATTCAATCTCAGGTGCTTAGTCTGAACTGTGTTCAACATTAGATGCCCACATTTTAGCTCTTAGGAGTCAGAAGCATGTTAGGAATAGTTGGGATAGGGTCTGCCTTCTTCCATGTCCTATTGCTTAATAATGGCAGGGAAATTGTCACTGTTTTAGGTATTCACTTCATTTCCAGATCCTCCTCCTGTGCAACCTTCCATTGCTGCCTTCTCTACCAGTTCTGCATCTTACTGTTCCACTGCCTTTAAAGCCTTCCTATGCATTTACCTCCTGTTTTTCTCCCTTTATCCTTTTGTGTGTGTGTGTGTGTGTGTGTGTGTGTATACATGCACACACACACACACACATATATGTATGTCTTTTGTTATTCTACTCCGATCTGATCTATTGCCTTTGAAATTTTTTAATGCAATGTTAGTTCAATCCATTGGTGAGGGTTGATGTGTTTTATAGAACATTATCTTCTCACGTGTAATTAACCAGATCATGGTGAGTTTCACAGGAGTGAAAGATGTTTGGAGCTGTTGTTAAGATCTGCAAGTGAGATTGGATGTTGTTGTGAGGTCAGTAGATCCCGGGTAGAAAACCTTTTCCTTTAGTGTTTCTTTAATGGATAGTCAAAAGTGATATTTACTGTGCTGCAATGGGATGTAAAGCAACATTATCATTTTGAGGGTGTTGGAAAGAATGCATTTTACAGGATTCGAAACAGAAGGACTTGAGCCAAAATCTTGCTGTTAATATTGGGAAATATATACTCCATTATTTCTACAGTTACACAACTGACCTTTTCTTCTGAAAACTGATAATGATAAAGACATCTTGTAATCTGACATTTCCTAGTGTTCCATGTATTTAGAAAATCTTATGCAAATACCTCAGTAGTGTCTTCTTCATTTTCTGTTGGAAGACCCTTGGGAGTTTGCTATCAGATCTTGAGCTTTGGCATTCTTTATATATCTGACAACACTGCTGACATCTTTTAAAACTGGAGCAAAGGTCAAGATATCTTTCTTGGCAGGTGTTCTGTGATTTAGTCTCAGCATTGAAAACTGTTCTCCTTTGAGATGTCTCTATGGAGAAAATCTCAGAGATGAAAATATGCCACCTTTTGGTCACAGACTTCACACCAATACTTTGTCTGGAATTTTTAAGTTATTCACTAAATGATAAGATCTAAATCCATTTAAGTTTTTTTTTTATTGAAGTATAGTTGATATACAATCTTATATTGTTTTCAAGTATACAACACAGTGATTCAACAGTTAACATTATTAAATCCTCATCCAACTAGCTCTGTTACTATCTGTCAACATGGATGTTACAGAACCATTGGCTAAAAAAAATGCAAATACATTTATTTTGTAAACTAAAGCAATTTTTAATGATATTGTCAACATATGCAAATAATACTGTTAATTCTAAATTTAAGACAGCATGTTTATGAATTATGTTTAAGCAAAAACTATTAAGACTGTGATGCAAAGTTTTTGTTGAATAGTTTGTCAGATTGGCCATGGATTATTCAGAATTCACATAAATTTTGTGTTTATGTTTGCAGATTATACAACAGAAATTCAGGTATAGGGATGCTTACTTTAGCGTTTTTATGTTTATTGATTTAAGATAAAAGTGGTCTTTATGAAAAGTGAATATTGTATAATAATTGTACTGGAAACAGGGGCAAAGTAAATATAGTGAGGGTAAGCTTCCTTACTACATGTTAACTTGGACAAAATTAATAAAATTGATACTTAGGAAAACAGAACAATACAGTTATTATGGTTTGATTTATCATTTAAATTGTCCTACTTCTCTTTTTTAAGGTGAGTGAGAAGAGGGAAAATATGAAAATTATTAAAATATCCTTAGTGAAATGCATCTTTCATATAACTGGGTAAGAAATGGGCAGAATAGTTGGGTCTTCTTCTGTGTAAACAGAATTTAAGTAGCCAGAAACCTTTTTTTTTTCTAAGCTCCTGGAACTTTGTCATCAGGCCTGAGTGAGCCTATCATGATCATATAAACTGTTTAGTGAGTGCATGAAAGCTGAACAACTATTATATTTGTGTCATGATGGGTAAGCATTTGTGAGTTTATGCTTAATTCCCAGATTCTTAATGGTGTTGACTATGCTTTGATATTGAGAATACAGTGCTAAAGACATAAAATTCAAGCAAATTAATTGAAATTAAATGTATTAAAATGCACTAATAGCCTTCAATATATTAAAAATATGATGTGTCTTAAATGCTAAAACAGGGTTATTTAATTCAGTGCCTAATTTTTTGTGAGTCTACTACTTAAATTTTAGTTGTAACATATGCATGCTATCAGTTCTTTAGGTTTTTTTTTATTTAATGACTGTTTTAAAAATGTGTTCATTCTTCTATTTATGTATCAATCTTTGATTCAATTCACCTCTGCATTTATATCTCTTAGGTGGTATCTTGGTGACATTACTTTTGAGTACGTTGTGCTTCAGGACTGGGTGTTTTTATCAACAACACTCTGTAGCTTGGCTTGCACTCGTTGGTTGAAACAGCATGTTGTCACCAGGCATTAGTACATTTATCTCTTAGCTAAGCACACTGGAAGAGAGCATCAAAGATGAAAGTTTTAAAATGCTTTTGAACTTCTCGGCTGACAACTATTGAACTTCACTATTGGTCAGGATGAGGTTAGTACTGAGAATATAAGATAGGTTAAGCTTTGACATTTACCATTAAGGCACTTGTATTCTTGGAAAAGAAGAACTGTATGTCCATAGTTACAATATAATGTGTTAAACATTATAATAGAGATATTGGTAGAGTGTGGACAGACTGGCGAGGTACCCACTCTCCCACACAGAGGAGATGGTATTTTAGTTAACTCCCAAAAGATAAGTGTTTTCCAGCAATCAAGGGGAAGGGCAGCAGAATAGAGTGCAAACATGGAGGCTTGACCAAGAATACTTAGTGCTGGTGATATGGGGTAACTGAGGGACCAGAAGGTAGGAGAACAGGCTTGGGAGGTAGGGGAGGTTGTAAGGACCTCTGAACCTATCAATGGCATTTCCTGAAGTGATGTAAGATGCTTAGTCCAGGGCAGGACTGAAATCTCTCACTTCAGCTTATTCCAAAGTAGTGGTTCTGAAACTTACATGTGCCCAAATAATGTAAGATGATGACTAAGATTTTTACTACAGGTCTCACTCCAGAGATTGTAATTCAATAGTATTTGGATAGGATTGAGATCAGGTGAATATTTTGGGGGTTGTAATTGGCTACTGGCTGGGCACAAACCAGTAGTGTGATACAACTGCTGCAAAAGCAAATATAATTCAATGGTGACTTAGGAAAATAACTATATTTAGTCCATTATTTCCTCAAATGCAGTTTTACTGATCTGCAGTTCTTCAGGATGTTAATAGCTGTTGCCTCTCAAAACAGTTCCATGGACAGATGAGTTTGGAAACTACTTTATAATAAAGCTAACTAGGTTTCTATTTTTAAATTTTATTTATCATTTTTATTTTTATTATCATTTTACTACAGACCTTTTTAGAGTCAAAGAGTTGAAAGATTGGCCGATTGCCCGACAGTTGTTTTTTAGATGAGAGTGAATTAATGCTAAGGACTGGATTCCGTAGGCTGAGTTTGTGTCCTGACTCCACCGCTTGCTTGTATAACTTTCACCAGGTCGCTTCTCTGAGCCCGTTTCCTTTCATCGGGACTGGGGAGGTAAGAATACTATCTGAGTCAGAATCGTTTTGAGGGTGGACTGGGCATATTCAGATTAAGAATATAGCATAGTGCCTGGTTCCACAAATGTCAGTTGTATTACTGTTATTGTCATCTGGTCATTATCATCATTCCTTAGGGCAAGCATCAAGTTATTTTCTGAATGATATGGTTGCAACAGCCTACCTTAAAGAAGCTGCCTAGCATTTAGATTATTCATGAAAAAATGGTTTGTTTGTCTCTGAGATTTAATCTCAGAGGGTACTGAATAACTTTCTGGGAAATTGTAAGAGTAATTATATCCCTCACTAATAAATAGTGATTAATTAGATAACTACTTAACATGTACGTATTATCTACATAATGAGGGGCAAGGTGAAGGCATATTTCCCACCTTC
This sequence comes from Phataginus tricuspis, assembly GCA_029783875.1. Lineage (NCBI taxonomy): Eukaryota > Metazoa > Chordata > Mammalia > Pholidota > Manidae > Phataginus > Phataginus tricuspis. Next base: position 4,441,255 of record JAQQAC010008719.1, on the reverse strand, counting down.
AGGAAGTTTGTGGTCTCCTGGAAGAGAGCAGCCAAAGGGGCCTGAGAGTGCAGTGTCAGGAGATCTCCACTAGAACGGTGCTTTGGAGGTTAACAGAATCTTGCCACAGATGGAAAAAACTTCCTGGAGGAGAATATGTCTCTGTTGGTACCAGAGAATGAAGACGAGATAGCCATACTTTTTAGAGAAAGAAAAGCCTAAACAAATTCCTAAAAGGTAAAGAAGGCATGGCTTGTGCGAGATGCTCTAAGTAATTCAGTACAGCTGCAGTGTTGTGTAATGGATGGGGAGATGGGGCAGGAGACAGAAGCTGAGATTGGATCAAAAATTTTGGTACGCTCTAACAAGAAGTTGTGATCTTCCTTTGATGACAATGGAGAACTTCTGAAGGATTTTAAGCAGAGCAGTGGCGAGCAGATTTGTAATTGGGAATATCTTTCTGAAACCCTTGTACCTGAAGAAGGACTGAGCTGGGGAAAATGAGTACAAGTTTGTCAGGAGGCTACAGTTTAGAATGTTATTGTGGTAATCCGTGTAAGAGACACTGGTGACCTGAGTTAACACAGTGGCCAGAGGCACGAAATAAAGTGGACGTAGTTAAAGTGGAAGTGTTCATTGATTAGGTGCGGTGGATGAGGCAGGGTGAAAGGTCAGGAATGTCTCCTCGGTTTCTGTTTGCCTAGTGGGACAAGAAAACCTTTATGACTTTTTTTCTAATTGCAGATTCAGTGGTTATATGATTTGAGAATCTGGTTTTTCAGTAGTTATTCTTCCATGAGATTTAACACCGTGATGCTTTGTATTATGTTTTGTGACTTTTGTTTTATATTTCAGTACCAATAACCCGATTATAGATAGCTTTTTCCTAGATTTTATGGCTGTGAAATTAGATGCAAAGCATGTTCTTTAAAATTTTTGGTTACAGAAATTCACCACCATAAAAAGACGGTGAGGACTATGAAGTCTTTTCTACAATAAAGGTCAGCTTTGCATTGCTATTATTTTGGTTTAAAGTCCAAGAAACTATTAATTTTGGCATAATTTCTATGAAACGGAACTGGTTATACAATGTAGTAACTCATATAGACTCTGAAGCTAGAAGCTTACATGGAACTGGGGATTAAAAAGTAATGACAAGATTCTGTGGCTCCAAATACTTCCTGTAAAATTGCTTCAAATAATTATCTCCTTTATATAAAAGTCCGGAAAGGAGCCAAGGTAGTGAAGAAGGAAAACAAAAGTGAAAATAGGCACCAAAGGAGTTGAGCTGAGAAGAAGAGGGGGTGACTTCAGATTTGAGGCAGAGTAATTCCTTCCAAAGCACAGATAGACTCTGCCATGTTCTTGCTTAAAACATCGTTTTCATTGCTTTGCTTTGGCTACCTGGTAGTGTACACCTTCCTTAGCCTGGCTGTTCAGAGTCGGCCCACCACCCATGCTCCTCCTACTAACACCCGTTACAACTCCACTAAAAACCCCGCGACGTCAGATTCCAGGTCCGGCCATTCCCATGTATGAGGTGTGTTCACGTGGTCAGGCATTTGCATGCACTGTTGTCCTGGCCTGGAATACGTTCCCCTCCTAGATTCAGCAGGTTGGTTTAGGCATCTTTCAATATCTTGTATGATTATAAAGTTTTGCTTGATAATCTCTCAAATGCAGTTTGCTGCTGCTTCTGTTTCCTTATCCCTTTGTGGACACGGTAGGTGTTGGCCACCTAACTGACTGTTTCCATTTCCCAGAACGGCTGTAGCCTTCACCATAAACTTGATGTCTTGAAACAAGAGAAATATATTCTCTTAACAGTTCTGGAGGCCAGAAGTGTGAAATCCAGGTGTCAGCAGGAGTAGTTTCTCCTGGAGGTTCTGAGGGAAAATCTGCTCCATGACTATCCCCTAGGTTCCCGGGGTTGCTGGCGATCTTTGGTGTCCTGTGGCTTGTAGGGCTTTTCTACAGTCTCTGCCTCCATTTTCACATGCTGACCTTCCCCGTGTGTCTCTAGGCCTCACTTTCCTTTATTAGGCCACCAGTTGTTGTATTATAATAGCCCACAATAATCACCATCTAGAGTTTCTGCATCTACAAGAATGTATTCCTCTATAATTTTTCCCTACAAAGTCAGTGTTATTTCTTATCTTCATTGAGCTCACCTTCTGTATCTACTTTTTATCTATTCCGGTTCCCAATATATAATCCTAGGGAAGAAATTCAAAGCCTGTGTGCAGTGTGTGATTTTATCATTGCTACAAGAAGCTTGTCAGACTAACATTAATACAAAGTCCTAGAAAATCGTCACTTGGAGAACTGTGACACTTTAATTTGTCATCTGCCCACTGAGAATACATTTATAAGGACATGAACATTGATGGTTTAACAGACGTTTGTGGTACTTAAAGTCCCCAAATAAAGTGACGGCATTAGGTTGAAGTCATGTTCACATATCAGCGTGCTTTAATTCTCACACAGAGACATTGCCAAAGGGAACAAACGCCTAGGCCCTATTATGTAGAGAAGCATCTCCAGTGATAATAGATGACTCTGATTGTCCTGCTAATTACACGGAACCAGGGCCCCTTCGCCGGAGGATACTGTGTCCTAAGATCCTGAAGAACAGATGTTGCTGCAGTAAGGAAATTAGACAAGGATAGCAGGACAAAAAAAAAAAAAAAAGATTGCTCTTCTTCACATATTGTTATTTCATCTCATTTAATAAAATAAAAATAGCCAAAGGTGAATTTTTCCCCATGCTGTCTAGAATATGCTTTATCAAACCAATACAGTAATGAAGACATTACATGTAAAACCTAATTATGTCCAAATATTCCCTCTGAGCTGTGGCAAACAGAAGGACTGAGAAAGACATTTAAAGAAACATATACGTTATTGTGGTCATGCAAATACAAGGAATGAGACAAGCTTTCATTTATACAAACACACCCTATATATTAGAGAGATCAGGTAAAACCGTATTTTTTCAGAAAAAAAAATATTGTGAGATAGTAGATAAAATAAAAATTACAAAATACATTATAATATTCAAAACAATAATATCAGGACAATTTAATGTTTTTCAGATGAGGGTCATTATAGATTTTGTATTTAAATGTTCTCATTACAGACAATTGGTAAGTATAGACTATATTGAAGAAGAAAACAGCCCTTTTATTACCCAGACTATTAGAAACTTAGCATAATTATTTTATTTTTATATTCTCTAAGATAGTAGGTACACAGAGTTTTTTTAATCTAATATTTAATCTTTGTAATCAATAACACAGTACCTTCCCATTTTATTCAAATCTGGTTTTTAGATCTCAAATGAGAATTTCATCGTTTATACTTCATGTATGTCCTACATATTTATTTCACATGTTATTACTATACATTTTATATTTAGTTGGTGTTGTGAATGGGCTATTGCTCTCCATTACATTTTAACTAGTTATTGATAGTGTATGAGTAAGCTATTACTTTTAGTATATTAATCATATGTATAGTTATTATACTGAGTCCCTATTGATTGAGAAAGTATTTCAGTTTATTGTTTTAGGTTTTGTGGCTATGCTGTATATATATAAATGATAATTCATTTTATAATCTATAAGAGTTATAACTAACACGTGTCTTTCTTTTTATTTTTGTTATACATATATAATTTGTAACTATATTTGTGGTTAAAATTTTTAGACGTGTTTGTACTTGTTTAACACATTACCACTTTTTTGGTTTCCTGTCATTATTCTTCAGTTTTGAGTCAATTTTCTGATACACTATATATTTTTTAATTTGTTTTTCAGGAATGGCTTGAATATTATATATTTTTGTGGATCTTCATGTATCCAAGGATCTCTTTCTGTAGCATTCACATATGGAAGTTTTCTTGGTTTTGTATAGAGTTTATGGATAGATGATTTTGTTTACTAAAATCTGCCATTTCCATCAGATGCGTAGAAGTAATCAGGCAGAGAAGGAAAAGAGGGAAGTTCCTGTGTGTTGTAAGCACAGGCAGGAGCCCTACACAAATCTTGGCCCCAAAAGGACATGAGCTAAAATATAAAGAAAGAGTATGATTTAGCCAACAGAGGCAAAGAAGTACTTAAGAAGTGGGAACTAGCAGGATGAAATGACTAAAGATAAGGGAGCAAAGTGGACTGAAGAATTGAAAGAGCATCAGGACCCTAAGGGGGTTGGGAGGAAAAGGGGAGCTGTAGCAAGAGAGCCTAGGAGGGTAGTTAAGGGGCAATCAAGGAGGACCTTATGAGCCATGCGAAGCTTCCCCATTTTCACAACATTTTTTAAACAAAACTACTTATTTTTATAGGTTCACTCTTCTTTTTTTTCTATTTTGTCATCTTTCACCACTTTTGTATTTTTCCATCTTATTTTGCATTTTTGCAAAGATTCCTAAGTAGTCTTCTACATTTCTGGTTATCTCTTAAATTGTTTTTGCAGTGCCAAATGTGTTCTTTATTACATTCAACAGATACTTGAGTTTTCTGCCATGTTTCTGGTTTTTGAACATTCTTTTTATTAGATTGCTTGTTTTATTTTTTCTCATTTCGATCATTTCTCATTTTACCTAAGTTTTTATTTAATTCTATTTTTCACCGTCTTCTTTGCTTTTTCACTGAATCAGTATCTATGTCTTATGGCAAACTTGAAGCAGGTGGTTTTACAAAGGAAAACCTTCCTTTCAAATATCAGCATGCTCCTTCGTTCATGTCTTTAATCCTGGGGAATATTCATTGCCCTTTTCCTCGCCCATTTCAAGAGTTTAAATTAATCGCAAGTAGCTATGAACATCGATTCTTACCGATAGGTGTTTTAAGGAGCATAAGATCTTCCTGGATTCCAGCATGTTGTTAATTTTTGTCCTTAATTTCGTCTGGGTCATATTATAATGTGTTATCACTATTATATGTTTTTATGGCTGTAAGGTTGCCAAATAAAATATGACACCTAGTTAACTTTGAATTATGGATAAACAACAAATAAATGTTTTTAGTATAAATATGTGTACTAAATTATGGTATAATTCATACCAAAAACATTTTTGTCTCGTATCTGACAAAGTTAAGTCGGTTCTCTGTATTTTCATTTGCTACATCTGACCGCTACACTGTGTTTTCAAAAGATTCAAAAGAAATTTCTCGTGCTGTCCTTTTGCAGTCTTTGTCACTATTTTAGCGTCAGTCCCTCCCCAAGTTTTCTAACTAAACACATTCCTGGTGCTGTGCGGGGTCTGCTGTAGCTCTAGCTCTAATTTTTGAAGCAGTTAGTGCTCCAATAGAGAGAAATAACAGCTCCAGCCCTCTGGTGACAGCACTGTCAGAACGACAGTAAGGGCAGTTGGGTCCTGCCAGAGGTGATTTCTGGGGTCTCAGAGCTGCAGAAAGAGTAAAATGTAATATAATTTTCACTCAGATGTTACAGGACCTACAAATTTTAAATTACCCTGCATTTTTTTTTCTTTTTCTTGCTGGCTTTTATATAAGTTCTGTTTATAGGTTGATAGCCTCTTCCTGGTATGTTTTACTCAAAAAAGATACAACTTGTGCAAAAAAGAGGCTTTTTAATTATGAGTAAGTATTGTACACAAAGGCTACGTTATGTAAGGAAAACTCAGTGGTTGTCAATGAGCTACGTAGAAATCCATCTTTTTATTATTGGTGTGTTTTTAAATATTGAGTATATGCATTCTTAACTTCCATAATTTGATTTCTCCTAAATTTTACTTACACTCCTCAGGTTACTATATTTATGTTATTACTTGTGGCATTTCCAGACAGGCAATAAATAGCCAGCAGGCAGTTACAGTTAAATGAAGCCGTCTGCTCCGTGGTACACTCTGGGCAAGGTGGCTTCTTGCCTCTGCCTTGCATCTGTTTCCATAGTCATTCCCTTGGGCCTTCCCTGTGTCTCTGCCACAAATCACTCTCCTGGCAAGCACTGACAGCACGCCCCGCTGTGAGCTCCCCATGAATCAGTAGGTGAGGAGCAGGCAGGTGGAGGAATGCAGCTGAGAAAATAATGACCAAGAAAGAGACTGGAACAAAAGAGCATATCGCATCACTGTAACTCACTAAGGCTGATTCTCTAGTGTTTGGTAATTGTCTCTGGAAGTCAGTTCCAACAGAGGACTTCCAAAAATGGCAATGTCATACTAAGGGCATTATCTCCCCAAGCAGAAGTGTGTTTGCCAGTATACAAGCCCTTTGAGATGCGGCATCCCCAAAACAAGTTCTGTTTGAGAAATGAGTCACACGCTTCCTCCGCTTGTTGGTCATTGTGTTTTAAGCCTCTGAGAAGCCCCAAACCAAAAGGAAAACCAGAAAACCAAAAGGAAAATTGTCTCTCTTCCAATTTTTTTTCTTTTTTTTCCAAAAAAATCCAGATTCATTAAATATCTTTTACAAAATATTGTCCTCAGGGTGTTTATTAAAAGGAGATCATGTCTTTGTTTATATGAATTTTGATTTTGTGGGTTTTTAAGTCGTTGTAGAGTCACATGTTGCAATAAAGGTATAAAAATGATGAAAGGAAAATGACACCTCTGATTCACAGATCTAAGTAAAACTTCAGGTCTGGGATGGGAAGACACCATTTTCTGAAATGAGGATTTAGCTCAACTCTGTGAGCCTTTGCGTTTCCCCACCTTTCAGCATCTGAAGGTTTTGGTCATGCGATTCCATAGTAGGGTAAAGAGAATTAAGAACTAAAAAGCAAGCAAACAAACACGAAAATAAGAAGAACTTCATCTTCATGCCAGCTGACACCAGACCTTCTTTCAATCATGGAAAAGACTGGGGAAATACTGTTAGCTTTATAAACAGGCAAAATTGCTTGACAATCTAGTTTACTTTCAGGAATTAATTAAAAGACAGTGTATTAGATATGAGGAAACTAATTTTTGCACAAAAATATTCCTTGAGTAATTATTTTATAGTGGTGAAAATTTTTAAATAATTTTAAGCTACAACAAAGGGAGATAGGAGATATACATAAATTATAACAGTCCACATGATGGAATATTGTTCTACTGTGAAAAATAATATTTATGAAAAAGATCTCTGTAACAGGGGAAAATGGCTATACTGAAAATATTACCATAGCAAGTTTAAATTTTACTTATTTAGTATATCATTAATAGTTCAAATAAGTATGTGCTGAACACATGCTGAGAAACAGATAGTAAAAAGTTACAATTTATGTAACTGAATATAAAGATTACAGATCATTTTTTCATCCTAAAAGATTGTGTATCGCTAAATTTTATCTAGTGGTCATTAATTAACTTTATTAGAAACATGAATGTAACAGTGTTAAAAAGCACATCTCTAAGGTACAGCAGTGTGTGCAAATGAAGCTCCTTGCACTGAAGATATAGCAGGGAATTTCTTGTCTTTTTGCTTTAAAGAAATTGGTGAAATTATCAAGAATCTCACCTTTAATGTCTAAACTCTAATTCTCACCACAGAGAGAAATTATCACTGAGAAAAATTAAGTCCCCGTCTTTACTTTTGTTTATTCATTGACCAACTATTCATTGAGATTCATGCCTATTACATGCTATTGGTGCTAGCCTAAAGACTCATACAGTCTGACTGGGGCTTGGACGTACAGCAGACAGGCCATCAAACCACTACAGAGTTTGATAAATTCATGAGGAAGATACACAGAATGTCTGAAGAACACATGAATGAGCTCACCCAGACCTCTGAATCATGAGGGAGATCCTTGAGAAGGAAAAATCTGAGCTGATGGGTTCAATGTCGGCAGGAGACGAGTAGGAACAAAGATGCTCCTGGTACGGGGAGCTGCACCGGGATTGCCTTGAGTTAGAGGGCATCCCACAAGTCAATCATTGTGGCCTGAGTAGCTTGACAGAAGCACAGGAGAGGTGAGGGAGACCCCAGTATTTTTCTTCAAAATGCACTAAATGATTCTAAAACTCCAAGAAGTGTTCTCAAAGAAACCTAAAGAAAATTTCCAAAAACATAGTATTAGTAGACTTTTTCATACTATGGAATTCCACTGAAAGTATACCTCTGTTTTCTTTATTAGCATTACAATGAATATAGAATGAATAACTAAAGTAACATTTATAGAGAGTATAATAGTACATTTATTTAGTAAGCAGCAAATTTATAGTATTCTGTTTTCAGAAATACATAGAAATTGAATGATTATGCACATTAATAATCACATAAACTTAGCTTGTTACCATTGTGCCAGTCTGAAGATACCTTTCATAATTCTCTCTGCTATAACCTGGTCAAATCTGGCATCTGTCACCCTTTTTACAAAGGGTTACACATCAAGTCCTTTTTGCAACTCTTGATTTTTCTGTTTCTTCTATGAGAAAAATCAATAGATCTTAAATCATCTCAGATATAGAATCTACTCTTACCATCCCACATTTCTTCTCTGTATCCTTCCAGCTCTACACCTCCCTTCAGTTAAAGCGTGCATTCATGTATCCATCAATGGATACTTACTCCCCGTGAGAATATTGCGTGTCACAGCTATGCTCAGCCCTGCTTCTCAATCATGAGGACTGAGTGTATAACCACCACAAGCATTTAAACTCTCTTCTATCTCTGTGGATTTGCAGATCATTTCACAGGTAGATCATTAGGTATGTGAATGGCTCCTCAATCCGTATGTCATACAGGACTGGATGGGTATTTTTAATGTGCTTTTTCCCAGGTGCTATGAGGAAATTAAAAGAGATCTTTGTTCCTGGCAACTCCTACATTTCTTTCATTCAGGCAAGAAGTACTGTGTCAGCAATTCTAGCAGACAATGTAAGGTGGTAAAAAGAAGTAGCTGGTGGAATTGGACCACAAACCAGCTCTGCCAATTACCTTATCGACTTCCAGAAGATGACCTCCTTTCCCTGATGAAAGGAGAGATGTAGTGAGGGTTAAGTGCTAAACATATAAATTGCCATCACATAACAAGTACTCCTCTAATGGTGAATATTGTTATTTATGATTAAATACAGTGCTATTAAGGCACGTTTCCTTAGTTTAGCCAATCCACGTCTGTGGAGATTCAATTAGATGATTAAGTGGGTACTAATAAGTGTCTGCTTTTGAACAGTACAAAAAATATCAAGATCCTACAAAGGCCTGTATAATTGTTAAAATTATTCGCTCTTTGTGCTTCTACAAAACGGAAGACTAGTTAATTGGGCTACGCAGGATACTACACGAATCTCTGTGTAGTTTGCATCTAGAGAAGCTGAATCCATCATTACAATAAAAGATAACAATGATTATAATATGGAGTAAACAGGGAACCTACAGAAGGTGTTCCAAGCCAGCGTGATTGGAGAAAACCTACAGGAACTGAAGTCTATATAGATTCCTGAAGGCAGATTGTGGATTAGGGGAAGTAGGTGTGAACAGAGATGTGTGTGAGCCGCGAGATGAAGGGTGTAGGTGGGCCAGTGGTGAGTGTGACACTTGAGAAAGGTGACGAAGCTGAGCAGAGCGGAGCTCTGAGAGTCTGTGCTGGGGACGGACGGAGACACTGGTGAGACTGCGAAGGCGGGCGGAGACGGGGGTGCCTGGCGAGCCAGGTGAAGGGGTTCGGGCGGATCCTAAAGGCAACGAGGATTGAGTGAAGGATTTGCAGCAAGCGAGTGGCAAAATCCGTTTTAAGTTTTAGAATGGTAATTACTAGAGTTTGGAGACCAGGTAGAAGAGCAAGAATGGAAGGAATGCAGGCGGTCAAGAGACGTTACGCGATTTTTCTACATGAACGTCTTCTTAAACCGCCACTTAGGTCTAACTGCTGTACAGCTTTTGCCGATATAGAAGTGTATGCGGTGAATAGCAAACTTGAACAACTGCAGGCTTCTTAAAAACAAAACAATTTCTCACTGGACAATCTGTGCTTTTTTTAACTGGAAAAAATAGTGGCAGCTTTACTTTTCTTTGATCAATGAAACGTTTTAAGACAAGAATATTATTCGACTCACTTTTAAAATCCAGGGGAAAACAGATTTCTGTTATTAAAATTGTGGGACCCTCTCAGGGGAGCTGCCTTTTCATAGTCTCATATCCCTTTTATGATGAGAAGACATATATCACTCAGCTGGACTTGAAAAGAAGCCAATGATTATGTTAAAATCCCTAACATATGTAGATAACATTTCAAAGACACATCAAAGCCTTACAGCAATTTAAAATGTAGTTTGCTTTTATCTCTAGAGTCTTGTCATTTCCAGGTCTTCCTGGGAACTGGTTATTGCATTCCTGAGTATGACTGATTCTTTTGGTGTATTAATCAGTGTGGGTTTTCCTTTTCTTGTTGGGATTGCACACTGGAAAGAAAGCTTCGTATTTTTATCATGGTGAATGTCTTCTATACTGTGTTTCAGAAATGATCATGGTTATAGATGCTCTGAGTTGCTTAGTACAAAGGACTTGTCACATTCAGTTTAAGGTCTCTGTATGGATAGTGTAAAGAGAATACTTGCCAAAATCTTTATACCATGTTATTTTGCTACTATGCCGAAGAACTTCTAGTAGTGGAGTCATTCCTTACAATTAATACACTGTGAGTTTTTAATATCTCTGTTAATATGTAAATATGTTTTCTGAGAGGGGTAACCCACTGGGTTCTTCTAAGCTGCAAACTCTACCATGAATTAATAATCAGATTGCTAACCATGCATCAGTGAGGGTCTGGAAGAAGCAAGAAGCAGAGAACTATCTGTTTTAGGATAGAAGTTTTGGGACAATCACGTATTTTTCTCTCTCTCTACTGTACTACCCTTTGACATCTCGAGTCCCTTGCACCCATACAGTGCCTGGGACAAATAGCCAGCAGTCTCTTGCCCTCTATTCTCAAATCCCAAAAGCTCAGGAACAGAACTGTTTTTAATAACTGATTTGTAGTAAAACGTGTCCTGAAGTAAGAGAGGGCTATTTATAGTCTTTATTTACCCACCCCCCATAGTCTGATTGCTGCAGAAATACTAATGTGCTTGATTATGGGGTGCTGCCCAGACCCTGCTGGAAGTGCTGTGACCCAGGTTAAAGGTCCTCTATGGTTTTTCTGAAATCTAATATATTTGAATTCTGAAGTACATCAGGCCCTCAAGGTTTTGAGTAAGAGACTGAAAATCTTAGAAAGCACCGCACACTCAGTGCTTCCCCGGAGCCAGGCGGGCAGGCACCGTGCCCGCACTCCCATCACCCTGCTCAGCATGCAGGAGAGGCAGATGTCAGAGTGGAAAGAGCAGGGCTTTGAAAGCCAGGCTACGTGGGCTGGAATTCCAGCTCTGTCACTAAGCTGCCTGGATGCCTTTCGGTATGGGCATTTCCTCCCTTTACCTCCGTTTTCTCATCTGAAAATAGGGTAAGAACATTTCTCTAATAGATTGGTAGTGAGCTAAGAGGGATGAAATGAGCTAAGAGATGTGAAACATTTAGACCTCTGCCTTCCCGGATCTATTATTGTTAATCATTTTGAGAAAAATGTGATATTAGGCACAATAACCCCATTTTAGAGATGAAGACATGGAGATCTGATGATGTTAAATAACTTGCCCGTGATCACATAGCTGGAAAGACATGGAGAACGGTTTAATCCGTATCTACGAGGCTGCTAAATCCACGCTTTCCACCATTGCACTCTATTGCTTCTGTGCAAAAAAGCTTTAAAGAACTGATTGGAATGAAAATGTGGAGAGGATGAGAGGCTGCTTGGGGAAGTTCAGGGGGAGGGCACCCCAGTGGAGAGCCCTCAGCATGCCTGTGCTCAGTGGAGGGAGGGAGAAATCAAAGGCTGAGATAAAAGTGTTAAGTAGAACTTTCTACTCTGCAATATTGTTTAAGATTGGTCTTACCTGCACTGCTGTGGATATGCAGGTGTGTCCTGTATAGACAGAAAGACACAGGAAAAAGGGTGATTTAAGCATTGAAACAATAATATTGTTAGAAGTAGGGCAGCAATGTACTTTGTGGTCAGTTAATTATCCTTAAAATAATGATGAGGAATTGTCGGTATTTTCTTTCTTTTTAAAAAAATTTCAATGAAGTCCTCAATCTTTGTGTCTGGGATCCTAACTCAGTTGCATTTTAAATGATTTGGCCTGAGTTTTGCCTTTCATTTCCATGGGAATCCTAGAAACTAATTTGTCAAGCTCCTTATGTTACTCTGAACATCATCTTCAGTATTGAAGACTGTCAACTAAAGCTCTCTTTTCAAGTATTTGTTTTGAAACATTGTTCTCAACATGGTAGAAGAAGAACAAAACGTATGAAAACAATTTTACTTATAACTATGTGTAAGTCAGAACATTGTGAAGAAATTGATGTTTTTAGAAATGCATGAGTCATCAAAAAACTCTAACTATGGAAGACATTTAAAATTATGAAAAATTATACCAAGAAGGCTTTGAACTTGTCTAGTTTTATAACAAGTTTTTTTAAATCTTCAAAGAATGATAATTTTCACAATGTATAATTTAGTTCACAAAGTAGGAAAAGGTTTTTTAAAAATCTACTAAGTAAACTCTACTAGAATTTTATGAAACTCTACTTGATTATTGAAAAACGTATTTAATCTGATTTTTCTTCACAGTCTTTTTGCCAGGGTGTAGGAGAATAGATCAGATTTTATTAAATTCTGTGGTGAAAATTTATTAAATCTTCCCTTCAGCTCTCACTTAACCTCATAGCAGCTTCTCTTGGAAAGTAGTTCTTGTTTTTTATGCTTTTCATGCTACAACTCAATTACAATATTAAAAAACCTTAAAATGATAATAAAACATTTCACCTATAATTCTATTATCCTATGTTGTGCGATAAGTAGTATCCTCCCTAAATTCATATGTGGACGCCCAAACACCCAGTAACTCAGAATGTGACCCCGTTGAAGATAAGGATTTTAAAGACATAATTCAGTTAAAATGGGGTCATTAGGGTGGGCCTTCATCCGATGTGACCAGTGTCCTTACAAAGAAGATGAGATGAGGACACAGATAGTGCTGACTGAGGGATAAACATGTGAACACCCAGGGAGAAGATTCAGCCATCTACAAGCTAGGGAGAGAAGCTTCAGATGAAACCAAATCTGTTCACACATTTTTCTTGAACTTCTAGCCTCCAGAACTGTGAGACAATAAATTTATGTTGTTGAAGTCACCCAGTATGTGACGCTTTTGTATGGCGGCAAACTAATGCCATACTAAACAGTTGCTTTCATTTCTTCCTATTTTCGGTCATAATGAAGTTGAAGCACAGTGTATAATAATTTGGAGCATTATTAACTTAACTTTCTTAACACTTTCATGTTGATATAGCTTCTTCTGTACCCTTTTAAATGAGACACAGTGTGCCGTCAATGTGTTTCTTTCACTATTGTAAGTTAAATTGAGGATATTATGGAGCATTAGGATAAGAACATATTTGAAAATACATACTCTTTCCTTTTAAATTTTTTTTTTGGACAAACTCTCAGGACTTGGCTTGCTGTCTCAGTGGTAACAAATATTTTAATGGCTTTTAATAAGAATTCCTTGATTCATCTCCAAAGAGATGACATAACTTTATAGTATTATTTGAAATACATCATTCTGTTTCGAAAGTTGAGGTGGTAGCGATCCATTGTTAACTGAAACAGGGAAAGACACAGTGCAGTTGCATCAATAGATCACTTGCACTGTAGTGAGGAGGGTGAATTTATAGATATTAAGGCAAGAATGGCAGTAGGGAGGTTAGGCTCAATCGGTGATTTATGGGGCTATGACGATCATTTCAATTAAGGCAATACTAGTAAACACGGAAAAGGGACTTGGGTTTGAAACGTGTTTAGGGGGTAATTTTATTATGATGTTAAAGTAAGTATATGTAGAGGATGAAAGAGAGTCAAATGACTCCAAGGTTTTGATCTGAGTGATAGGTGTCATTAATTGAGACTGGGATTATAAGAGAAGGACGATAAATTCAGTTTAGACATGTTGAATATGAGGTGTCTGTGGGACGTCTGGATGCATGCATCCATTGGCATTTGAATATATGGATCTCAGATGAGAGGAAGGGCCGGAGTGGATTAGAGGGCCTAAGGAAAGCACATAGACTAATGATAGTAGCACCCCAAGGACAGAAACCTAGGAGATGGCAAACTATACAGAGTGGTCTTCGGAGGAGTCACAGAGTAGCTTGAGAAATAATGGTGGTGGAGGTAGGATGTGGTCACTGAAGATGTGGCCGGCCATCAGATAAAGGGAGTATAACATTTATATAGCTTACAAAGACCAACATGTCATGCACAGTCTCGAAGTCCAATAATAGAAGACCTGAGAGGTACCTGTCCAGTTCATCAACATGGTAATTATTGATAATTTTTGGATGAGCAGTTTCTATGTGGAAAGGTCCACTTTTCAGTGAGCTCAAGTGACTGTGGGACAAGAGCAAACAGAAAAGTCTAGTATAATATTCTTTCAAGAAAATTGCCTAAAAGGGGGAGTGAAAGATAGGGTTTTAGCAAGAAAGAGTTGCATATGCACAGAATTGTGGATTCAATTCAAGGAAGGATATTGTTTGCTTTTGGATATGACTTGAATATACTCAGAGCTGGAAGAGAGCAGGAAATTGAAACAAAGGAAAATAGTTCTTGAAATGAGTCAGGGAAAAGGCAGATAATGAAATGATTCATAGTAGACTCTCAAATAATATTCCCTAAATGAATGAATGAGTAGATATAGGTGAAAGGATTAATGAATAGCACAAACATCAAACATCCTCTGAGAATAAAGTCAATTGGATAATATTACATTTAAGTGTAGATAAAATTCTAAATGGGCCAGGAGATGAACCAGTTCATGTCTGAGGCCTTGGTTTTTATGATGAAGTAGGAGGTGAGAAGTTGAATAGAACATTTGAGAAGATATTAAGGGGTTGTGATTTATGCAAATTAAATAACTGAGAAAAAGAGAACTTCTGAGGAAGAAGGGTTGCTGTGCAATTATAGTTTTGTCTGGGCTTGGAAAGCTTCTCAGGGAACAGAGACAAGCGTTCAGACGGTGCAGAGGGAGGGTCGGGCCAATCTCATAATTTTCATCTTTCTCACCAAGATGACAGGTAATGTGCATTCCATGGAACATGGTAGGTTGTATTATTGTCTTTGCTGTATAGAGTTAACCAAATTTTGATTTTTTTTATGAAGGGATTTTATTTGGAAGCTGCAAGGAGTGTGAATCAGTTTTTCTGGTCTTGTAAGTTGTAAAATATACATAAGGTAAAATTTACAATTTTAATAATTTTTAAGTGCACAGTTTTATGGTATTAACTATATTCATATTGTTGTGCAGCCACCACCACCACCCATTTCCAGAGCAGTTTCCCAGCTGAAACTCTATACCTAGTACACACTGACTCCACATGCTCCTCTTCTCCCAACCCCTGGAAGCCACCATTCTGCTTCCTGTCTCTATGAATCTGGCCACTCTAGGAATCTCACATAAGAGGAATAGTATAATATTTGGCCTTTTGTGAGTGGCTTATTTCATTGAACATTTTGTGAAGTTTCATTTGTGTTACAGCATGTCAAAATTTCCTTACCTTTTTAGGTGAATAATATTCTATTGCGTGTACACACCACATTTTGTCCACCCATTCATCTGTTGATGGGCATTAGGGTTGCCTCCATATTTGGCTATTGTGAATAATAGTGTTATAAAATGGGTGTAAAAATATCTATTCATGTCCCTGATTTCAATTCTTTTGGATTGATATCCAGAAGTGGAATTTCTGGGTCATATGGTAATTCTATGTTTAGTATTCTGAGGAATCACCATACCAGTTTCCACAGCAGCTGGACCATTTTGCATTTCCATAAGCAATGCACAAGACTTCCAATTTTGCCACATTCTTGTCAGCCCATGTTAATTTCTGTTTTTTTTTTTGATAATAGACATTTTGAATGAGTATGAAGTGATATTTCACTGTGGTTCTGATTTGCAATTCTCTAATGACTTGTGAGCATCTTTTCAAGTGTTTATTGGCCATTCATGTATCCTCTTTGGAGAAATGTTTATTCAAGTCCTCTTTTGATTTTTTGATCAGGTTGTTTTGTTGTTGACCTTTAAGAGTTGTTTACATATTGGGGATATCATTCCCATATCAGATACATCATTTGAAAATATTTTCTTTCGTTCGACAGATTGCCTTTTCACTTTTTTGATAGTGTTCTTTGATGCACAACAGTTTTTAATTTTTATGAAGTCCAGCTTATCTATTTTTTCTTATGTTTTCTGTGCTTTTGATATCATATCTAAGAACTCATTGCCATATTCAATGTCATGAAGATTTTCTCCTATATTTTCTTCTGAATCTTTTAATCTGTTTTAATGATAAATCATCACATGGATTACTTTTTAACAGTATGAATAAGAAAATGTTGTGCTTAAAATGAAGCTATAATAACTTGATATCTAAAATTAAAGTATTAATAAATAAAGGTAGCATGTCTCATGAAAAAACTTTCCTAGTTATTGGGAATTAGGATTCAATAAAATTGATCTTACATTCTTGAGATAATACAAATAGTTTGCTAAAGATTGACATGGGACAGGGATGAGCAAAGCTGATTAAAACATGGTCTGCTAACAGTAGATAGAGGAATTTAAAAGGTGATTAATGTAGGAGTCCTCCGTAATTTCAACTCTCAGTAAAGTGTTTTGCTTTTCATAATTTGCATCACAATGACATGGGTCTCATACCCCAGAGTTAACTTGACTTTTTTTTACACTTTTCTCTTTATCCAATTCATTGCTGAATTCTAAATTTTTATCCCACTATTATCTCTCTCATATATATGCTTCCCATTATCACAACTGATGCCCTTTTATTATTACAGAAATAGCTTCCACAATGAACTTGTTGTCTCCCTTATATGGATTATTCATGGAAGATCATGACATTGCAAAAGTAGGAGCATGTATATTTCTTAAAAAATGTGGTCTTAAATAAATGTTTTAAGAGGTTATAAACCTGTTGTTTCTTTTTTTATTGGACTATAGTTGTTATACAATGTTATATTGGTTTCAGATGTACAATATAGTGATTTGATAATTTGATATTAGATATTTTAAAACACATTGAAAGAGACATTTCAGAAAAAAATCATGTCTTTATTGGACTTATTTTATGGTTACTTTTAAAAATTGCTTACTGGGGCACCCCATTTCCTCTTACACGCTGTTGTTAAAGTAATCTTTCTAGAGCACAACCGAGATGATATGCTTACTGACCTCAAAACATCAACTACTGTTCTTGTCTTCCATACTAGTTTTACATTCATTCATTTGAAATATTCTTTGAGTAACATTTATGTGCAAGTTGCTGCTTTGGGTACTGGAGATGCAGCAATAAACAAAACAGACAAAGCCTTTTTCCTTGTGGAGTTTACATTTCATTGGGGGAACCGACAGTAAATGAATAATTAAATACATGGTATATTATATGATGATAAAAGTATGGAGAAAAACATTTGAAAAGAGATGAGAGGTGCAATGGTATATCCATCTGGAAAGGTTTCTTTGGAAAGGTAATATTTGAGCAGCGGCCTGAAGGAAGTAGGGTAGCGAACTGTGCAAGGGAGCAGAGGAAAAGTGTTCTCAGGTAGAGAGGAGAGCAGGGTCCGTGCTGCCCGTGGGTCTGTGCCTCTGAGGAACGGCAGGGAGGCTCTGTGGCTGCTGCAGGGGGCGAAGAGACCAGTAACAAGAGGAGGAAACGAGTCAGAGAGTTTGCAGAGCATAAGATCTTCTAGGGTCTGTAGACCATTGTAAGGACTTCAGATTTTACTCTGAGTCAGAGAGAAGCCAATGAAACATTTTGAGTAGAAAAGTGACATAACCTGGCTTCTGTTTTAAAATGATTACTGTGGTCACTGTTTCGTAGGGGTTGGATCAAGTACTGAATCCGGGTTAGGTTGTCATTGTAAGAATATAGGCAAAAGACGGTGGCTGTCACCAAGGAGGAGGCTACAGAAGTGAGTTATAGCCCAGCCCACCTTACCCGTCCCATTCCAGCTCAGGTGAGCGGGACGGCTGGAGTGGGTGACAGTGCTCAGGGCGAGCATGCAGAACAGGGAGAGTACGGCCGGAGATAATAGCGGATAGGACCCTAGGAAATAGAAAAACTAGAAAACAGTACCTGCCATTCCAGGTCTATGTTAAGTTAGACATATTAATCTTTGAACATTTTTCTGTACTTTTTTGGCCTTCGGTCCTTTGCCTGAATGTTTGCTTATCTTTTCTACATGTCAAAAGTCTATTAATGATTTAAAAGACTTCTCAGATACCACTGGGTTGTCAAATTTAGCAAGTAACAATAAAGGAAGCCCAACTAAGTTTGAATTTCAAATACACAATGAATAATTTTTAGTGTATGTGTGTCCTAAATACTGCATGAGGCATGCTCATACTAACTTTTTTCATTGTTTATTGAAATGGAAATTCACCAGGAGTCCTAACTTTTAACTGGCAACCCTACTCAAAAATTGTTCTTGAACACTTCAGTTAAATGTCAGTTCAGTCGGGAAAGATTATTTTATGCCACATAAAATGAAGCCCCTAGTCTTGGAGACTTTAGACAACCAAGTTTTATTTCCTGCTCCTACTACATGTATTTTGTGGGGCAGCAGAAAAGCCCTACTAATTATAGCTCTTCGGAGGTTACCGTTTCAAAGTTGTTCCTTACTTTGCCAGAGGGGAAAAACAGAGAGCTTTGCAGCCTCACATTTGCAAATAAATAGAAGTAACAAACGTCTCTACCCCTTGCAACCAATAGTCCTTTGGCCGATCAACCGAAGAGGAACCGGAAGTTCAGTTACCATGTTCTTGGAAAGAGGGTGCTTGGAACTGTGTAGAGAAGAACGCCAACGATGCATTTCCTCGTAGGTGTGATCTCTCTTTTCTTGAGACTGATAGGAATTTATTTATAATTTCCTAATGGTATCTTATTTTATCATATGGTTAACCATCTTCTACTTATTTAATCCTTTTACGATAAGACATTAATTGAGAGGCAGATCCTAGAATTACATTATGAGAGAGTAGAACTTTAACACGTGTATGTTGAATTGATCTTTCATCTTGTGCCAGAGGTGAGCGCCTCTCTCCCTGTGTGAGGTTGTGATTCCATCCTTAAGGTTGCTGCTGAGAGGTCCCCTGCTGTGGTCCTCGTTGGTCCTGTAGGCTCTCCTCTGCTCATTTACCTGGCTGTCCCCTCTCGCTGCTCTCCGGGAGGTTCTGTATGGTAGGCGGGAGGCAGATTCCTCTGTCCCTGGGCACCCCAGCTTCTCTGCTCTTGGCATCTCTCTTACTGCTATCTCCAGCTTGGAGGAATCAATCTGGAACTAATTTTGTTTTCTCAATTGTTTTCTTCTCTGCTCTCCTTTCAACTAGGTCAGATAGATAAATATTCACACAGATAAGCCCATGTGTGCCAAACCACAAGTAATTCAGCAGGACATATAGGGAGATATGCTGTCTACTCAATTGAGAGACTACTTTTTCAATTCATTTGCGATTAATTAACCAAATTTCGGTGCGTTCCTGCCAAGACTAGACTTCATTTTCCAACAGCTTGGAAAGCACATTCTAATAAGTACCAAGCATTGGGGAGTGGAATGAATCTGAGGGATTAAAACCCTGAGAGAAGGTTGGATTTAAATGGCCGCTTTCGTGTCTGAAAAGGAACAGAGCGGGCCAACTGGTGTCCTTTGTCAAGGAAAATGCATTCGCGTCTCAGCAGGAGACATTTTCAGACTATATCGCAGTGCTGCGGAGTTCCCGTCTCTCTTGTAGTGGGAATGAGGGAAAGTAAGATAGGTTTTGATACTTTCTGTTTTATTTTCACTAGGAGAATCCATGTGTCAGAGAACATGAAAAGTCATTAAAGTGGCCATCCAATTATTATATCCCAGAACATTTTGTATGTCAGTACCCAGTTTATGATGGTACCCATATATTTAATAATATTCAGGAATTCCGATTAAGTTTAATTAATGATCTAGAATATTCAAGTTTGCTATTTTTTTTTTGATCAACTGACTAAATTAAGGAATGAGCTTGGAAAATGTTGGAACTATGAGGAAAACAGTATTTAACCAAATAAAATACAAAAATCTATATTAAAGAATTATTGTCTTTAAAATGACATTTTCTGTCCTTCAGAAAGATTAAGTATATACTAAAGATTTTAAAAAATTAAACTCAGAAGATGAGAAACTGAAAATGCCCTGAAACCAATTGTTTTGGTTAAAATTCCTTCTAAACTGATTTTTTACCTTGATGCTCAGGAAAGAGAAAGTACAAATGAAGTTTTGTTAGTTAACAAAATCTGTCTGTGGGTGTCTTTTGATTTCATACATTTTAAAAGAGAGAATTTTTATTTTGCACCCAAAATGACTTTGTCTTATCACTAGTAACGGAAAGTCACTGCTGGGCTTACTATAGGTTTTGGATAGTTTGTGCTATTTGATCATTATTAATTCAACTAGTTTTTCAGAGTTGTTGTGGGTTTATATTTATTCTGTGATAGTCAATAATTCTTCCATTTATTCAAGAATATTTTTGTTTAGGTTCACTATGTTCTAGGCACTGTTCTAAGTGTTAGGATACAGATTTACCTGGGAAGGATTATCAGAACCTCAGACAAAGGCAATCCCAACTAGCTTTGTGCTTGAAAAATCTTATTTAATTACATGATTTATTTATGATTGCATTGGTCTCTGGGTTTCAGAGAGGGAGTCTACATATGTAAATTAATTACCTGCTGCAGAGATAACGTGGACAAAAAAAAATCTTTGCTCCTCTTTGGCACCTAGCTCAATGGAAGATTCATGGTTAAACACATCAACTACCTGACTTTTGCAAAGGGAAGCCTTTCTAGTAGTCTTATTTTCTGGATTGTATTTGTGAGCAAATCCTTACAAATAGACATAGCTGCGCCTGAACTAAGAGACTCATACAATGAAAATTGTGTAAACTTTGCTTCCAAAAATATTGAAACAGATTTTTATTATTTGTTTTGGTTGAATTAAATATATCTGAAGTGATTTTACTTTCTAACCAATCATAGACTTCTACATTATTTAAACCCCTTCTGATTACAAAATTATTTGGGGATAATTTTGTTGAGGGAATGATTTTTTTTTCTATTTGACCCATTCCCCTCCTAATGCCAATGTGGTTTTTGTCAGAAACTGAAAATACAGTTGTCAAAATAAAAGAAAATCAAAAGATTATATTTACCTTTGTGATTCTCAAAGCAACTGTGGTTTGTTTGATTTTTACTTAAACTGTGTTTTTCCTAGTAGTTAATATAAAACTTATTGGTGTATGGAAGCTATGCAACTGATACTTTTGTAGCATAGCAGTTGGTCCAGTTCTCTGGGTCTGCAGCCTAACACCACCTCTTTCTAGCTTCTTTATGAGGTTGGATAATCAGCTTTTCTAACTCAGTTCTCTATTTTGCCTAACAGAGCTGGTGATAAATATTTGCTCTTATTTTACTTCAAGGGCTAAACAAAAAACCGGACAAATTGACAAGTGCTTAATGAATAATCCACTATTCTGGTATTCTTATAGAATATATTTACCATGTATACCTACTAGACTGACACATAGTAAATACTCAAAAAGAGATTTAAAAATCATTATAGAATTTTTTTCACCAATTTTGATTGATTTTCCCAACATAGCCATGCCTTTCAGTTTTTCTTAATATTTTTTTATTAAGGTATTATTGATATACACTCTTACGAGGGTTTCACATCAAAAAGCAATATGGTTACTACATTTACCCATATTAACAAGTCCCCACCCATACCCCAATGCAGTCACGGTCCATCAATGTAGTAAGATGCCACAGATTCACTATTTGCCTTCTCTGGCTACACTGTCTTCCCTGAGATCCCCCACACCATGTGTACTAAACATAATACCCCTCAGTCCCCTTCTCCCACCCACCCCACCCGCTCTCCCACACCCCTCCTCTTTGGTAACCACTAGTCCCTTCTTGGAGTCTCTGAGTCTGCTGCTATTTTGTTTCTTCAGGTTTGCTTCGTTGTTATACTCCACAAATGAGGGAAATCATTTAGCACTTGTCTTTCTCCGCCTGACTTATTTCACTGAGCATAATATCCTCCAGCTCCATCCATGTTCTTGTAAATGGTAGGATTTCTTTCTTTCTTATGACTGAATAGTATTCCATTGTGTATATGAACCACATCTTCTATATCCATTCATCTACTGATGGACACTTAGGTTGCTTCCATATCTTGGCTATTCTAAAAAGTGCTCCAATAAACATAGGGGTGCACATGTCGTTTTGAACCTGAGAAGTTGTATTTTTTGGGTAAATTCCAAGGAGTGAGATTCCAGGGTCAAATGGTATTTGTATTTTTAGTTTTTTGAGGAACCTCCATATTGCTTTCCACAATGGTTGAACTAGCTTACATTCCCACCAGCAGTGTAGGAGGGTTCCCCTTTCTCTGCATCCTTGCCAGCATTTGTTCTTAGTCTTTTGGATGGTGGCCATACTAACTGGTGTGAGGTGATATCACATTGTGGTTTTAATTTGCATTTCCCTCATGATTAATGATGTGGAGCATCTTTTCAAGTGTTTGTTAGCCATCTGAATTTCTTCTTTGGAGAACAGTCTCTTCATATCCTCTGCCCATTTTTTAATCGGGTTATTTGCTTTTTGGGTGTTGAAGCATGTAAGTTCTTTATGTATTTTGGATGTTAACCCCTTGTTGGATATGTCATTTACAAATATATTCTCCCATACTGTAGGATGCCTTTTTGTTCTGCTGATGGTGTCCTTTGCTGTAAAGAAACTTTTTAGTTTGATGGAGTCCCATGAGTTCATTTTAGCTTTTGTTTCGCTTTGCTTGAGGCGATGCGTTCAGGAAGAAGTTGATCATGCTTATATTCAGGAGATTTTTGCCTATGTTGTCTTCTAAGTGTTTTATGGTTTCATGACTTACATTCAGGTCCTTGATCCATTTCGAGTTTACTTTTGTGTATGAAGTCAGGAAGCATAATTTCCCCCACCTTATTCTTCCTTCTCAGGATTGTTTTGGCTATTAGGGGTCTTTTGTGGTTCCCTGTGAACTTTAGAACTATGTGCTCTAGTTCATTAAAGAATGCTGTTGGTATTTTGATAGGGATTTCCTTGAATCTGTAGATTACGTTAGGCAGGATGGCCATTTTGACAATATTAATTCTTCCTATCCACGAGCATGGGGTGTGTTTCCATTTATTGGTATCTTCTTTAATTTCTCTCATGAGTGTCTTGTAGTTTTCAGAGTATAGGTCTTTCACTTCCTTGGTTAGGTTTATTCCTAGGTATTTTATTCTTTTTGATGCAACTGTGAATGGATTGTTTTTCTTATTTCTCTCTCTGCTAGTTCATTTTTAGTGTATAGGAATGCCACAGATTTCTGCCTATTAATTTTGTATCCCACAACTTCGCTGTATTCAGATATTAGATCTAGTAGTTTTGAAGTGGATTCTTTAGGTTTTTTTATGTACAATATCATGTCATCTGCAAACAGGGACAGTTTAACTTCTTCCGTGCCAATCTGGATGCCTTTTATTTCTTTGTGTTGTCTGATTGCTGTGGCTGGGACCTCCAGTACTATGTTGAATAGAAGTGGGGAAAGTGGGCATCCTTGTCTTGTTCCTGGTCTTAAAGGAAAAGCTTTCAGCTTCTCACTGTTAAGTATAATGTTGGCTTTGGGTTTGTCATATATGGCCTTTATTATGTTGAGGTACTTGCCCTCTATACCCATTTTGTTGAGAA
This sequence comes from Phataginus tricuspis, assembly GCA_029783875.1. Taxonomy (NCBI): domain Eukaryota; kingdom Metazoa; phylum Chordata; class Mammalia; order Pholidota; family Manidae; genus Phataginus; species Phataginus tricuspis. The sequence goes on along the minus strand of JAQQAC010008719.1, from coordinate 4,417,418 downwards.
TTTTTATTGTGAATGGATGGTGAATTTTGTCAAATGCTTTTTCAGCATCTATAGAGATGATCATGTGGTTTTTGACCTTCTTTTTGTTGATGTGGTGGATGATGTTGATGGATTTTTGAATGTTGTACCATCTTTGCATCCCTGGAATAAATCCTACTTGATCATGATGGATGATCTTTTTGATGTATTTTTAAATTCTGTTTGCTAATGTTTTGTTGAGTTTTTGCATCTATGTTCATCAGGGATATTGGTCTGTAATTTTCTTTTTTTGTGGTTTCTTGGCCTGGTTTTGGTATTAGAGTGATGCTGGCCTCACAGAATGAGTTTGGAAGTATTCCCTCCTCTTCTACTCTTTGGAAAACTTTAAGGAGGATGGGTATTAGGTCTTCACTAAGTATTTGATAAAATCCAGTAATGAAGCCATCTGGTGCAGGCATTTTGTTCTTAGGTAGGTTTTTGATTACCAGTTCAATTTCATTGCTGGTAATTGGTCTGTTCAGATTTTCTGTTTCTCTCTGGGTCAGCCTTGGAAGGTTGTGTTTCTCTAGAAAGTTGTCCATTTCTTCTAGGTTATCTAGTTTTTCAGCATATAGTTTTTCATAGTATTGTCTAATAATTCTTTGTATTTCTGTGGTGTCCATAGTGATTTTCCTTTTTCATTTCTGATTCTGTTTATGTGAGTAGACTCTTTTTTTCTTGATAAGTCTGGCTAGAGGTTTATCTATTTTGTTTATTTTCTCAAAGAACCAGCTCCTGCTTTCATTGATTCTTTCTATTGTTTTATTCTTCTTGATTTTATTTATTTATGCTCTAATATTTATTATATTCCTCCTTCTACTGACTTTGGGCCTCATTTGTTCTTCTTTTTCTAGTTTCGTTAATTGTGAGTTTAGACTGCTCATATGGGATTGTTCTTCTTTCCTGACGTAGGCCTGTGTTGAAATATACTTTCTTCTTAGCACGGACTTTGCTGCGTCCCACGGATTTTATGGTATTGAATTATTGTCATATGTGTCCATATATTGCTTGATCTCTGTATTTATTTGGCCACTGATCCATTGGTTCTTTAGGAGCATGTTGTGAAGCCTCCATGTGTTTGTGGGATTTTACATTTCCTTTGCATAATTTATTTCTAATTTCATACCTTTGTGGTCTGAGAAACTGGTTGGTACAATTTCAATCTTTTTTAACTTACTGAGGTTCTTTTTGTGGCCTACTATATGATTTATCCTTGAAAATGTTCCATGTGCACTTGAGAAGAATGTGTATTTTGCTGCCTTTGGGTGTAGAGTTCTGTAGCTGTCTGTTAGGTCCTTCTGTTCTAATGTGTTGTGCAGTGCCTCTGTGTCCTTACCTATTTTCTGTCTGGTTGATCTGGTTGATCTGTCCTTCAGAGTGAGTGGAGCATTGAAGTCTCCTAGAATGAATGCATTGCATTCTATGTCTCCTTTTAATTCTGTTAGTATTTGTTTCACATATGTAGGTGCCCCTCTCTTGGGCACACAGATATTTATAATGGTTATGTCTTCTTGCTAGGTTGACCCCTTTATCATTATGTAATGTCCTTCTTGTCTCTTGTGACTTTCTTTGTTTTGAAGTCTATTTTGTCTGATACAAGTACTGCAACTCCTTCTTTTTTCTCCCTATTAGTTGCATGAAATCTTTTTCCATCCCTTCACTTTTAGGCTGTGTATGTCTTTGGGTTTGAGGTGAGTCTCTTGTAGGCAGCATATAGATGGGTCTTGCTTTTTTATCCATTCAGTGACATTTTTGTCTTTTGACTGGTGCAGTCAGTCCATTTACATTTAGGGTGATTATGGTTAGGTATGTACTTATTGGCATTGCAGGCTTCAGATTCATGGTTACCAAAGGTTCAAGGTTAACTTCCTTACTATCTAAGTGTCTAACAACTCATTTAATATGCTATTACAAACACAATCTAAAGGTTCTTTTTTTTTTCTTCCTCCTCTTTCATCCTCATCCATTCTTTATATATTAGGTATCATATTCTGTACTCTTTGTCTATCCATGGTTGACTTTGGGTATAGTTAATTTAATTTTGCATTTGCTTAGTAATTAGCTGTTCTACTTCCTTTACTGTGGTTTTATTACCTCTGGTGACAGCTATTAAACCTTAGGAACACCTCCATCTATAGCAGTCCCTCCAAAATACACTGTAGGGATGGTCTGTGGAAGCTAAATTCTCTCAGCTCTTGCTTATCTGGAAATTGTTCAATCCCTCCTTCAAATTTAAATGATAATCTTGCTGGATAAAGTATTCTTGGTTCGAGGCCCTTCTGCTTCATTGCATTAAATACATCATGCCACTTCCTTATGGCCTGTAAGGTTTCTACTGAGAAGTCTGATGATAGCCTGATGGGTTTTCCTTTGTATGTGATCTTATTTCTATCTCTGGCTGCTTTTAATAGTGTGTCCTTATCCTTGATCTTTGCCATTTTAATTACCATATGTCTTCATGTGTGTGTTGTCTTCCTTGGGTCTCTTGTGTTGGGAGATCTGTGGACCTCCATGGCCTGAAAGACTATCTTCCTCCCCTGATTGAGGAAGTTTTCAGCAATTAACCTCCTCAAAGACACTTTCTATCCCTTTTTCTCTCTCTTCTTCTTCTGGTACTCCTATAATGCAAATATTGTTCTGTTTGGATTGGTCACACAGTTCTCTCAATATTCTTTCATTCTTAGAGATCCTTTTTTCTCTCTGTGCCTCAGCTTCTTTGTATTCCTCTTCTCTAGTTTCTATTTCACTTATCGTCTCCTCCACTGTATCCAATATGCTTTTAATACCCTCCATTGTGCTCTTCAATGATTGGATCTCTGACCAGAATTCATTCCTGAGTTCTTGAGTATCTTTCCATGCCTCCATGAGCATGTTAATGATTTTTATTTTGAACTCCCTTTCCAGAGGGTCATGAGGTTGATGTCATTTAAATCTTTCTCAGGAGTTGTATTAATAATTTTACTCTGAATCAGGTTCATTTGGCATTTCATATTTGTATATGGCGCCCTCTAGTGCCCAGAAGCTCTACTCCCTGGAGCTGCTCTGCTCCTGAAGCAACGTTGGGGGTTTCAGGAGAGTGGTATTGGTGCCTGGGAGGAGGAAAGAACTGTTTCTTGCTTCCCGGATGCTATGCCTGTCTCCACTGCCTGAACCAGTGGGCCGAGCCACAGGTATAAGCCTCTATGCTTTGTGTTTGTAGTTGCTGTAGACAGATATTCCCTCTGGCTGGCCTGATGCCAGGGTAGGGTTTGCTGGTTTGTGAGCAGGTGGGTCTCGCCGGGAGAAAGGCACCGTAGGCTGCGTATCATGAAGGGGGTCCTTGGAGCTGTGTAGCCAACTGGGGTGCTGGGTCACCTGAAGATCATCTAAGGAGGAAGATTTCTTTTTCCTCCTTTAATCTGAGAGTCTATATGGCAAATCTCCCAACCTGCTGGGCAGAATGCACCCAGGCAATTTTGTCTACCTGTCCTCTCTCCCGAGCAGTAAGCTCTGTGCAATCATTGCCCCTTTATCAGCCCTCTTGCTGTTAGGAAGTCTCTCAGACTTCCAGCCTTTCTTTTGTCCCAGAGCAGTTGGATATGGGTCCCTGCTTTCCACAAGTGGTTGGAATCTCAGTCTTTCCAGGAATTCTGCCTGTCTTAGTTTTCCAATCCCGTAATCACCAGAATATCATGCAAGCACAATGAAATGTAGGTTTGTGCTCCCAGAGCAGATCTCTGGAGTTAGGCGTTCAGCAGTCCCAGGCCCCCACTCCCTCCCTGCTCCATTTCTCTTCCTCCTGCCGTTAAGCTGGGATGGGGGAAGGACTTGGGTTCAGCCAGACCACAGCTATGGTACGTTACCTTGTTCTGTGAGATCTGCTCTGTTCTCCAGGTGTATGCAGTCTGGTGCAGTCTTCTTTCCTGTTGTTCTTTGAGGTTTAGTTGTATTAATTATATTTTCGTATTATATGTGGTATAAGGAGGGAGCCTGTGTCTCACCTCTCATGCCGCCATCTTTAATCCAATACCTCAGTTTTTCTTAAAATTTATTTTTTTTAAAAAACAGTATTGATTTAGCCAGTTACAGGAGGGTGAATGATGAACAGCAAGAAGAGATTAGATTTATGGAGAAGAAATCCAAATTACTTGGATGTAGAGCTCATTTATGTCTTTGACAATCTCACATTATACATTTTTAACACAGAGTTGTCATTCAAATATAGAAGATGAAATGCAGAGATTAATGCAAAATTGGAAATGATGGAGGATTTAAGATAACTTTTTTATTCATTAAAGATTAAAGAGCATTAGAGTGTCAGAAAATCTTGAGATACTGTCATATATACAACAATGGTCAAACTATATTATAAAGTAGGAGAGAGATGATTTAAAAAATGAAAAGCATAAAAATTTATCTAGTCTAATCAATAATCTAATAATTCAATTTTTCTCAGTAGTACTTTTGAGAAAACAGAAGAGGCAGAAACAAGGAGCTATAAACATAATGCATCAATTACAACTCAGATTGGTGGAAGACTTCTCTGCTAAGACAGCTCTATCAGCTTTATTTCTTTACTTTTAATTTCATGCTTTTGTTAAACTCAATGTTATTTTCTTTGTGCAGTTTCCTCACTATGTCATTCCAGTATTTACTTATGACTGTCTTTTCATGCCTATTTATGAATGATTCCTATCTTGTAATTATCATTATTTCTAAGAGAAAATTGTGACCCACAGTAGGTTTTATTTTATAATTTTGAGAAAATACTGCATTATTTTTAATCCATCAATTTACTCTTTGTAGCATTTACTAAATGTGTTTTATTTTACAAATGAAAATTAAGTATATATATTCCATGCTTGTTGCTAAATGAAAATGCAGGCAACAGAGTAAAATGAAAATACAGGCAACAGAGTAAAAATTAACCCTTAACCATACCTGCTGATAACCATTACTATTTAGATGTATATAGTTTTATATTTTTCTGTGTTCATTCATATGTATTTATCACTTGTATAGATGGATGCATATATCAGACCATTTTTATTTTACAAAAAGTAGATATTCTAATACAGGTTTTTTTTTTTTACTTAACAGTGTACTCTTCCTGTCATTGCATATCCCCAAATATAGATCTACATTATAATTTTAATGATTATTATTCCTATGTAACCAATTCCCACTTTTGAACATTTAGAATATTTATGAAAGGCGTTATGGATGTTAACAGTTAAGAGTAGGGTCCCTAGATCTAGACTTCCTTGGTTCAAATGTCAGCTCTGCCAGTAATGGATGAGTGTTTTGGGGAAAGTTTCTTAATTACTCTGTTTGTTCAGTTTCCTCACAGGTAAAGCAGAAATTATAGTAGTAATTACCTGAAGGCTGTTGAGAGGATTTAATAGACTAATAATAAAAATTATAACATTTGTGAAATTAAGATTAACCTTGGGCTGGAAAAGCAGAGTGAAATTTCGTACACTCTCTCAGTGCTGACACAATGAAATTGTCCTAGAGGGAGACCTGAAACTAACATTCTGCAGGTCTCCCCATTAGACACTTATATCCAGAGGAGAGAGCTGAAACTAACATTCTGCAGGTCTCCCCATTAGACACTTATATCCAGAGATGTATTGAATCATGCAGGACATATGAAATCACACAAATGTATTGGTTCATACTGAAAATGCCCCAAATCCATCTTAGTTTTTCGTTGAATTAAGTATTTAGCCCTTCAAACTGTCTACCTAACAGTGGCAAGGATGAATCTGCTCTGGAGATTTTCTACTTCATTCTATTATTTTTTAACGTACCATGTATGATATATAAATGAAAACTTAAAAGACAAGTGAAGAGGAAAGAAAATCAAGGGAAAAATTGACAATGGTAACAGACACACAGACGACCCAGACATGAGCAAACAAGAACTTTAACTATGACTTATATTTAAAGAAAATAAAAGATGAATACAGTAAATTTTAAAAATATAAAAATTCATATAGACTTTCCAACTGTCAGAGAGATCCAAATGGATATTGTACTAATGCTAAAGTTAACTCATTAGATTGGACTAACACCAGACTAGACACTTCAAAACACAAGTTTAGTGAAATCAAAGGGCAGATCAACAGAAAACACAAAGTGAAACACAGAGGAAAAAAGAATAAAAAGGACAGGAAAAAATGTAACAGATATTTGGTACATAATCAGATGGTGTATACATTGGGAAACTAAGTACTAAGAGGAAATTAATGAAATAAATAATATTTAAAGTGAAAGTGGCTGAATATTTTCTAAAACCAATAACATTCAGGTTCAAGAAGTTCAAGTGGGCAAATGAACATGAAGGCACTTAATATTCAAACTGCTGATAATTGGAGAGAAAAAGAAACTCTTAAAAGCATCCTGAGAAAAGAGACATTGTGTTTAACGGAGTAAGAGGAGTTTTAAGAGACTATGGGAGAAAGAAGGTAATAATCTTTAGAGCATTCTGGAAAACAGAAACTTGCTTACTTAGAATTTATATTCAGTGAAACTGTCCTTCAAAAATCAAAGGTAATGAACATATTTCTTGATAAATAAAAGCTGACCATATTCACTGTCAGCATTCCAGTAGTGCAAGAAAAATACTGCAAGAAGTTCTTTATACTGAAGGAAATATCCCAGAAAGTAAGCATTGAAGTGCATGATGGAATGAAGAGAACTGGAAATGGGTGAATATAAAACAACACTGACTTGAAGTCACGATGATAAATATGTAGTACAGGGCTTCTAACCTATGTAAAATAAAGGGCAAAAGGAGATAAATGGTGCTGTACAATTTAAGGTTCTTGAATTATTTGAGAAAAGGTAAAAGTGGTACTATAAAAAGTGGATGAAGCATAATGTAATGTCAAAGGTTACCATTGTCAGACAAAAATAACTAAAACATTAATAACTATAAACAGAATCATTTAAAAATACTTGATTAATCCAAAAGAAGGCAAGAAAGAAGAATTAAGGAACAAAGAAGTAGCGAGAAAAAGAAAGAAGTAACAAGATGGTAGGCCTAAGACAAAATGTATCAATCACAATATATATAATTATATATACTGCAAATAGAAGACAAAAATTATTTAACTGGATTAAACAAAAGAAATAAGACTCAACTTTATACAAGGTAGTGTTCCATGTACTTGCACAGTATTTAAGAAGTCATAGTCTAACCCAGGATCACAACAATTTAAGTGTTTTAGAGTTTCACTCTTACATTTAAATCTATTATCCATTTGGAGTTAATTTTGTATATGGTCCAAATGAAAGCATCAGCATCCTTCTCTTGCATGTGGATATCCCAGCACCACATGTTAAAAAGACAATTATTTCTTCCATTGAATTGTCTCAGAACTTTTGTCAAAATCCATTGATCGTACATTTAAGGGTTGATTTCTGGAAGCTCAGTCCTCAGGTATATGTCCAATACTACACCGTCTTGATTACTATCGTTTTGCAATATGTTTTGTAATTGACCAGAATTAATCCTCCAGCTTTGATCTTTCTCAAAATTGTTTGATCTATGCTAGGTTCCTGAAATTTCCAAATGAATTTTAGTATCAGCTTGTCAATGTCTGAAAAAAAGACAGCTGGCATTTTGATAGGGATTTTTTTGTCTGTAAATCAATTTGAAAGTGTCATCTTAACAATATTGTCTTCCAATCCATGAGCATGGATTATCTTTCCGTTTATTTAGAGATTTTTAAATTTCTTTTAAAAGTATTTATAATTATCAATGTGTAAATCTTGCACTTCTTTTACTAAATTTATTCCTGAGTATTTTTCAATGCTAATAATTGTTTCCTCAATTCCATTTTTGGATTGTATAGAAACACTATTGATTTTTCATACTTATCTTGTGTCCTGCAAACTTGCTAAAATTGTTTATGAGTTACAACTTTTTTTAGTGGACTCTTTATCGTCATGATCATGTCATCTGTAAACAGAGATACTTATTCTTTTCTAATTTGGACACCTTTTATTTTTTTCCTTGAGTAATATTCCTGGTAGGACTTCCAGTTGAGTATAATGTTGAGTAGAAATGGCAAGACTGGGCATCTTTGTCTTGTTTCTGTTATTAGTCTTTGTTCCTGATGTTAGATTTCTGCCATTAAGTATGATGCTAGTTATGGGATTTTCGTACGTGCCCATTATCATGATGAGGAAGTTCCTTTCTATTCTTAGGTTTTTTTGAGTGTTTTATCATGAAAGAATGTTGAATTTTGTCAAATGCCTCCATTAGTTAGGATGATTATGCCGTATTTGTTCTATATTCTATTAATATAATGTATTACATTGATTAATTTTCAGATTTAATCTATCCATGTACTGCTGGGATAAATCTACTTGGTCATGATATATAATCCTTCTTATATTTTATTCTATTCAGTTTACTAGTATTTTTTTTCCTATATCAATAGGGATATTGTTTTGTAGTTTTGTGTTTGTCTGTGTTATATATCTCTTTCTGGGTTGGGTATTGGGGTAATAATGGTCTCACAGAATGAATGGAAATAAAAGCATGAGGAAGTTACCTTCTCTTCCTAGATTTCTCATTTCCATTCCTAAATTTCAATCTCTTCTATTTTTTGGAATAGTTTGTGAAGGACTTGGTATTAATTCTTTAAATGTTTGGTAGAATTCGTAGTGAAACTATGTACATTGGGTTTTTCTGGAGGTTAGTTTTAAAAACTACTATTTCCAACTCTTTACTTGTTACAGGTCCATTGAGATTTTCTATTTAGGCACTGATAACATACAGGAAAAAGGTAGATTAAAAGGTAGATATTCTAAACACTTCTAATCAAAGATAACAGACCTCCTTCTATCAGTTTCCATTAGGATTTTTCATAAGCGGACTGCATGGATTTGTGACACATTACTAGGAAACTGTACAAAATCCCTGTCTTTACTCAATAAATTAGAATCACTAAGAAATGAAATAGAAATTTAAGTATGCATAGCAGCCCTGGTGTGGCCTAAGAACACTGGTTATAAGTGCAGTGGGTTTGGGTCCTCTGGTGGTGAATCACAGAAGTACATGATTGAAAAATTGATAGATGCCATTAAATGGGCTTTTGAAGTATTAATAAATACCCAACAAATTTTAATTCTATTTTGAATAATTCATGGAGATGAAGATACTTTTATTTCAACCATTTCTGATCTATGAATACAAATAGAAAACTCCAGGCACCATATTATTGGCCATTCTCATAGATAAATCAATTTGGGAGGGAAAATAAAATAGCGGTTGTTACAGGTCGGTGTTTAAGGGACATTATTTATTTACTTAGAGAACATTCATGTCTTTTTGAAGATGCCTGGTGGGCCAATTACCAAAATTCGACTTGGCAGCAATTTCATCCAGAGGAATGTATTCCAGGTAAGGATCAATAGTTATGCCCAAATGCATTAAGTGAAAACCTGCAGGGACAGTGACTTCTGGCAAAGGACTAGAAATGCAAATGGTTTCTAGGAACTGGTATTTTCTAGTTAGTGTGTACTGTGAATGTGTTAGAATATGTGTGGGACTGAGGATGCAGTCTGACCTGTGGCACCCCAAGTATTTATATGATAATTAACCAAAGTAGACCTCAGAATGAATGCTGATTTATTGTGAACAAAATTAAGTGAATCGAATTCAGTTTTATATGGTGGTACGTTGGATGGGCTGAGTGAACATAGGCGGGGCCAATACATACACTTGAGAATTACATAAAGTCCAAAATTTCCCTTCCTGAAAATTTATATGGGTCAGCAGTCTCCTCAAATGACCAAAGAGAAGCTAGTCATACAGCAGGGAGCTTAAGTCGTGTATTAAAGTCAACTCTTTAAAGATAGTTTTGATGCCTGAGTCCAGGTTGGTCTTACTTCATATTTTTCTACAAAATTCCACTAAAGTGGAACTACCTTTTCCCCAAGGTAGTTTTAAAATACCTGGGGTTTGTTTCACAGTAGCAGCAACAATCTTTGCAGCAGGTCTCATGACAGTTTTGAAATATGGTCACAGTTAGGAAAAGGCTGCTTAACAGAATGTCTAGCGAAACTGTAAATGTTTAACATCAAATGTTTGGGTTTCAGCAAAATAACTCATCATCCCTTCTATGTAATTTCATCAATATTTTTTTCAAGTCTTTGAAGTTCAAGTGTAGTGGTGAGATTTTCTAAATTGCATTCAAGATTATGTCACCAGCTTCTTTAAAAACAAATGGCACAAAAAATGGTTGGAATGATTAAGTAGCAATAGGTTTTTTTACATGGGCTATGCATTTATCTCATGCTTGTGACACTTAATAATCCATAGAAATACACGTGTGCTTCATGCTACACTTGCAGCTCAGTATTCCCCAACTGGTAAGTGGCTGGTATCAAAACAAATTATTAATGTGCAGAAACTTAAATACATTCATTCTAAATAAGAAGTGTTCTTTTTCACCATCTGGTTAACTTTAAGCTTAGGAATCCCATTGAAAAAAATGGGTTTCTTCCCACAGCATTATGTTCATTCCCCATAATGATTTTACAGTAACATCTTTTTTTACCTGGTGATGACCTATCAGTCCTTTTCTCTTTAGGGTTTTTGGTCAAGGGAACTGTATATCCAAGGAATAGCAGACAAAAAGGAGATAAAACATCAGCTTTATTAATTAATGGGAAAGCACATGAAAGCAGCAACACCCACTTTTCTTGTACCTCCTTTTCTCTCCCTCCTCCTGCTGGCTTCCCAGGAAAGTTGTAGACCTGCCCTCAGGCTTTAGGGCAAATGAACATGGCGTCTTCCCCTACTGAATACTGACTCACGTGTGCAGGCTTGCCTGCATCATGAAAGACAGGTCTGGGTCTGCAGGTCCACTGTTACAACCAGTAAAATAGATTTGCTTTGTGAGGACAAATTATAAGAGGAGAGATCTTCCTACTCTTACGTACAGGAAATAAAGAGGAAGTAAGCCATGCCCTTAGCCTTGTAAATCTCTAGTAAAATATCCCTCTTATGTGACTGTCCCAGATGAGGGCTGCTCAAAGGATCTGGAAATATTCCCTTCCACTAAGCTGCAAGTAGGGAGAGGAGGTGAAGTTACCTCTTCTAAAAAATGAAGCCAATACAAAGGGAGAAAGAGAGGTTTTCTGATGATGAGTAGGCAACACAGATGTCATTAAATCTGTTCTCCCTCCTCAAAATCTCACATTTCACAGGCAAGCCTCTTTTTTAGAGTTTTAGCAGGCTTGGTTTTCTGATTTTAAGTCTGCATGTGATTCAAGGTGGGAAATGGGATCCGTCAGGGAAAAAAGTATGCAGTGATGTTCAACATAATATGACAGCCTCGACAGTGTGACAGCCAGAGAATAAAGAGCAAAAATACGTCCATGATCTAATAATTTCAGAGACATAGCCATCAGGGGCCATTTCGTATGCTGGCAGCTCCCATGAACTTGGGCAGGTCCTGTGCTGATGGCCTCAGCGTGTCATGGAAAAAGGTCACGATTTAGTTTGAAAGCAACAGCCCTGATCATTTAGAAAAACTCAAAAAGCAGACCGTTGAGTCCATATAGCGCAGTTCTTTTGCGATCGAAGAAACAGATTAAGTATTCTGTCAGAGAAGCTGGGAAGGGTGTGTAATAAATTAGAAAGTTATTTATATGACATTGCATTTTTTTAACAAAAAGCTTATTTTTGAGACAGGATGAGCTGGCATAATGAAATATTTGGCTTTACAGGAAGACTCACCAGAATGGAGAGAGAGAGAGAGAGAGAGAGAGAATGGGAAATGGAGCGGGAGAGGGGAGGAAAAGAAAGAAAGTAGGAAAGAAAAGGAGAGAGTGGGGAGTCAGGGAGGGAGGGAGGGAGGAACGAATAAAGAAGGGAGGAAGGAAGGGAGAGAAAAAAAGGTTTTAGTTTGTTCAGGCTGCTATCACAGAGTTGGTGGTTTATAAATGACAGAGATTCATTTCTCATGATTCTGGAAGCTAAGAAGTCCCAGGTTAAATTGCTGGCAGATAGAGGTGTCTGGAGAGAGCTTGCTTCCCAGCCTATAGACATCTCCTTCTCATTGCTTTCTCATGTGGCAGAAGGGGTGAGGGAGCTCTCTGGGCTCTCTGTCATAAAGGCACCAATCCCAGTCATTAGGGTTCCATCCTCACGACCTAATCATTTCCTGAAGGCTCACCTGCAAACCCCATCACACTTGGGATTAGGGTTCAAAATATGAATTTTGCAGACTCACACCTTCAGTCTACAGTGGACAATGAGGACATGACTGTAATGTCGTTACCTCTTAGAATCCCAGGTAGAACCTCAGATAGCACTCTTCTCATGGTACGTCCACTCATTATTGCCTGATTGAATGGTTGGTGTACATTTTGGAAATATTATAAACGGAATTCATAACTTTGAAGGAGGTTAAGTTACTGTAAGATTTCAGTTCTATTCCTGGTATCACCACCCCTCTTTAGCGTGTTTTCATATTCCCGCCTGCACATTGCTTCTTAATTGCCAGTGCCTCTCTACCCACCACCCCACCCCACACACTTTAATAATGCACCGTGGATAGAGAAATAGGGTGTTTTTCCTAGTAAGAAAATTTAGAGTAAAAATGTATTCCCTAATCAGAAACAGGGTGACCTGACAGCAACGGGGTGCGATGCACATTCAAGTTCATGTGCATGACATGCTCTGGAATTAGGCAGTAGCCAATCTGCATGACTGTGTGTGGCAGCTCTAGGTTGCAGAATGTGCCAGGTCATAAGTTTTACCAAGATGATTAATCATTTTTCCTTTTTTGCGTTGCTGGAGAAATGGCAAAAAAGTGCTCTCCTAAGCAGAAATTGGGACACCTCAACTTCATGCTGTTAAACTTTGCAAAACTTTACTCTGTAAAGACCTTGATGTGGGATAAAGTGAGTTTTCCATTTAAAAGATATCAGAGTACTCCATTTGACAGGGTATTTTCATGTCTTTGAACTCTTCATTTTTGGACTACTTCTTGAAAGTACCTTCCCATGTGGCTTTGGATAAAATTAGTTTCTACTTCAGTAGATGTCATTTATATTTTTAGAGACTTTTTCCTGCATCTACATTTGTAGGAATAAATCCATAGATGTTTACAGAAATATTTTCACTTTAATACCTAATATTTAATTCAGAAAATATACAGTTTTGCATAGTATTTATTATTGTTACCATCCTGGCTCTTTTTGAAAGTAAAAGCAAATCCCAGTTTATACTTTAGGATATTTAAGTGTCCGTTACTCTCTGTGAGGTGAGACCTAATTTATGGAAGTGCCTCAACCTTGAATGATATGGGCTCATTAATACCCCACTATGAAGGTCTACCACTTCACATAACCTAGTTGTGGATGAAAACTTACCCTGTTTTAGTTTTAGTTTTCATTTTGTTGTAGTTCCTGTTGAATAGACAGAAAACACATAGTCTGTTAAATTTGTTTTTGTCCCATTTGCTTTTCATGGGAGATGCAGCATTTTCAAATCAATCGTACACTGGCAAGTTATGTTACATGTTTTGAAACTGGTTTTTTTTGTGGTTAGGATGCCCCACCATCACTTGTGAACCTGTGCTAGTACATTTAAATGAGAAGTTAAAAGCATGTATTTCTTTACGGTCTTAATGAAGCTTTTAGTATATTTGTCTTACGATTAGCAAGTGGGGGTCTGGTAGAGAAGATATCAACGTGCACTTGACAATCTTATCAGAAAATCATGTTATTTCTAAACAAACGTCCTTCATCTTTTCATCCTGTTTTAGAATGCAGTTATAATTCTAAATTTATTACCAGAGGAAGTATTTTCCAGTGCTGTGTATAGTGGGGTTGATCATATGAGTTATAATTAGATAACCTGCTAAACTTGTATCCAAACCATGGCCTTGGAACTTATTCGGATCCCTGGTTGTGTGATCTCAGGCAAGGAATTCAGTTCTTTTGCTCATGTTGAAGTAATTAATGTAATTAATAAATGTAAAATATCCTTTGTCAGTTTATAGCAAATTCTAAATCTGCTTTTCTTTGGTAAATATATTAGCCTGCTAGGGTTCCCATAACAAAATACCACAGACTGGGTGGCTTAAACAGCAGACATTAAGTTTCTCACAGTTCTGGAAGCTAGAAGTCCAAGATCAGAGTGTCAGCAGGTCTGGTTTCTCTTGAGGGCTCTCTCCTTGCCTCATAAACATTCCGGTTCTTGGGTTTTCATATCTTTCTGTGTGGGGACACATACCTGGTATCTGTGTGTTTAAATCTCCTGTTTTTATAAGGATGTCAGTCATATTGGACTAGATCCCACTCAGGATTCTGTTTTAACTAAATTACCTCTTTAAAGATTTTTATCATCTGCTCATTCATTTATATATTTTGGCATTTAACACTACTTATACAGACACCTGATGCTAGTTGCAGGGGATTCAAAGATAGTCAAATACTGTTCCTGCCCTCAAGTAACTCATGATATAGTTACAGTGGTTTGCAGACGTGGCTGCTCCACAGAATGACCTGAAGGACTTTAAAATACACAGACTCCTGAGAAGGCGAGGATTTCTTGGAAGAGGCTTTGAATATGTAGTTATAAAAAACCCTCTGGAAGGTATGGGGGTTTGGCTATGACCAGTCAAATGGAAAATAGTAACTATATATATAAGGTGCTTTGTAGACGGCCCAGTTCTTTTGTGATCATTATGCCTCTAGTCCTAATAACAACCCAGTGAGGTTAGAAACTGAGCTTAAGAGAGTCTTAAACACTCTGCACAAGATCACACAGATGGTTTGGATTGAGCCCTCTTACTGCATTTTCCCAACATGATTAAACCTTTATTTATTTATTTTTATTGGAATAAAGTTGATACACAGTATTACATTGACTTTAGATGTATAACATAGTGAGTCAATGATTATATATATTACTCGATCCTTGCCACAGTATGAACCTTTAGTTATTTAATGAGCTAATCTTAGACCACTGGACTCGGGTCCATCATAGTTTTGTATGCAACTGCCAGTTGACATGTATTCAAAGCCAACAGTGGAATATTCTTTTTTACTGGAACTTCAGGAAGCATTATTGGAAGAGAAACAAAAACCAGAGCAAGACCTGCACAGTTTTGAAATTCGAGTCCTGACCTTCCCTAAGAGCTCCATAGGCGTCTTTACCTGCTCCCGCTGCCCCTACCAACATCCTATTTTTACCCCACACCACCAACCCTTTTAAACAGGGATTTTTTTCATTCTTGTCGCATCTCTCAGATCTCATTAGGACAAGACCAACTTAAATTTTGCTCAGTATTGACTCTATAAGTTGATTATACTTAAAGTCTCAGGGGACTAAAATTAAACCTGTAGAAGATAACCCTGCTGTTAATAAAAACCTCTTCGATGGTCTTTGCCTTGAAGTGTTACTAGATCCATTTTCAGATAAAGCTTCTCAGAAGTTGGGCATAAAAAAATCAAAGTGACTCTGTTGGCTGAAGTCTTGTTATGGTTTCCTTATTACACAAGACCCTATTTTCAGTGCCTGAAGAGCCAGATTGATTTTTTGAGTAAATGCCATGGGAAATGTCATAACCATGAAAAAAACGTTGTTTTGGATTTCAAAGCACTTAGGCCCTCTTTGGGGAAAAACCAAGGTTACACCCAATGTGAAGGCAGGAGGATACAGGCCGTTACTTCATTTTTGCCGTTAGCTGAAAATGGGCGGCCACTTCCTCTCTCCTCTTTGAGGTATATCTAAAAACATAATCAGTGATTCCATGACATATGTATGGTTTCATTCTTATCAAAGGTGGTTAGCAAAGTTGTGCAGGTAACTTTTTTTCTCACTTTCATTAAGGTTAGAAGTTACATTCCATTATTTCAGAAAATCAGAACTACATTTTTGCTTTACAAAGTAACACCACTGATTTTATTACTGTTCTTTACTGCTTGAGTTTTGGTGCATGACAGACTTATTTAAATAACAAAATAATAGTCTAAAAGATTAGTAAAATGTATGTAACCATTACTGAACATATGTAAGAAAACATAAATAAATCTCTGACTCAATTCTGTTAACTTCAAATGTAAATTATGTAAATAAGGTCCATAGGATTCAGTTAATGACAAACATTGGTCAAATACAAGTGTGACTTGAATCAGTGACCTGTCTGTGCAAGTTATTACTTAAATGGTCTTGACATCAATAAAGCCTCCCTGCCATTTAATCTAATCTTTTTAGGAGAGACATATCCAAAAGAGTGGGTGAACCAAAGGTTTACGAAATTTAAAGTTTCTCTTAGAATGTCTTTAGGTGATAATGGAATTGTATGGCTGATTGGCAGCACAGAGTTCAAGCTCCCAGATCAGAGAGGTGGTCAGTTAAAATCTCTGCTGTCAGTGGTTAGCTGGCAAGAGATCTCATTCAAAGTTCAGCATCTCAAATTCCTTTTCTCCAAGAAGTAACACACCCTACATCTTTTCCCACCGCTTTTGATGATTGATGCTATTGATTACATAATGTTACTCAGCATAAATGATAAGCTGATTAAAACTGCTAAATTTTAGCCTTAATTTTTGGGTGACTGGGCTCAAAGAAGTATAAGGATCAAAGAACTTGAGGGTGGATACATTGGTTAAGATGTAGACGTGACTACAAGAAACAGAGAAACCAAAAGACAAACTAAAGGATTTATTTTTCTGATTTTTTAACAAGTCTTGAGGTAGATAGTTGCTGGTCCAGCAGCTCTAGGATGTTTAAACCTAAGTTTCTGCAATTTTTTAAGCCTTTCTCTCATAACCACAAAATGACTGCCAGAGCTCCAGCCATGATGTACACAGTTCAGCAAGGAGGAAGGGCAAGGACTAAGGACAAAAAGAAGAAGGGGCAATCCAGCCAAACATGGAAGTCTCTCACCCAGTGATTCCCACTTCTCATCACCACAATAAGGCTTACCTTTAAGGTAAATAGGAACATGTAGTGTTTTGTTTCAGATGCACACATCACTACACCAACAAAATCAGTTTTGTCAGTGAGAAAGAAGAGAGAATATAACCACCAGGTTTTGCAGAGAGAGGAACAGTGGCAGCTCTAGAATTGTTGCTCCACAGTGGTGGGTTATTTCTTGAATTGATTCATATGACACAGCTGATACCTTACAGAGCTTTAGTTTTAACTAAGCCACCCTGTGACTCATGCCGCTTTGCTGGAAAATGATAACATGGTGGACTCACTTGGGTATGATAATGATATTGAAAAATGCTAGGTGGGCTTAAGGAACCCATGGCATATTATAAAAGTGGTAGGCTGTAAAGCTAGAGTTATCTGGGCGGAGTATCTGTGGCTGTGTTTTTCTGAGTTTTTCTTACGTGCAAGACACTAGGTTAAATGCCTTAAATATTTGATCATTTTGTTTCAACATAAACTTTCAAGGTAGGTATTGTTTAAAGATGAGGACATGAGGTTTAAAGAAATAAAGCGAATTTCTGGAGATTACATAACTAGACAAAAAACAGGCTTTGAATTCAAGATCCACTGACTTTACAGCAGAGTTGGCAAACTTTCTGCAAAGGGCCAGATAGTGAATATTTTAGCCTGTGGCAACTCAGCTCTGCCATTTAGCAGGAAGGCAGCCACGGGCATTAGGTGAAAGAATGAATGTGACTGTGTTCTAATAAGGCTTTATTTATGGGCACTGAAATTTGAACTCCCTATCATTTTTGTGTGTATGATATATTATTTCCCTTTTCATATGTTAATCATTTAAGAATGTATAAATCATTCTTAGCTTGTGGACTAGACCAAAAATGGTCTCATAATCAGATTTGGCCCACGGGCCATAGTTTGCTGACCACTGACTGCTCTAAATCTTACCCATTTGAGATTGGTTCTATATATAACCACTATAGATATGTCCAACTGGCTTTTCCTAGATGTCTGCAGAATCTGGGATATCTCCACTCTCGGAAACTACAAGGGAGAAATATATAACCATCTCCCTTGGTGATTTGAAATCAAACCATTCTAAAGTAGAACACCCTAAACATTGAAACCCAACTCCACTTTCTTTAAATAAATAAGCTTGCATTGTAGTGCTTATTTGGTTTAAGTTTAATGTTAAATATGTTTAAGTTTTTATTTCAAATTTAAGCTCCCCTGTAACAATGTCTTCTCCTTTTTCATGTATAAGTGGCCCCATTTCTTTGGGGTCTCACACTGTACTATACTCATCTGTAAATGATACCCCCCTCAAAGCCTTACTGGGAGAGAAAATGATAAATTAAATCTAAAGCATTTAGAACAGTGACCTGAACCTCCCTAACCTCACCATTATGGTACCATACTCTGCTTCTTTTCAACTGCTCGGGCAATGTCTAACTCATTAATTCCCCTGACCTCTCTCTAGGGTCACCTGCAGACTTAACAAGCTTTCTCATCTTTGTCATCAGTGTGTAGATACAGCACATGTAGTCACATGTCAGGCTGAGGTGTAAAACCTTGCCAGCTTAAAGACAAATTGTCTTCATTTTGTGCTAATTGCCCAGCCATAAACTCTGACTTGGAAGGAAATCCACGTTAAGTGGTCCGGGCCCCATCTTTGTACAGTCATGCTGGTACTGAGTTCAGCCTCTTGAATGACTGCGAATTCACTTTCTTTATCTCATCTGTCATTGACATTTGTTTAGAGCTGGATTTGAGACTAACTTTTGGGGAAAAAAAAAGAATTATTGCTATTCTTTGCTTGTGTTTTGTTCTACTGCCTCCAAATCAGCTGTTAAATAGCAGAGTGCAAGAGATAAACTGATTTCATTACAGGCACTACAGAATATAATTTCCTTAGTTTATATAATCAGCCCCTAATCCATTTTGGGCATTCATAGATGTTACTCTGACATCTGAGCCAGAGATTTGTGCAGATATGGTAAAGAGGGGTAGTTTTCTTGGGAGAACAGGTTGCAAGACAGTGTTGACTTTGTGTGAGCTCTAAACTGATGGTGGTTGGAAAACTCTCTTCAATACTTAGTACACAGCACAGAATATTAATGAAAGAGTGTGTTGAAACTTGAAAGGTACTTTCTGGTCAAGTCAATGAAGACAGGGAAATTGACAGAGACAAATATGAGTTTTTCAAAATGTTTAAAATGTGAAAGAAACCTCACACAGCAGTTGCCTTGTTGAAACTATTGTGGAAAGCTGCAGGCTTTTCTAATACCTAGTTCTATACTGTGTATTTAGTTTTATAGCACCAGGGGAACATATGATTTGTGAAATGGCATCAAATGAAAATAGCTCAGAATTATAAAAGCTTTCAGTGGTTTTTCCTCTCCTTATTTGGGTGACCAGCTCACACATTCCATGACTCAAGACACACTATCGCCAGTCAGATTTCTTTTTTAAAACATGATGGTCTCTATCTATGCAGCAGCAGCAGATGGGATCGGGGAATTTAGTCAGTCTGATTTACTGTGCTTCTTTTTCACACCCTATAAATGCCAGAGATGCAGAGTCTTGCATGCCTGAAATTTGCCAAGATGTAAAAGCTGTACACATGAGAGCCACTGACCTTCCATGAGAGTGTCAGGCTGGGAGTCTGGAAATAGACAATGAAGTGGACAGGCGTGCTTATCCCTGGAAAGGAAATCTCAGGGAAGCCTTCCCAAATCTCAGCTGCTTTTCCTGTACCAGCCAATTTTGTCTAAAGACAAATGATTTGTTTGAGGTGCTGGTCTTTCAGACGCTCCATCTAAATCTCCCATAATTACTTCTCCTGATAACACAAATATAGTAGTTGTAGGTTTTTCTGAGTAATTAAATACCGGGGACAGGAGGCACTACTTCAACATGTTCCAGTCATTTCTATCAGGAAAAAACTCAGTGGAATTAAGTTTCCTGTATAAAGAATTCCGACAGTAAAATGTTTTTATTGTGAGATATACCATACCAATAAAAGTACAAAATTACATGCATGTTTTAGGAAAAATGACAAACACCATTGCTTTATTACTGAAATTAAGAAACAGAATGTTACTTGCATGTTAGAAAGCTTCCATGTCCCCCCTCTCCCATCACATGCCACCATCTGTCCCTCCAAATACCTTTTACTCCAAATAAAATCCCTGAAGAGTATATGATTTAGTGTTGGCCTTTTGTGGGCTTTAAATGTATGAAATCATACAGTATTTATTTTCTTTGACATTACTTCAACCTAATATTTCAATATTAATCCATATTAATTGTTGCTGTTTTCCCCACTGTCCCCTCATCTCTCTACCCATCAATTTATTTTTCTTATTATATCTTTCTCCTCTAATTTTTGAAAGTTATATGGTTTATGGCTATTACTCTAGTGGTTACCTCAGTACATAATAATGTGCATCCTTTACTTGAGGCTTCCAAATTATTAGGCCATGTCTTTACTCCTTTCTGCAACGAATCAAATACCTTAGAATTTGTTCCCTTTGTCATATAACAACTTATCTAGTATTGCTCAGTGTTTCAATTCTAGCCTATTTACCTAGCAAGCCCACACAAACATGCAATCAGTGAATTTTATTGCTAATTTATACAATTAACATTTGTTTAGATTTGTTCACATGTTTACCACTATGTCATTTTACCATTCATTTACATCTCAAATCTTACATTTGGTATAATTTTCCTTTGTCCTGAGGATATAAATGAAACTTTCTTTTAATGGGAGTCTTTTAGTAATATAGTTTCTCAATTATTGCTTATTTGAAAATGACTTGAAATCTGCAGCCCTGGAAATAGAATTGTGTTGACAATTATATGCCCTCAGTAAACCAGGGGACCCATTCTTTTCTGGGCTTCTGTTGTTTAGACACCAGCAATTATTTTAATAACCATTCTTTTGAAAATTATCTGTGCTTTCCTCTCTGGCAGATATTAACATGTTCCCACTCATTTTGGTAATTTTTATTGTACTGTGATTTTCTTAAGAGTATATTTCTTTTTGTTTTTCGCTTAGAATTTATTGAGCTTTCTGGATTTGAGGGTTGAGTCTTTCAACCATTATCTTGGGAATCCTCAGCATTATCTCTCTGAATAACACTTGCTCCCCTCTCTTTACTGGCTGCTTTTTTGACATACAGTTGTACGTGCATTAGACTTTCGTCCACTACCTTCATGTCTCACTCCCTCTTTTTCATATTTTCCATCTCTTTGACTCTTTACATCATATTCTGGATAGTATTTTTATTGCAATTCACTAATTTTCCCTTAAACTAATGCTTTTACTTGATTTGTCAAATGCTTTTTTTAAATTTTCTTATTATATTTTTCATTTCTGTAAGTCTGAAATTTCTCAGTTCTTGATTCCTGGTCATCATATTAAACATCACTTACTTAGGGATTGAATTGTTTTAAGTGTGGGAATTAGGAAATGATCATTTCAGAATCAGTTGTCTTTTAATTTTTATATCATCTATCTCTACTGTCTTTATCTCTCTCTCTCTCCCCCTCCTTTCCTTCCTCCCTCATCTGTTTATCTACATATTATACTCTGCTGGTTCTTATCTACTGTGGCTTTCTTTTTGTGCAGGTTGTGAATTTCGACTGTGAGCCATTCATTTCTCTTGGAATTTTATTTGTGGGAATTCTTTGAGGTTTGGTTTGAAGTTGAGCTCTAGAGAGGATTGACATTGTTTCTGCCAGGCACCTGGCATTGCACCAACCGAAGACATCTTTAAATTCTCCACCTGAGGACTTTGGGACTGAACACAGAGGGTGAATTCCAGCTGCAAACCTGCGGGAAAGCTAGTCTGTGGTTACAGAGTCTCAGGAGATATTTTATTTTTTAATTCACTTATATCCAGGGGCCGGCAGTCATGTTCTTTGACGTACCTTTCCAAATAGAAGGGCTCTTTTCTCTTGTATTTAATCTTCTATGCAAGGTTTTCCCTCTCCGTGTATTGTGAGGGCTTTACCAATCTTGTCCCTCTGTCTAGTTATCAAAAACAGAAAGTCAAAGTTTTTTGACAAATGCTGTCTGGGCATAATCATCTGGAATTTGCTCACCTCCCACAGTTCCTGCGACATTTCCCACATGAGCTCAGTGATGTGTTCAAAATAACATATATTATAAATATATATAATTTTAATTCTCCAGCAAAGAGGATCATGTGGGGTATATAACCCACTGTACTGATGGAAATAGATATCCTAAGTGTTAATCTAAAAACTGCAAGTGCATAGAAGACTGATTCTACCTCTAAATTTTACTGTAGGGCTTTGAAGGTTATATTTTACATAGCTAAGTTTTTATTATAACACACATTTTATTCTTGTAGCCATATTGATACAAATTTAGTGAATGAAGCATGGTTGATACTCAGAAGGGGATTATTTCTTAAAAGTGAATGTATAAAATACTGATGTTTTTATTAATCACAACTATAGAAACTTGATTAGAATAATGTGGTCATGTAATATTTTCTTTATGAAACTGTAGTTTATACATAATATACATATGTATATATAAAGATATGCTTAGCTCAGCCTTTCCAGGATTTTTTAAAATTATGTTAAAATTCAAAGAATTGTGAGACATTAACAGTTTCATTTGTTTCCCTTTATGAATGGTATGTTTATGGTGCCCATAATAGGGCATTATTTCTATGCCTAGATCCAGTAATAAAAATAGCTAACATTTGCTGAGCACTTCTGTGTGTTAGGGATTGTTCTGAGTTTTTAAAATGTATTTACTCAGTTGGTCCTCATCATGACTCTTGAGGAAGATACCATTTTATAGTCGTTTAACAGATGAGAAAACGGAGGTCAGAGAGGCTAAGTCACTGACCCTTGTTTACACAGCTAGTTGTAATCAAATCAGAATTAGCACCTGAGCAGTCTGGTTTCAGAATCAAGCTTTCTTAAATGCATTATTATTGTAATCTCTAAGTGACTTGGAAAATTGAAAATGGTATCTGTGCAACAATTTATTCCTTCTTTTATTTTTTGAAAAATATTTATTGAACATTTACTATGTCCCAAACATTGCTCAAAACATTTAGGATATTCCTGCTTTGATGGTAGTCACAGCTTAATAAATGGATAGCCATGTAACCAAATCACTACAATATAATCATGAAAAAGTATGCGTATATTAATGGTGCTTGGATCAACTCAGTCCGCCTGTGACAGTTCAATAGCTCTTGACAATTGAGATCTTTGACAAATGAAAGTGGTCTTGATATTTGTGTATTAATTGGCATCTACCAAGTGAATAGATTGGAGATGGTGGTCATGATATAGGTTCTAATCTGGAGACAAGATGTTATGAAGGCATAGTCATATGATATATTTCATAGAACTGTATGCTCAGTATTACTAGAGAGTATAAAGTGTGTCAGTGTGCACAGTGAGGGTGTGGTAAAAAATGAAGTAAACTATTAAGCAGATATAATTGAAGTTATTTTATTTTTCTGATTCATCCAAGTTATTGAGACTGGTTTTCTAAATTTTTTAAAGCAATGGAGATAGTAGCATAAAGCCTAAAGCCTATATAGCAATACATAATTAGCAGAAGTGATCTCTGGTGAACTATGGATAGTGAACCATGGATAGATAGAGGTGCAGAATATCGGTTTAGATTTGAGGTTGTGTCTTTGCGGTCAGGCAAGTATCAGGCAGTGGCTTATAGTAAGATATTGGTGGGTGTTGGGCGCTGTGGCAAATTAAAAAGTTCATGTTCAAATTTAGTGTTTTAAAAGCAGTTAATCTGCTGCTTGAATAAAACAGAAATTCTTACTGAATTTGTCTCAATAATCCTTTGTTACAGATCTTAGTTAAGATGCCCAAGATTTAAGTAAGAAGGTGTTAAGGTGTTAAGGTGCTTTTTCTGTCCAAAATAATAACAATACATGCATATTTTGATTTATTATCCTTCTTTTTTATATTATTAGGTAATTATACTGGACTTTCTGTTTCTCAGCAGATACTTAAGATGCCTTCCAATGAACACTTTAAATTCTGGGACACGGGTCAAAACACAAGTGAAAACAAACACTGGCTGTTTAATTCATAAATATGAAGCACTAATGAAAATTAAAGATACCAGTTATGAGATTTGAACTAGAATACTTCTGGAAATACATGCCACATCTAATCATTGCTTTTTCACTAGTAATGGCTTCTTAGAAGACTGGCAAAGGAGATTGTCTTCCACAGATGAAGTTTTCAGCTGAACTTGAAAATTTATTCAAACTTAGAATACCTTTTCTTGGCTTTCACTACGTTACTGAACACTTTTTTGGAGGACAGGCAAATATGTGGACTTTAGAAGTCTAAAAGATAGTGAGAAATAGATAATATAGAGTCTTGATTTGTGGATGCAGTTTTCACTTATTTTTGCACATTAGTATTACTAATATAAGGAGTAGAGTAAGTGGGAGAACCTAAAATAAAATGAATACTTGCTACACAAACACACACACAACCATTCACTCAAACCCATGCATGCCCCACACACGCACACACACACAGAGCTCTTCCAACTTTTCCATACCAAAACCTGTTTAAACAACGGGATAATTTTTTTTTTAATTGCATCCTTGATTCATTGAGTTACTGGGAATTAGCCATTCTTCACTGGTACATCATATTCTAATATTCTGGTAGACTGCGATAAGATAATATAAATATTTAATTTTCACTAAGATTCTTCTTTCTTTTACTATGTTGGTCATCAAAAAGATTTTCGCATTTACATACATCATGAAATTCAATGTGACATAAGTGTTGTAAGAAATAATGCCGTCTTAAAAAATGATTGCATCGGCAGACAGGAAATGCTTAAACTGTAGACTTGGAATTGAGGCAAAAAACTGAATTGGGAATGCTGGCTCATTCTTTCTTCTCTAGATAGCTATTAAGGAGAATTAAGTCCAAAAAGGATTTCATTGTTCTTTGAAGAAATTTGTCCAAAGTTTGATGAGAATCTATAAAATCATAGCAATATTTTGCATTAAGTTTTCGGTAAAAACAATTAAATGCAACTTTATTTTACCTATAAGGTATAATATAAAATACACATAAGAAATCTTTTTCTTTTAATCTGCCAAATGGAAATACTGAAGTTGTAATCCTCGAGTCAGTTTTTTTATTCAAATGACTAGTTATTTTGAACAACAAGAAGACATATTCAGAAGAAAAAAAAAACAGACAAAATAACAGTTGCTCTGTATTATCTGTATAATTAGGGCCTGGTTGACCTGGGAAAGAAGGCAATCCCTTTTGTATGGATCTGCCCTTTCATGCTACTCCAATCCCTGTCCAAACAGGGTATTCATAAAATTGTACGGTCTTACTGTCATAGTATTATGGAGAACTTATGATTCTAATTCCAGGGTCCTGCTTGCCATATATTTTTATAAATAGTACAGTATAGGTGTTCTAAGTTTTTTTTTGTAATTGTGAAATTTTCAAAATATAGATAAACAGTGAATATGTATAATGAACACTTGTGCCCATCCAGAATTAATTTGTATTAATACTGCGTCATATTTGTTTCAGGTCTTTTGTTATTGTTTATTTTGTTTAAAAAGTAAAATGTTATAGCTACAGCTAAAGTCCCACAACCTCATTCTTTTTTCCTTCCTTACCAAAAATAATCACTTTCCTATAGGTGATGCATTTCATTCCCATGCAGGAATTTCTAACATACAGATATACTCACAAAAAAGAGATACAAAATATTCTAGTTGTTTGTAATTTTAAGAATTTATAAAAACAACATCTACTCTACTTATTTGAATCTTGCATTTTATATAATATTTTATTTTTGAGATTTATTTTTGAGAGTAGATCTTTATTAATTCTGTGATGTAGTAGGTGATTGTATGGATAAGCCACAGTTTATCTAATCTGCTACCAAAATAGATTAGTTTCACACTTTTACTATTAAAAATAGTGCAATAATCACCATACTTGCTCAGGTGTGTGAGTTTCTCAAAGATAAGTACTTAAAAATAGAACTGCTAAGTGATGGGCTATGTGCCCCTTCCACCTCAATAAACACTGATAAATTAATCTGCTTAACATAACAACTTGCCCTTCCACCACCAGTGTGTAAGAGTTTCCATTTCCTCACAACTTGCCAGCTGCCAGTGTCATTAAATACATTAGGCGTTTTTCATGATTCTGCAATATATCTACTCATTGATTTCATTTGCTTTTTCCTAGAAAGCACTTTTCACTTTATTTATAGTGCTGAGATCTTAGTGAGGGAAGTGAGAAAATAAATGTAAACAAAACTAAAGGTACCAAAGATTAGAAATAAAAATATAATTCACAGATCATCAAGCTTTACACTTATAATATCCAATAGATATTATAAGCATCTATTATTATTATTATATTATATATTATAAGCACCCATTATTACAAGGCACACAATTTTAGATCTAATAAGAGAGTTTAGCAACTTTACTGACCATATGGTCAATATAATAAAATTTGTAGCCTCTTTATAAAAATTAAATTTTAATATTTTTAAATAAATGTTTTAATTTTGTTGACAATAGCAACAAAAAGCCATAAAGCACCAAGGGGTAACCAAAATATGTGCAAGATATTTATGGAGAGAAACATAAAACTTTATAAAAATTGTGAAATGACCTAAATAAATGGGGAGATGGAACATCTTTTTACTATTCTTGACACTGATTAAATCATTACACTCAGGTTTGGCTTCACATTCCACAAATTAAAAAAGAAGTATCAAAACTTTATTAATTTTGTCATATGAAGCAAGTTTAATGATTCAGAAAAATCTTTGGATATGATCATTATCTTATACAATGCTTATAAGGATGATTCTTATTATTTTGTTTCTACAAGAGAAAGGAAAAAAGATATAAGTTTAATGAGACTGGCTTAGAACTCCCTATGTAAATAAACAGTGCCAACATAAAATTTATATAGTCTATGCATAGCCTGTTAGAAATCATTGGCCAGGCATTTCAAACTGGGAATTATGGAAATCCTAAAGAGAATGTGGAAAAGTTCCAAGAAGTACTTGCATATCATGAAATTTTATCTGTACATGGTTTTAGGTACATACTTCTGTGGACAGGACCCTAGACTCCTTTCTGTGGCAAGTTCCTACTAAGTTAATATACAGACTGACTTCTGCAACTTGGGAATGAGAAATTTTAGTTGGGCAGGTGAATGGCTTGGCTTTGGATCTAAAACTGGTACATGACTATTGGTTTAGCTTTAGCTTCCCAGTTCAGGAGTTTTTCCATAAACACCAGAGAAGAGCAGAGGTTCGAAAACTCTTCAGTGGGTCTATGAAGATCATGTTGCTGACTAGCACAAGCATCCATCATCCATTTCCTTGGCTTTCCCATCCACTTTATTATACACACTTAATGGGGCTTGGAGAAGATGAGGGGCTCTGAGCATTTCGATTGCAGAGAGAGTCTGTGCTTCCTCAATCTTGGTAGAGCAATGCTGTACCCAAAGGAAGAGACCATTCACCAGACACAATTCACAATTTGAACAGCAACTAGAATTGTGAGGGCCCCACAATGTCTATGAAGCATTTGCAAGGTTAGCTACAAATAAGAACAAATTAGAACAGTGAGGAAACTTGGGGATGTATGCTCAGGGTGTTGTATAAGCATACTTTGCAGTTGTAATAGTTCCAACGTACAGTAGCCAATTGTTCAATAAATTAATAAATAAAACATTCAGATACTAGCGTCAAAACCCTCTACCAGCTCCCTGATGATATAATCTCTATCTCTCTCTGTCTCTGTGAATGCATGATGAGCTTGTTGTGTGGCATTTTAAGGATACTGAGGGCTAATACTCCTGTGTTTCTATAATTTGTATTTCAGCATATTTAGTGCCCTGTAGGTACTTGTGACATAATAATTTAAAGAAAGATGATAATTAAAAAATAATTATCATACTCACCAGATAATACATTTGATGAGTCTTTGTACAATAAAGCTAGTATTCTGCTTTTTTTCCCCTTCAGTGACAAGTAAAACTATTGTAATTATTAACACAATGCCAGTCGTATAAATATGGGCATTCAGCATGAATTGCAGTGTTTTCTTAGGCAATCCTTACTCCCACACAATGATTCTTTACCTTCTGTGTGCCATTTTTACTATCAGATAAAGTGTGTCTACATGCGTATTAGAAAAAATATTGCTGACACTTAAATTAGTTTTATCTGTCTAATTAAAACTCCCACTAAAACATATCATACATAATAGGAGTTTTCAAGCTGACTTATGGAAGATTTTGTGGAAAGGTTTTACTATTTTTGTAGAAGAAGCAAAAATTGAGATGAAAACTACAAGGACTCCCTGGGTTCTTTTGTTGAAGGCAGCTATGAAAAGAGACAGGCATGCAGAGTAAGCGTGGGAACCCAGGATCAGATGGCAGTGGGAAACTCTGAGCCAGAAAATCGGGATTCTACTGGAAACTTCTCGGTCACGTGAGGGGAAAGGAGAGAGGGAATCAAGGACCAGCTCTGGTATTCTAGAGACTTAAAATCACTTTCCTATAGGTGGTGCATTTCATCCCCGTACAGGACTCTAAGGATAAGTCTCTAACAAGTCAATCCACAGAAGAGGCAGGTAGCTAAACCCTTATCTGGATCAGTTGTACCTTCCTAGTCAGGTGGGGCAGCTGAGTGACAGGTACACATGATGGAAATCCTGGAAGGCAGGCTGTCCTCCAAAAAGGTGGCAGGAGCAGGGAATAGTTGCTTGGTCACAGAGGTGGATTTTCAGAGGCAGAAAAATCATACACCTGAATGGGCATTAGGGTATGAGGTGTGAGACATAAGAAGGGAGAATAGGTGGGAAAAGAGTTACTCTGATCATAAATCTTAGAGGACATCAAGGTTATCTGGACCAAGTCCCTCACTTTACAGATGAGTGAACTGAGCTCTGTAGAGGCTTGGAACACATATCAAGTTGGCAGAACTTCCTGGAAATGGGTCTTGGATCTTCTAACCT
The DNA here is from genome assembly GCA_029783875.1 of Phataginus tricuspis. Lineage (NCBI taxonomy): Eukaryota > Metazoa > Chordata > Mammalia > Pholidota > Manidae > Phataginus > Phataginus tricuspis. The sequence goes on along the minus strand of JAQQAC010008719.1, from coordinate 4,388,411 downwards.
CCAGGATAAGTGTTCTTCAAACAGCATTATGTCTACAGCCCTGCAAGACTGGCTCATCATGAAGCTGCTGAACTGCTTAACCAGGGCTGGGTGCATCCTCTCTGCTAGAGACAGAAGTGACTCAAGAAATGGGGCAGGAGTAAAGTTATTCATTGGAGTCAAAGGACCATAGTTTTTAAAGTAAAAGGAGCACAAAGATAGAATCACTTCATTGCTTTGATACTCCGCCCATGAAGAGGTGGGTGTTTGTGTTCCCTTCCTTTGAATATAGGCAGGCCGACTTGTGAGTACAGCAAAGTGTCCCTATGTGACTTCCCAGGCTAGACCGTAAAAATAATACAATTTCTGTGTAGCTCTCTCCAGATGCTCACTTTGGGAATCCCACCCGCATGCCACGAGAAAGCCCACACAGTGTCCCTGCCTGCAGCCTCAGCGGACAGTCTGCACCTGTAGAACCGTCTTGAAAGTGGGCTGTCTAGTGCCCATTTAAATGTCCAACAGCTGATGCCACGCGGACCAGAAGTGGCCTGTTCCTCTCAAACTGCAGATCCACAAGCAAACAAATGACTGTTGTTGTAAGACACCAAGTTTTGGAGCAGATGCAGTGTGCATGCTTCCTCGAGTGGGAGTTATAGTGAGAAAGTACATTCAGGAGGACTTTAACAACTGTTTATCATAGAGGCATCATTGTTTCTGTTTTGTTTTTGTTTTTTGCAAAACTTAATTCATATTTGAAGATATGCACTTTCTGGAACTACAGGTGTCTTATTATTATTTTTTGTTTTATTCTGAAGTCAGACTATCCTGGATTCAAATCATAGATCTGCCATTTATGGAGGGATCTTAGACAAGTTATTTAAACATCCCCCACTTCAATTTTGTCATCTAAAAATTAGATCCAGTAACTCTTAGGATATTGTTTTGTGACAGTTGTACAAGAAGTTTTTCTTAAGGGTTAGGCGTTCCGCTTCTAGAGTCTGCCCTGGATTTGAATTCAGACATTGACACTTATAAGACACGTAGCTGTAAGCAAGTCACTCAACCTCCGTAGGACGGCTCTGCCTCACTTGTAAAATGAGAACAGTATGAGTGCAGCATTGTGTTTTTCTAAGGATAAAATAATAATTCATATGAATCACATAGTACAGTATATGGTCCATAGTAAATATTCAGTATGTGTTAATAGTAATTTTTATAATTATTAGAATTAAATTAGATGACCCTTCAAAGCATATGACTATTTCTTGCTCTGGTGCATAGTAATACTCCCTAGAATACTGCCCTTCTCCCAGCAACTCAGGAACTCATGGCTCCCTCAATCACAATAATAAATTTATATTAGTTATAGCCTTAGCCAAACATGGAAAAGTTGTTTTGGAAATGAGAAGATAGATTCTAATTCTAAATGGCTTTGAAAGTTGAATAAACTTTTAAAAATTGGAATGCTCAAGTTCATTCTGCATGAGTAAAAGTGAAGGTCCAGGACTCACAGTGGCTGGGAAGCTACACAGCAGTCAGATACATACATAGTACTGTCAGGAAAATGCCAGCGTACGCGAATGTTTAGAATTAATGTGCCAAAACACCTACAATTACTGCTAGCCGAACTACTACTTGCTCACCGTATTTTATACTAGTTATTATTTTCAGTTAGTTCTAAGTAAATGTACCAGTTTTTTAAATCTTCAAGAAAATTTAATATTGTAGAGGTTCACTTCATTATAGTTGTCTTTGGTTAATCACAACCTAGGATGAAGGAGCCTCACTCTCCAGAGATGAGTGTTGACATTTTTGAGAGGATTTAGAAATGTAATGACAAAAGAAAAAAAAAAACTGAAGGAACAAAACAGCAGCAGACTCACAGAACCCAAGAACGGACTAATAGTTACCAAAGGGAAAGGGACTGGGGAAGAAGGGCGGGAAGGGAGGGATAAGAGGGTAAAAGGGGCATTACGATTAGCAGACATAAGGTGGGGGGGCACGGGGAGGGCTGTACAACTCAGAGAAGACAAGTAGTGATTCTCATCTCACTACACTGATGGACAGTGACTGTAATGGGGTTGGTGGGGGGGACCTGATGAAGGGGGTAGTTTAATCATCACAATATTGCTCATGTAATTGTAGGTTAATGATACTAAAATAAAATAAATTGTAAAAAAAAAAAAGAAATGTAGTGACACTTGCAAAAATTTGAAAATGAAACATTTTGAGAAACAGTTTAGGAAACTGCAATTTAACCCAAAGAAGAGAAAAATAAGAGATGTTGTAAGAACAGCCCTCAAGTGTATGGAGGGTTATGTGACTGTGAAAAGGAGATAAACAGTTTTCGTGCAGGTTGTCCAAGGACAGGAGCAAAGATAAAATATAGCTCACGTTTTAGCATGCAGAGCTGAGGTTAGACACAAGGGCTTTCCCTCAGTGAGAGTTATTAACTACTGAGTAGAATTAAAGGACAAGATGAATGAGGTTTTTTTTCCTTTCATGATTTTTTTTTTAAAGCATGGGTTTATTTTTCACTTTTTTTGGAATCACTTTTAGAAGAGTTGGGCAGTCTCTCAATTTTCATCTGAGTCTGTGACATTAAAATCATTCCATATATGAAAATTGATAAATTATATATCTCTACCTCTAACATGTATTTCATTGAGTTTGTAATTATTAGTTTGTCTAACTTTTTTTCTCTTTTCTGGTTTACTGAGTATAGCCATCCTTTTCTGTCCACCTACCTTCTGGTCCTTCCATTTACTCTTGAGAAGACATGTTCTCCAAATATGTCTCCATTAATGGGACTTCAAAGGACACTTTAAAAAGTGATGAAATTTAAATCAATCAGATTTACCATATGGTAGCAAACAAGGTCAATGGGGGAAGCACTGATAAGCTTAGTCTAAATTTACTGTTTATTATTTATTTTACTACTCTCAATATTATGATTCTTTTATTCATATAATTCCTTATAGTTTAGAAATCAAGTATAATGCATTTTTGGTGAACTGTGATAATAATCACCCCCGAGGAGTCATACTTCTGGCACCCACATCTCTGTTCAATGTCCTTCCACAATGACTCTAGGCTTGTCCATGTGACTCGCTGTGGTCACCTGGAGATTCATCCAAGAAGATGCTTAATAGATGATTATACATTGTGACTCGCTCTCTTGGAACATGCTGGAGAAGTCATGTGAAGAAGAACAAAAATGCCGAGAAATAATGTCTCAGTAAAGCAGCATTTTACGTATGAGGAATCTATGACTCAAACATGGAGTTGCTAAGAGTTTTTTTCTAATATGATCCTTTATTAATTCCTTTCACAGTATTAGAAGAAAAACAATTATGTTGTCCTAAGGTTCTTCAGCAATGAAAAAAAACTGTAAGATAAAAATGCATATTCCAAAATGATTTTATTTCATAGTTTAAAAGATAGCTTTAACATATTTCTACTATGATATCTCCTTGGTGCTGGAGAAGAGTTATATTAGCTGCCACCAGCATTTGCACTCAGAGAAAAAGAGAAAGACTGAAGGAGGGTAGTATTTATGGATGTGGAATAGCAGTTAGTTGAACTAAATTCACACAAAAATTCTTGTTCCAGTAAGAAAATTTCATCCTCAATCGTGATCCGTTTTTAAGAGAATTTTGTGTTCTTCCTCTTGGTTGCCAAAATGTTTCCACTTGCTGCTGTTTTTAAAGTAGAACATCACTTAGAGTTTTATCAGCTTATTTCTAACCATAATTCACAGCTTCCCTTGAGTAAGAGGTAAAATTTTGGTGCATGTTTTATTCTTTTTCATTTTCTTTCCAAGGCATGGCCTTATTATTATATCTGGGCCAACTTGGATGCTTGAAGCAACAGCTTTTTGTACAGCAGAATGAAGTGAAGTGAATTTGTTATTTTAACTCTAAAGAGAACAAAGGCTGTCAAGCTGCTCTTAAAGATGTGGACAGTAAATAAGGTGATTTATTAGGTCCCAAAGTCTCTAGAACATCATGCTAGAATGCCTTCATTGCTTTGACATTTTCTCAGGTAAGTAGCATTGGTAAACATCTTCTTGAACCTTTTCTAAATGGAATCCCAGTTTTTAAAAGTAAAACGTCTTTGACAACCTCCTCTGCTGTCAATCCTTCTTTCTGATTTCTTGTTCAAAGTCAACTCAGTAAAAGTAATAAAAATGTCTGATTTTAATGTGTATAAGGATCACCTTGGAATTCTATTAAAACACACACTCTTGTTCCACTGAAAATATTATGATCCAGTGGATTTTCTGGGGGATCCAGGAATCTGTTTTGTTTTGGTTTTAAACAAGCACCAAGGTGATTCTGAAACAAGTTGCCTACAAACAGTTTCATAACATCAGGTATACTTAACTTGTTATTCTCTTGTAATTGATATTGGTAATTCATACATATGTTTAAAAATATATTTTAAGACTATGATAAAAAGAGTGAGAGAATCAATGGTAGAGATTTTTGTAGTGGGCCCAAGATGAGCAAATGGCTAAATAGTAGATTATTTCCCTTGACGAAAACAAAATGAAACAGCAAGGAATTCAGATGTTTGCTATGCTCTCACATTAAGAAATATACTGGATATGCAGTCCTTCCAAAATAAGATTGTTTTTCAAATGGAATTAGCAAGGTTCTGTTCATGTCTGTATGGGGAAGTCAGTCTGTGAGCGGGCACAGCACGGGTGACTGTTGGTTAATGAAACCCATTCCAAGCAGCCGCTGCATTCCCATAGTGGGCTTTCAGTAATGCTCATAATCTTGATGAATTAGGTTTTTCTCTTTAGGGAATGAACTCAATACTTTATTTTTCATTTTGGCAGCTTTTAAAATAAATGTGAACTGCTGACAGGCACACTTTTGTGTATTAAGGTTAAATTAAAGGTATTTGTGCTCTGCGCTTTCCCAGGCTAAAGAGTTAAGAATATTTGATGGGGAGGAATATTTGTTGATGGTAACATGAACTGAGGAAGAGAATTTAAGCTGACTTTATTTTTTCTTTATGTCCTTTGTTTCTCCCAAGGGTCATATTAGCAATAAAGCTTTCTTTATTCAGAAATGGGAATTATATGTGCAAAATGTTTCAGCATGAAGATACATGTGCAAGCAATGCATGAGAACAAGATATTAATCATAATCCTGCTATTTTTAAGGGATGTGATTGCATCATTTTTAGCCATGTTATTTTTTTAGAAATATGGTTAGTATTCCTTGATATGATGAAGAACTAAAAAAAAATTTCCCCTCTGTAAACAAAATATATGATATAGACCATGTGCATAGATTCATGAAACTTTGAGAAGAAGCCAGAAACACAGCTGCAGTTTTAAGAAGTCTTTATTATATAGATGGCAAATAAAACCAGTAGATTATACAAAATTCCCCAAGGGGTGCATGCAGAGTGTGCAAAGAGTTGGGGATGGAACCCTTGAGGAATTAATATTTATAAGACTAAACGGGAAATCACCTCCTGCTAGAGACATAAAAGGAATGGTCAGTGAGATAGGAGAGAGCTAGGTGAGATGGCATCTTGAGAGTGAAAGAGAAGAGAGAAGACAAGCCCTTAAAGAATCCATTAGATTTAGCCCTTCAGTGGTCACTGGTGACTCTGGCAAAGGCATTTTCCTAGCAAATTGTTTGTAGTGAGTTGGAAGAAAGAAAAGGAAGACAGCTAGGGTGGGCTATTATGGCAAGTTTAATTGAGAAGGGAAGAGGAGAAAAGTTGCTGTAGGTCGGGAGTATTGCAGTGGGAACCTCCCAAGTGAAGCAAAAGTCATTCTATTTTAAAAATGGGAGGGATTCGCGTTTCCTTGTAGGCTTAAGAGAAGGTGATAATGAAGAAAAAGGTCACATATACCAAAGAGAAAGGATAATAGATGGCACTGAGTCCTAGATGATATGAAGAGACCTGAGTGTTTAAACTGACAGATTGGTCTTGACTAGAGGAGCATCTTTCCTATGAGATTACAGAAAAAGAATTAAGGTAACTTGGGTGTACAGAATGAAAAATGCTGAGTTTTTTCCCAATGAATTTGTCAAAAGAAGAAATCATGGTAAATTAGGATGTCATCATGCTTAGGGTACATATTGGGTGCTATTATCCATAGTAAACAGTTAATGATGAGCATGTGGACTTACAATGAACCTGAATTATTCTAAAGAGCTAAGGTGCATCACTGGTATGAGGAAACAAGTGGGCAGAGATCATGTCCACTGAAATAGTCACAATTCTATGATGTGTTAAGAGAGAAGCCATTTGTCACAGAATCAATGTAGAATATCTTTACTTTTTCTTCCTTCGATTTTCAATAATAAGCTCTCATCAAAGGTTCTGCAATTAAAAGACTATTGCTGTAAAATCAGTATTGCATCCTAGCTTGTAAATTCTCTCTTGAACTAAAGATATTTATCTTCAGAACAGTGCCCGAAGTTTAGGTATGAGAGTTTATGTATCTAGCTATTTCTTTATCTCTCTTACTTTCTCTAGGAAGTATTTAAGGACACTAATATTAGGGAAGTTGGACATTTACATGCAGTAAATGTTCAAATGTATGATTGAAATAACAGAGGCCTGCCCTATAGCAAAGAGGGACACGTTAATTTGAGTACCATCATTATCACATTCACACAGAGCTGGGAGTGCATAATGGTTAGGGATTCATTTGGCATATTTTTTTTCTTACATTTTTGCCAGAAACAAACACTTGGAATGTCGCCTAATGAACCCAGCTATTCTCCATCTGTTTTGTCCTGGACTTTTTCCCAGTGGCTATGTCGCTGTGGATAGGGAATCTAAGGAGAACACATATTTGTGACCTTAGGTCATAAGAATCAGTAAAATTTTAGCTTAGTGTCTGGGGCTGGGTAACATTTTAGAGTGCATATAGGAAAATATTTTGTATTTATTTAAGGGAAATGTCTGGCATCGGTTATGAATGAGGTTACTAAAAGCCATTCCTTTTTGTGAGTGTAATTGTAATCACATGAAACTTGGTTAGTCAGATTTACTGGGAAGAACTCTAGTTAATCTGAATTCAAATTTAAAGCAAAATATATTTAAAACAAAAGTGATTTTATTATTTGCAAATGCACACTGCATTTAATATTAAACAGAAAGTGTTTTCTAAGAGTAAGCTTTAAGAAATTTATTCTTATGAGATCACTATAATTATATCAATTATCTATGAATAGATGTTTATAGGAACATTTATAAGAGCTTATAATCTGCCTTTAAGAAACTACTATACATCCAACCTCACATATTTGATTGATCTATGAAAGAATTATCATGGCCTGTTTTCTTGGTGGATGAATGGACCAGTTGAGACTGGTAACAGTGTTGTAAATTTGCACAGTGATACATGAGAACATCTTCCAACACTGAATTTAGCCATTTAATCACTTTAAGTAAACAAAAGATCACCATATCTGGTTTTCTGAAGCTCCAACATCGTGTTTAAAAGAACTGATGTTCAGTATAACTGTATTAATCTTGTTTCAGAAAACCCAGATATCATAGCTTCTGTGTTATAAAGAAGCATATATGTCGGTATTAATCATGTGCTTTCATGGTATGAGTAGGAATAATATATCTTTAGAGAATCACAGTACTTTGTTAAAGAAGTAATCACTTAAGGTCTATTACAGGCAGTTCATTATGCTTTAATTCTAAATATACCAATCTAAGTGGGTAATGACTAACCTGCTAGGTGACTCTGACGGCTGCCCAGGTGCATTTAATCACAACCGGAGATAATAATAGACTCCTTTTCATGTGTATGATGAGTTTTATTTGTTTTAAGTGTTCATACATATGGCCTATTACAATACAGCTTTGAAGAAAGTAGAATAAATAAATATTAATCAATATCCACTTTTCTATTCTCTTGTAATACTAGTCTATGCTTTTTAACTCCATCACCTTTATTTCATTTCTTAACTAAAGTTATCATTATTATTTTAATAACAATAAAATAATATTATTCTTTTAGGTGTTCAGCCTTCCTAGTCTGTCTAAGGCAAGAACCACGTCTGATTGGTTCATCGCCCTGTCACCACTGTCGGGCCCGGTTTCTTGCACAGAGCATATGCTCTATAGTATTTGTTGGATGAATGAATTCCCATTCAAATAAACCATATCTTTGCTCATGTCTATCTAGAAGGAGGACCAAAATCTATTTCTTTCATTTCTGTGTCTGATCCTTCCTCACTGGACCATTTCCAGACCGCACAGCCCAGAATGGTGTCATCACTTACGTGTGGGGCTTAGGGATTGATATTCATTATTGAAGAATTCTCACAGAGAAAATGACATTATTAGTCATCTCAACTAAGAGAAAATCAAGGGAAGTGATTCCATTCTAGCATTAGAAATATGAGGAAATGCATAAGGGAGATTTTCCTGAAAGTGTCTTAGTAAAAACTTTAGAATAGGCTTGAGTGAATTATTTAAAACTTCACTTTATGACAATTATCACAAAAGCAGTAGATGTTCATCTGTCCTAAAAGATGGAAAAGTAATGCCATTGATTTTCTGAGCTTAGCTATAAATCCTTCTTCATCAACGGTGCTCAGACAACATTGAACACTTGGTTTACAGATCGTTTTGTTACGCTCTTCGTAATCTGTACAATACCTGGTATATCTGGTAGTCAAACCTCAAACACTTTTTTTAAACATGAAAAATAATTACCAGACAAAAATCTTTTCCTCCTTTTAAATTCGTGTAGGTTGTTTGATTTGAAATTATTGAGTCTCTCATACCCTTTATCCTGAAAATATTAATATAATAAAATTTTATTACTGAAGGCAAATCCAAATAGATATTTCTTGTGATAGATGAAGTCAGGAAGTCATTTATAACTTTGAACAAATGTTCATACTTCTGCACTGGGTAGGAGTTGTTGGGGGAATAATATCCAATCAAATAAAAAACAGAAGATTTGCTGCTGGAAGTCCATATTGCAGTGTTGCTTCAGTTCTCCTCATTTGTTTGAAAGATTGTCATCTGCCTAGATGTGCGCCTCCACGGGCCTTAGACATGTTAAAAATCTCTTAACAGTCTTGCAGCCAGAAATGAATCGTTGATTAATCAGGAAAATTCCAGTTCTGGCATTCTAGGCTTAATGTCAGTTGAGCATATTTTCCTTTGATAAGGTACAAAAATTCAGATTAGGGCAATTTTGAATTATCATCTGAAACAGCAGCTCACTTGCAGTGCCTGTTGCTTTTGAATAAGAAAATATTGCAGTTTGGGCAAGTATCCATTCCCTGGCACATACTCTTTCTTTCCTTATTTTGTTTTTGCCCAGAATATCTCTGAAAAGTCTTTTCCTGTTGGCAACATAGAAAAGAAGATTTTATTTTAAAATTCTGTCTCAACTTTGCTCTGAGTTTCTGCTCAAGGAAGAGTCAGCTTTTAATTTAGTTTATTCAAAGAATACAACACTCTCTTTAGGCATCCTTAATATTCTTCAAAACTTCACAAATGGACCCAAAGGAGATGAAAGGAGTTGATCTGCATTGGTTTGAAGGCAGACTTTTGGTGTATCAAAAAATGAGTAATGCTACAATTAAAACAGGGTGACCAACCATTGGGCAATCGTTTTGACAAGGGAATTACTAATGAATGAGGGTCTACCTAAAGTTTATAAGGGATGACAAATCACTGGTTTATTGAATTCCAACTTCTTTCCACTGTATAAATAGAGTATAACTGAATAAAATATAGTGCCTACAAATACCAAGTAGAAATATTTTAGAGTCTTAATGCATTTATTTAGCTGTGTATCACATAGAATGTCTAACTTAGCATATATCCTAATTTTAACTACTTAGCTTCCTTCCCCATAAGAAAAGCAAACAGAACAAAACTCCTCAGTTTCCATTCATTAATCTTTTTCCTAGAATCATTATCACCAATTTTCTTAAGCTACAAAAGCTGGCATCATCATGGATTCTTTCCTTTGTGTCATTCTCCAGATTCGCTAGTATACCATTCTGAGAAAATTTATTTCGGGAGTGACTTTCAAGTGCAATCCTTCATCATTTCAACAATTTCTATCCCATTTCAGGCCCCCAATAACTTTTGCTCTGTAACCCATCTTTCATACTGTTACTTGGTCATTTTCAAATTCTTTGTCTGTAGGTCTGTGTTCAGTGGGCAGCACCCCTTGCTCTCTGTACCCCAGTAGAATTCAGCCAATTGGAAGAACTGGCAAGAGACCAGAAGAACAGAAGTGTTTGTATTTTTTCTTCCATCTCCCTTCTGTTGGACCTTCAACTGGAAACAGCTGCATTTCTGGACCAAAAGCTTCTCCCATAAAGCGACAGCAGTCCCGGCACCACTCGTTTGTCCCTTCAGGTCTAGGGATAGTGACACTTGTGTTGCCAACTCCAGGGTGGCTCACCATCCCAAGTGGATTTCCTTAACCTTTCTCACTCCTTTGTTAGTAGCGTCTCATTCTTTCATCAAATGACCCTCAATTACCTGGTCTTGAAGGGGCCATCTAACTGTGTCTGAGAGCAGTTAAACTGTCCTATAGTTCAAACGCAAAGGGATGAATTCAAGTTCAAATACATCAAGCTCAGATGTGGTTTTTCTATTGCTCATGTGAAAATGTGACTGAAGCCACTAAAATATCACTGGTATGTTTATTCCATGAGCCTTTTCCCAGCTCACCAGGTAAAGGTGTTTCTGGGGTCAGTACCCTCTTCTGGCTCTGCTTGGTCTCTTGCCCCCTATTTACTATTCACATAATCAGTGTTGCCGAGCCAGGAATGGAGCTGACTCACTTGGCTTATATGTCTTATCTTTCAAAAACAGGATGATTGCTGAGTTGGTCTTAATGGTTCTTGTACAAGTGAACTATAGTTGTGAGTAGGAATAAATATGAAAAACTTTATAGCCTCTACATTCAGTTTCTAGTCGCTTGATCATTATGAACTTTATAGAATCAATGGGTTTTCTAAACACTTCTTTAATTATGATGAAATATATTGTCCTTGGATTTAAAATTTTTCTTTACATTTTAGCTGATTATGGGAATGCATATTTTAAAGAAAGTCTAATGAATAATCAATCATAATCGCTGTAGAATAAACACTAGAAATATTTCCTCTACTCATCTGGGAGAACAAGGAATTTATTATAGATTAGTTAAAAAAATGTCAATTTGAACTAGTTTTCTCCACATGTATCTTGAAAAGAGTACACACACACACACACACACACCTATTTTTAACTAGGTTACATTGGAACGAGGTCTGCTGAATATTATCCTGAGGGTTATTGATGGGAAACCGGTGCACATCAAATTCAGTGTTTATACCTCTTCGTTCTGATTTGCTTCTGCCTTTATAGTCTCGGTCTCTACTCATTTATTTACCGATGCTTACAGCACCCAGAGCATGCATCACATAGGTTGAATTTTGTAATTATCACTTGATTGTTACAGCCTACAAATGTTTTCCTAACTTTCCATCTTCAGAATACATTGCACCTGCAATGAAGACTTAGACTATATATTTTTAGGTACTAAATTTCAGACTGACATCAGATATAGCAAAATCTTGCCACTTTATGTAAGAATACTCATATAAAATGCAAGTGGTAAATAGTAGAAATTTTGTACATAGTCTAGAATTGAGGGGTAAGGGTCATGATCAGATATTTATAATTTCAGGATCCTAAACCCAACCATCTATAATAAATGTAAATTAATGTTCCTGGTTATAAGTAGCTAATTATTAAAAGAAGAATGATCAAAATTTGGGTGTCTGGATAAAAATGAGTTTTAAAAATCATAATGCATTTTTTAGAGTCTACAGTCAACCTTAGTAGTAACTTTGTTAATCTTTAATAATGTAGAATTCACAATGATTTGAGATTCAAAACAACCTCATGCTAATTGATCAACCAGAAGATAGAGATGTCAATGTGAGAGGGAATCTGTGAGGAGTGAATGAAAGTAATACTGAGCAGCAGTGATAATGAACTGACAGGAAGGGAATGTGGGTTAGTAGGGAGCTATCATTAAATTTATGTTACGTTTCTTCACAACTGTTGTGAAATGGTTTAATTTGATTTAATGAGCCTATTTAAAATCATACAAATGTATCACTTTGTAAAGAATTATTAATCATGTAATAAAAATACGCCATTTAACACTTTTATTTTGCTTTGAGAGTTTTCATCCCTTATAATACTTGATTCCCTTAACATCTCAGAGAGAGGGCAGAAAGAAAAAACAAGGGTTAAAACCAAGGTTTCTTCACAAAACTTGTAATTTTATAAATAGTAACTATCAGTTTTGTCCTAATATAAGGTACTTTTTTTCCTCAAAGGCCACGGGTATGAATTTTGTTTTGTTTCAATATTTTTAATATGAAAATTGTCAAGTATAAAAAAAGTTGAAAGAATTTCACAATGCATGTCCAAACATCTACCACCTCCATTCTACCATTAACACAATATTATACTTGTTCTGGTACACATCTGTCTATCTAACCCTGTACCCATCAGTCCACTTATTTTGACTCATTTTTTTGACAATCCACTTACTTCAGGGTGAATAACAGACAAATAAATATTTAGCTAAATATGTCAACATATACATTTGACTTTAAAAAGAAATAGCTAGTATTTGATGGGTGTATACTATATGCCAAGCACTCAGCTAAACACGTTACTTGTAGTATCTCAATGACACTCCCAACAAAACTGTGAGGCAGGTATTGTTTTTATTAAGTCAACTTTCCAAGTGAAAATACAGAGCTTTAAAATGGAGACACAACTTTTTCAAGGTTATGCTTAGCTGTAGGTCATCTTGCAAGGTTAATTAGTAAACTTGTACAGGTTGATTAGTAAATTCTCAGAGTTTGTGTCTTCGTGGTAGGGCTGAAAGTGTCCCCTGAGCTGAACACTTCTCTTGAAGCTCTGGGGAAGCTTCTGCCTCATTCCAGTGTTGGCCAAATTGCAGGTCCCTCTGGCTTTAGGGCTCGCACTCAGGGACCATCTTAGTTTTGGGAGGCTGCCTGATTTCATTCTCTGCTTCCCATATGGCCGCCCTTGAGCAGGGATGAATTCAGTTTTCACACTTCGAATCTTAACTTTTTCTTCTGCTTCAACTTTTTACCTCCAGTCAGAGAAAGCTCTCTGCTTTTAAGGGCTCATGTGATTAGGTTAGATCAACTCGATAATCCAGGATAATCTCTCTATTTTAAAGTTTATAATTTTTTAAAATTATTTTTGCAAAGTCCCTGTTGCCATGTAACATAACATATTCACAAGTCTGAAGACTTAGGTGGAGGGGATCATTCTACTACATTCACAATTACATGCCTCCCCCTTCAGTAGTCCTCTATTTAAAAAAAATAAAGGTTCCTTATCATCCAACATAGTTTTTAATGAGAGTAAAGTCTAAAGAATGTAGTTAATATTTGAGGATAAGATCTGTAAAATTAAGTTCATATTTATCTCTCGATTTCTGGATAGATTCTTGAAAGCTAAATGTATTAAGATATCAGTAAAAATTGTGGTCATCTTTCCTGTGAGTCATTCCCTTTAAGCTGTGAGTCATTTTGTATTAATTTGATTATTCTAGATGACTTGCTCCATTGCATGTCTAAAATTTATAATCATACAATCTTCCTTATTTAGGTCAAGAATATACAAAGTCCACAACTACTCGCAAAATATGTTTATTCTAGTTATATCCTGAAGGTATATTCTACACATCATTGCACTGATGCATCAAAGCAGCAATCATTCAGAAGGCACAGCAGATGAGATTGATTTTATCTGTAAATAATAGATGTCGGTCATTCATTCAGACCTGCCAGTGAGCTGGTGTGGGTTCTAGGGGACGCTAAATCTAAGATTCCTTATCTGGATTTCCTGTCTTTCTTTACCATGCCCAGAATATGCAGTTTCTTTTTATAACTAGGAGCTCTTTCACACAACAGGGAAGTCCCTATGTGATTTTAAAAGTAGGCATACCCAAGTCAAATAAAAAATTCTTCCCTCGTAAACATGGATAGCTATGCTTTCAACATCCAGACAAGGCACATGAATTAGCTCTTAACCATACTTTTACAAAAATTTGTTGTGGGTGGTTTTATAACTTTTTATATTATAATAAGTAGAAAACAGATTCTCAAAAAAATTTGTGAACAGACAGAAAATAACATGTAAATAAATTATTCCCATACAGTAATGAGTGCTTTAATCAAGAGTATTAGAGAAACACTGAAGAGACAGATCTAACGAGGCTGAAGACTTGAAAGATATAAATATTTGTGTTTGCGTGTGTGTGTGGTGTGTGCACTGTCATACAATTACATGGGCTAAGACTGAAAATGTGCTGTAAGAAGTTAGATTTCTACTTGCCTTGGGAAAGAGATATATATACATACATACACATAAGTATATATATTATATTTTATAGTGGTGTGTAGGACCTGTTTTGGAATGGCACCTCAGAACTGGTCAGGACAGTTCCTACACTTTTAAAAATTAAGGCTACTCTCATATCATGGATACTACACAGAATTTAAATGGTGGAATTAGACCTAATGACTTTAGGAAACTATATGTGATATTGATTTCTACACATATGTTTGGATTAGTTTTTTTTCTGTCAAGAAAATACACAGTCAAATTACCATTCTGCTGCACATTTTTCAGCTTTCTAAAATGCATTAAAGAACAGTAAGCTCTTAGGCACCAGACCACTGTATAAAATCTTAGTATACTGCTTATCATGACTATGCAGATTGTTCTGTCTCCAGCAAACACCTCCATCATCATTTTTGTTCATGGTTTCCATATCCTGGTACAGATTACAGAAAAACATCCTGTTTCTTCCCCTGGTGCTTTTTCTGTTTCCTCACGTGACTTTCCTCTATTTGGAGGCATAGAGACTGTGCACTTCTTGGGCATCAGGCACCACGGTATGCCCTGGAAAGGGAGCCAAAGGGTGAGAACACACAGTCGTGCCCTTAAGGAAATCAGAATGCAAGCAAAAGAAAATTTACAAACACCAATTAAAGCACAATGCTGTCTGTATTTAATACTCAGCACTTGGTAAGTTGAATGGTAGGGAAAAGGGAGCCCAATATAAGCTACGTCATCCATGACAAACAGCAGTGGATATTTGTGCTAACTTGTTTCCCATCCTGACTAGCAACCACGGCAAAGCTGGAGCAGGAAGTGAAGACTCTCCCATAGAGCGCTGTGCCCTGACTCCCTCCCTGCTGGGCCATGTGCCTGTGGAATTGTTCATCCTGTGGTCTCCGTGAGCTGGTTTGTGCTCATCTGCCACCATTTGTCTGTTGCCTACCGAGCCCCATGGGTTGCTTTTATGAGACAGTAGTTTGGCAGGAGTTAGGGGTAACACATATGCCATGGGAGGGAGCAGGCATATCTCGTTTATGAAGATTTCAAGTTGGTCCCTTGACTACCATAGGGTGATCCATGCTATGAATGACTATTCAGCCTGCTTCTCTTTCCTGAGGATAACTTGGCTGGTAAAAATCTGTGAAGAAGATTTTCATATTTGGTGACAATTTGACCTTAGTTGAATAAATCAGTTATCAGTTGAAATGTAGAGTAGCGTGAAGCCATGCTTCAGGTTAGCAGGTGAGAGGCTAATTCCGACTTCTCTAGGGTAAACATGGAAATAAATAAAGCATAAATCAGTAGATAATGGGACTCATCTCTGGTGATTATCTGATTGTATGCATTTCCTATGCCTCCTATATGAAATGAATGATGTTAAGGCATAAACAACTTTTTGAATAACATGACCAGGCACTGAAAACCCTCCTGAGTCTTGAATATCTATCTTTTTCCTCTTATAGGATTTGAAAAAACAAAACCCCAGATAGAATTTTCTTTTCTTCTTATGAACAAAAGACGTTGGTATTGGGTTTGCATAAATATAAAAGTCTAAAATCCTGACATGCAAATATGAACTACTGTTTTTGTAACAGAGAATATTTTCTTTGAGTCTCTAAATGGGGGGAGTAGGTACCTACACTTAAAACTACAAGGGACATTCAGTATTGACATGTTTTGAACAACACCAATTTAGTAGTGGAGTTTGTTGATTTGCTATTTTAGCTCATTTTATAAATAAGCATGGAAGTCATGTCATTTTTAGGAACTCTGAGAGATCCACATACACTTACCTAATCTTTTTGCTCTACCTTGGCATTTTTAAAGCACACTGGGTATGAAGCTCTCTTGTAAGAATTTATTTATACCTTTCAATCTTCATACTGCCTCAGTCATTGACTGAAGAAATAAGGCTATTAGATTTTTACATACATATAGTTTTTTATGTTGACTGTATTTCTATTTCTGAATGAGTATAATAGAATACATTTCCAATGTGGGCCACAGAGAATTAAACATCATTTGAGTTATTATTCTTCATTGGTTAATTTTATGTTATTATACCAAAGACTTCCCTTTATCATTCCAGTGCTTATTTAAATTTATATTATAAATATTTTCAGGTTCAACATATTATAGTAAAAAAAGCAGATTAATTAGGAGAAAAAGTAATACAAAATAGATTGCAGAGGGTGGTCCATAATAAGAAATTTTCATGGCATTATATTTGAAGCTGGAACGTTCTATTGTATCACTAGATACTTTCATGGCTAAATCACTCTAATATTATAAAGATGGCCATCATTATGACCTTTATTAATGGTTTTGGCTTGATATGTTTCTTTGTTAGTGTGGAGAAAAATCATTCCATATATTTTTAGATGAGTACAGTCTCTGGTAAAAAAATGAATAATTTTCAGTGTTTTACTTAAAGATGAGAGGAGAATCCCATTAGCTATTCCCCTCTTGTGATTGATAACTTATTGAAAAGGTACATTGAGTTGTGAGGTGGAAATAACCCTTGTGTATTTTTTTAATGGGCTCAGACACCTTGTCATTACATTTGTCTTCCAAACATGCTCACTTCTGCCTTTTTAAAAATGTTTAAGTTGCTTTTCACTTGTCCCTTTGTTTGCTGCCCCATTTTTACTTCTCCATGATTTCTAGTCTTCGGTATTTTCATTCCTAAAGGAAATGCATTTTTTTTGCCTCATCACCCTCTTTGAAGCTTTCCAGTTTGGGAATGAGAGTCTACTTGTTTTAATTCCTCAGTAAGGGACTGGCTTCTTTCCCATCCTTTTTCTTTATATTTTTCAATTGACGTGTTCAATTATTACTTCCAAACCACCACTAGGATTAAATAAAAGAGACCACTGAGACTGCCCGTTTTTCAGTAGTTCCATAAAGTCTAAGGCAATTTTTCTTAAGCATCATGCTCCTTTTTTTCTTCTTGTCAACAGTTGGAGAACTGACCTTTTTCTCTGAAAGCGAGTGAGAGATCCTATAATTTTCAATATTGCTTGAATTTAATTTGAACTACATTTCCAACAAGCACTGTCATGTAGCTGCTAATCCTCACTTTGTTAAAATGTGGCTTTCACCAGAACACTGAGATCGCTACTACCTGTCTTCTGTAATTTCCACAGTGAGTTCTCATTCATAAATCTTTCAGACAGGTGCCAAACCCAAAACATTAACTGAGACAAACTAGAAAGCAACATTCGTTATTTTACAGTGCCTTAAAGAGAGTAGGAAATGTTTAACACTGCACTGTTTTAGTAAGCATGATGGAAAATTTTGAAATGTTTGCTTATTATGCATGAGTTTTTGTGTAATATGTCAGGGTTATAGGGGAGAGTTCATTGTCTGCCCTGTGATTTAAGAACAATGCGAAGTCCTTCCAGTCCCAACTGCTTCTCCAAAGGCATGTTTCTAATTCACCTTACTGTAGAGTAATCATTTTGTAATTAAAAATATTATACTAAACGTTTATGCTATACTCCTTTGATGTCCCCTTAGGAGTCAAGATAGCGTTCAGAGTCTTAAGCTCAGCCCACAGTTCTTCATTTAACCTCCTCTCTGTGCCTCGCACACTGTCCAGAGCTGTTCTGAAGGCCTTGCGGTTCCCTGCCATCTCGTGCTGTTCCGCATTCCTTCATGATCTCCGGGACTTCCTCATGCAGCCCCGAGTTTCTGGAACATCCAGCTCTCTTATCACCAACTTCCTCATTCCACAAAACTCAGCTCACCTAACACATTACATATGAAGCCTTCCCAGAATGTTTCCCCAAATTCCTTTTGTGTCCCTAGCATCCTGTGCAAACAGACCTCTTTTGTATTATCACTGTGCTGTAATCAGTGGTGTTTAATTACCTATCTCCCTGGCATGAAATTGTTACAGGTATAAAAATGCTGTATTCAAGTTGTATCCTTTACCCCTTATACAGTGCCTGGCACATTGTAAATGTTCAGTAAGGGTTTGTTGAGTGAATGTGCAAATGAAAAATGTTCGATATTTCAAAATTGGAAATTCATTTTCTTGTTTCAAAGACCTAATTTACCAAGTTACTTTCTTTTAAAATGCAAATATTACAAGTGAGATAACACATTAATGACTATTAATTTTACCCCTTCAGGGCAACAAATATCCATTAAAAACTAGTTCATGTAGCACTGGGCTAGGCTATAAAGATGAATCTCTTTACTCTTTCCTGTAGTATGAGATTGATACAAGAGGGACGTGGCTTTTAGTCCTGGCTGCAGGGTCACTATACAGCCATCTCAGCCTCAGTTCCCTTATCACTTAAAAAGAAGAAAATAATATTCACATTATGGGGTTTTTATAAGGACCAAAGTGAGATCTACTATCCGTCTCTCTGTCATCACTCATGTATCTACTTTATAAATCCAAAGCATAATATTCAAGTAGACATTTGTATTTGAACATTTGGTTTCCTGATGGATAAGTCTAGGAAAGGAAGATCCCAGAATTCTGATGAGGAATGAGAAAAAGAGATGACTTCAGTTGGACGGTCCCGGCCAGCAGCTTGCGTGTGGGTAGCTTTGATAGCAGTGCGTGTGGAAGGGCGAGCGGAGCTCGGAGAGTCTGGCACATAAAATGGCAATGACGTGAGACTTACATACTTCACAATTCTTCCCGTGATTGACCCTCCACATTCTAATAGTCTTAGCGAAATACCTTACAAAAGGTAATATTAAAGCAGAAATCGTAGAACTGTGGCCTATGTTCACAATGATCACTGTCTGAAGTAGAAAGATACAAACATGAAAGATTCCACGATTCCATAAAGATATGCAAATATTGAATTTAAGAACCACGCCTACTCCTCTCTTTCTTCACTTCGTTTGGCTCTTCTGCTGAGAAACACAGTTGATGGTATTTTATTTTAAGTATGTTTAAGTGTATTTTAGGATTCTATTAAAAAGAAAAACAATATAATCTGTGGCACTGAGTTCTTGGTAGGTTGGCTAAGATAGGTTGGTCTGACTTTGGCTCAAGACCAAGACATAGATATTATTTTCCAAAATACTCAGTTGAATTGTATACTTTTGTATGCTTTTGAAATCCATTTATTACCAACACTGTGAAAAAAATTGCTGCAGGACAATGGTAACCTAATGAATCTGTCAACTGGTATAATTATTCCCCACCATAGTGGAATATGCACCAATTACATGATCCTTTGATGCTCTTTGCCAGCTTTGATGCATTCTGATTAAGGTCCACTCGATAGGTATAGTCATAAAGATATCAAACATGGTAAATTTCAGTGAGAAGGTTTTAAACTTTTTTGCAGAATGTTGTAATTACTACTGAGAAAGCAAAATATTTTCTATTTTTCAAGTCTTATGAGCCTGGTAGGAGACAGATTTAATAACAACATATGCAAATTTGACATTTTCATCCTTTAATACATAGAAAACATCTTTATCTTCAAAGACTCACCTGTGTCCTGGTCTTTTTTTACAGAATCATAGGTCTGCAAGCAATCCCCAAAGCTCATTTTTTTTGTCTTTGTGTGTGATTAAATATTTACCATTTTAGGCCTAATCCTTAGTGACTTGTTGAAGCATCTTAAAAGCCCCTCTATCAACAATTCATATTTACATTTCATAAAATCCCTCCCATTGCAATCTAAACTCTTGTTCTGGCCTAAGTTAAAGGTATAAAACAGCTGGTTTCCTTCAATATAGTAAAACTTCATAGAGCTGAAGATCATGGTCCAGTAAACCTTAAGCCATTTAATTTAAAAATACATGATGTAAAGGCATTTTGGGGGTTTTAAATCCCCTTGATATGTTTTGTGAAGTGGGAATAATCATATCTCTGGGGTTTTTTGAAGCATAAAAATTGATGTAGAAGACAGATTCCTTTTTATCCTCTGGACTTACATACAATGTGAAAATTGATTTGGGGGAATGAGGATGATTTAAGTGCATGTGAACTAACCCCATAAAAGATAATCAAATTTCATGTAGCAAGATTTGAAAGGTTTGGGCTCTTTTACGGAATTTTATATTATCTTCCTTTAGCAATCTTAGGTGAAATTTTATTCCCTTGACTAGATGAGTGGGAAAAAATGCAAGGCTTTAGAAAATCTAGTGTTTATTGAAGGATGGCTCCATTGTGTTGCAAAAGTGGTATTCAGTTTTG
Source organism: Phataginus tricuspis (assembly GCA_029783875.1). Lineage (NCBI taxonomy): Eukaryota > Metazoa > Chordata > Mammalia > Pholidota > Manidae > Phataginus > Phataginus tricuspis. Next base: position 4,367,836 of record JAQQAC010008719.1, on the reverse strand, counting down.
GTTTTTGACAAATAACCTTTGGAAATCTTCTCAGGTCAACTGCCTTATAACAATGTGCCTAGTGCAGACTGATTTTGAAGTTTCTCCTGGTATCTATATGATATTGAGAGATGTTGACTGATTCCTTAGGTCCATAAGAGAATCAGGTCCCTAAAGGTTCTACCATGGTAGGAAATAATTAAAGGAGAGGAGTGCAGTGGTGCATACCCCAGAACTCAGAAGAGAAGTATTTAATTGTATTTATTTTTGTATTATTAAGAATTCAATGGGTTTCAAATGATATTCTACTGAGATTTACATATCATTGATTCTAATCCAATTAAAATAACCTTAGTGTTTTTGTCCTAAGTGGCACCTTAAATTCATATAATGATGTTAGAGAAATGTTCATTCTTTAAAAATCAGCAAGACTATATGTCAATCTTCAGTTATTTTCCTACAAAATTTGAACTTTTTTCTTAAAGGAATATATTTAAGGTAATTATTTGATCTAGTTAGATAAGGATGTTATTTAACCCAGAATTTGCTAAACATTAAATTTAAAAAAATATAATACTTGCTAAAATATGCTTGTAAATTATCAAGGCAGATTGGCCTAAGACCTGAATTAAAATATCCTCTGATTAAAATAAATCTGAGTTCTAGAGAATACATTTCTTTTAGTAAAACTGTGACCTAAAGCCCCACCTGATGTTTGTCCAACTTTCTACTTGCAAGTAGTATCTGATGTTTCATTATACAACCTTAGCAAACATTAGAAGGTAATGAATATCCCATAGATGAACAAAAAATGTTTATATTTACTGGTTTGCTCTGATGCCTTTGAATCGTGTTAGTCCTTACTTACACTAATAAATCTACTAAGGGAATTCTGTTCTTGAATTTTTCCGTTTTGATTACTAAATAGACTACATAATAGATTTTCATATCCTTTGACATAATTTAGTTTGATACTGAAGCAGCCATGAGGAGGAGGTGAATCATATTTTCCTTATCCTAAATATAGGATCACTCATCAGTTCCAAAGGATTAAATGAATGTCTAAGATCACACAAGCAGGGATGGAAAGTTGAGACCTGAAGGTTGATCTTAGGATCCCGAATTCTGTGGTCTTTTTATTAGATGGTGTAACTCCAGGGGGGAAATCTGTTCCCACCCTGGGGCAAACAACCTTTGAAGCTGAAATCAGTCAAAGGGAGAAATAAAGTGAGGGAAACCCATTTATTACATACAAGTAGTCGTCTACTTCTGCTCGCCTGTGTCTCTCATGACCTGGCTGCAAAAAGACTCCAAAAACACCTCTCCAGTCCAGGTGTCCACTTGCTCTCCACCCCCACTGTAATCACCTATTGATATGGAGATGCACTAAGGCCAGGCGAGAGATTCTGGAAATATTGCAGTCTTACCCACAAAGGTCATTGTTAAGTTTTGCTTCAATGATGTGTTAACTAGGTTGTCTAGAAGGTTGAAACTTAAGTAATGGAATATAAAGTTTGAAGACCCTTAGGGTACTATGGAGCTGAGCTTTTATTGAAAATGTGCCATGGTGCATGCTTATTCAGCTTAGCTTGTTCAGGCTACTTAACACAGGTTCAAGCAACAATTTCATTCTTGTGACTATAAGCTATTAGAAGATAGCTGTCATTTACTGAGTACCTGCCAGATATTGGGTTAAGCAATAAGCCAGTATTATTCTATACAATACTTGAAAAGTCATTCTGAAAAAAATTAATGGAAAATATTACATATATTAGAACCAGCTTAACTTTTAATTGATACCTTGTTTTTTTCAGTATTGGTGGATGTATTTGAAGTTAAGTGTCTCTGGATTGCCAACTTTATGGGTTCTAAAATGGGCCTTTTCTTTCTATTGTATAAATGGCTGTGGGACTCAGTTTCTGCATCTGTAAAACAAGACCCTCTGTCCACCCCATAGGATTTGCAGGATGCATTGGTCATGACTGTGTAAAACAGCTCCTGTCTGTCTTCTCCCTTCACATTCACGGACTCTGTAGAGCTCTATCAGTGAGTCTACAGGAGGGGAGAACGACTCCATTTTTTGGTAAGAGGACTAAAGTTTTTGCCTTGGGGGTGATGGAACATGACTTCTGATTCCCCCAAGTGGCCTTTTTGTTCCACTGCACTTTCCTTCTAAGTACTTTGGCTGGATCACACAGGGTATAACCCTTGAGCAGTGTCCACAGCAGTCTGTCTCCATGGGAGGATTCTGGTCACTCACTCCAGACACTGAGGCAGTGTTCAAGAAGCTAATAACCCGGAGCTCTGTGTTCTGACATTTTCTCTATCATGAACGTGCAGAGGCCTTTGGGTGAGATCACTTAAGCACGAAGAACCTCACTTTGCACCTCTATAAAGTGGATGTAGCCAAGGGTTACAGTGGACACCAGAAATGGGATGGGGAGTTCTGTTCTGACATTACAACTGAGCTGACAACTGAGTAGCACTTATTTTAATCCATCAATACGGCCATGGGAAATGGATGCTTCTGTTCTTTGGGTGATTCCAGAAGAAACAGGACTGGGCTCTCTGAGCACAGCAGCAAAGTGTATCTGAATCGTACACTGAATATTAACCAAACGGATACAATATTCTTCTTTCAGTGGCTAATCACAAAGCACAATTAAATAGTGACCGTGGTCCTGTGACAAAGGCCATCGCTTCCTCAGGGACCTTCCTTGACTCCCTGCCACCCCCTATATTTTTCCTGGCACATATCACAACTTAGCATCTGCTTTTTCCTGAGGGCAGGGACCACACCAGTTTTTTCACTGTCATGTCATTAGTGTCTCATCCCATGCCTGGCCTTGTGGTTAGTAACTAACTGTAGAATGAAAAAGGTGACTTGTTAGCAAATTGCCCTGAATTAGCTGACTCAGTAGACAGAATGCTTGGCTTCTCTGTGTCCCAAAAGGTAGAACTTCGGAAACAACACAGATGTAATGAATAGGAAGTCCATTGAAATCAGATATATATTTAAGAGCCAAATGGGGTAGTCAATAGTGCTGGTCATAGTAGCCTGTGGTATTAGGGATTAGGGGTGAGATGAATTAATAACTGAAAACATTTTAAGAGCCAGAGCTGAGGAAACAAATGGGATCAAGGCCAGTCTTGGCATCGTGGATCGTGTGGGCCCAGAGAGAGATGTACAAAGAGGATTAGAGTAAATCACACACTCTACAGAAGGCTGCCCTCGGGGAGTTGCTCATATTAGCTGCAGAGACAAGAATGTGATAAAATACAGCATCACCTATTGTTAAAAAATGTATAAGGTCTTTTATGGATTCATACTCAGAACTAGTGCTTAAGGAAAAAAATATTGCAGTGATTAAAAGGAAACAAAAACTTGTATGCTGCTAAGAAATGAGAACATAATCTCAAAGCCTTCGAAAAGCCCTTCTCAAGTAATTCCCACATCTCCTCCTGAAGAGGCACTGTCTGCAGACCAGCAGTCGCCTCCCTGGCAGGATGAGTAACAGACATCTCCTTGTAAGAGACTCTCCTTGTTGCCAGAGTCTTTTTATCAAATGTAGCACTTTTGCGTCAGGGTCAGGACATTCCTTTGATAGCTTTGGCCTTATTTGTGACCTCACTGCATGCAACTTCAGAATCTCAAGAGGGTGCCATTCCTAGGATTTAGGAGATAGCATATAGATCTGTTCCAGCTGTGAAAAGCTGGCTGGGCTCAAGGAATGGCATAAAGAAACACTGCTACATGCAATCCCAGCTGCACATCCTGCTTGGTTTAGAGCATGGGGTCAAAGGAAGCCAACAGGGGCGGGCTCCAGCACCTGGTGGAAGGTGGGGCGCTGTGAATGCCAAGCCTCACTGCTAGGATGCCAGGAACCTGTGCTCTGTGCTCCAAATAGAAACCAACCCTGAATTTCAACAAGACACTGCTGCCATATTGTGGAATGTCTACAACTACTAAATTAATCGAGTATTTGGGGTTGACGGGAAGTGAGTTGTCCTGAACACCCCTTAAACGCAGAAGGAGTATTAAGCTGAAGCTTATAAGAGCCTTAACTTTCTGTTTTATTCATTCTTACTTATTGCATTTAAATTCCAGTCTTCCATTAATTGTGAGATGTAGAGGACAGGCTGGAAATCCTCTTTGGAAGCTTTATGCAGAGTGTAGTGACTGTCTGAGTCACCTTACCTGATTGGGGTGCACAGTTATTTAAGGACAATTAGGCCTATTCTTCTTGTGGTGGTAAGGGTCACCCATTTCTCAGACTGTCATTTAGTGAGCTATTGTTGCTTAGGACATTGTGCCAGATTCTTTTCATATATTGACTTAATCCTCAAAAAAGAAGCTCTTTGAGGTGGAGTTTATTATCCCCATTCGGCCTATAAGGAAACTGAGAACATTCAGATACAGAGAGATACCAGTGTGGTATCGGAGTTGGTACACAGCTTGATGGAACTATACTTGACTTCAGAGCCTCTGTTCTTAACCCCAGCATTCAGCAGCTTTCTTTAGCAAGAGAACACCTTCACTAAATGCAAGGATGCAGAGTGATGAAACCAGCATGACCTTGAATGTAAGAACTGCTTTTGAGTTCTGGCCCAGTTGGCCAGTTACTGAGTATTCTTGGTTAAGTCACTAACTTCGTTGAACTTGTTTCTTTATCTCTATACCAGAGATGATAATTACTGATATTATCCCACATCACGAATGTTGCTTTGAGGATAATATGAGGCCTTGTATGAGAACATTCTTTACAAATGGTAAAGTGGTAAATAATATTAGTTATTTTTAAGCAAATCCTTTTCGCTATCTCCACTAGATAGAATTTCATCCTCTTAGCTGTGATTAGGTTTAGTCAAAGCCACTTTTTAAAAGAAAATCTAAATTTTGAAGTTATGTGTGAAAGAGCTCATTTGGCAGTTTCTCATGGGGTTTGTCTTATATTCTTGAAAATAACTGTGAAGAGCCTCAGATCCAATCTTGCAGTTATCCTAGTGTGCATTTAATATTAATCTTCAGCAGGGCCATTGAGTGAAAAGGAAATGCCTAAGGGATATCATGGGAGGGGATATCCAGCAAAAAACACATCCCATGTAACATTTCAGTGTAATTGGTGCACTGTTTTATACTTTGTAACTTCAGTGTCTGCCTGTGATTTAAGTGAACCCTAACCAGGTCTGGTAACTAACAGTGAAATTAATCAAAAGGTGCAGGTGCCACATTTGGCTTGTAAGCAAATTCTCTTTTCCTGTGATGTTTCCTTTACTTGTAAATCATGGAAGCCTATAATTTAGAGGTATCCTATTTAGTCATTACCATAGTCTGTCCAGTTAGATGTCCTGTCACTGACAGTGGTAGAAAGAACGTAATTCAGGAAACCATCTCATTCCTGGATGACCGCACTGGGCTCTGAGCTGAGCTTTCTGCCCTTTTCTGACCTCATTTTTTACACATTGGCTGGAATAAGTTTTCTAAAGTTTAAATAAAATCCCACTTCTAGTGGACTTCTAATGTAACCAGGACAAAATCTATCTTGTTGACCATTCCTTGTAATGCCAGCCTTCCTTTCTGGCTTCTCCCTAGAACCTCCTTCTCACTCCCAGCACTGCAGCCGCTCCGGGCTTGTTTCTGCTCCTTACCAGCTTGCTTCTGATCTTGATGCTTGAATTGCTTCTGCTTGGGATGCCTTTCTCCTGATTCTTACAGGGCAGCCTTGTCAGCACTGACGCAGTGGACAGAATGCTTGGCCGCCTTTTTAGAGAGGCCTTCCCTAAGAATATTGCATGAACCTGCCACCTAAGCTACTTTGGACCCTACAGCTCCACCTGATTGCTTTCACTGTAGTCATTAGTAGTATCTGAACTTAGGTTATTCATTTGCTTACGTGCTCATTATTTGTTTCTCCCCATTGGACTGTTAGCTACTGTAACTCTGGGGAAAGGAAATCCCAGGTAAAAATACCTCTAAGACCAAAATCAGTGAAAGAGAGAAATAAAGTTTAAAACCCATTTATTGCTTACAAACTGCGTTCTGGGACCGCATCTCTCTCCTGCTCTGGCAGAAGCAAGCAAGACCTCCCCCTAACCTCTCAGGTTCAGCTAAGCCCTCGGTCAGCCAAGTAATTACCCAGTGTTATGGAGATGAACTACCCTTCTCCACCCCTGAGGAATGCCTGTTGATATGCGATACACTGAAGCCAGGCAAGATATTCTGGAAATATTACAATTTTACCCACAGCTACTCTGCGTAACAAGTATGTTTTTTTCCATGGCTGTACCCTCGGAGTCTAGTACATTATAGGTATTAAGTAATGGTGTTCAGTAAATGATCAGTGATCATTTAGCTAGAAATTTTTGGTTAATTTCCAGAGGTTTTGTGAAGCTCTATGAAACTGTTAGTATTCCAGTTTTAAGGACTGTGTTCAGATTGAGGTAGAAAGATAAAGAATACATCCTGTTTTGAGGGGAGTACAATGTAGTGTAGTAAGGCAGGCACGTACACAGAGAAATAACTTGACCAATGTTGTTTATCTGGGATCACCGAGTCACGCCACCCCAGGGGTGTGATACCACACCATTCAGTTTGTGGTATGCAGTGTCTGAACCATATAGCCCTCACATTAACTCATATGTTCCATAAAATAATGATGGAGATACTACAGTTTCCACATTTAAAGTTCATTATAATGTGAAAGATATTAAGTATATGTAATATATTCTATTATTATTATTTACATGTTTTATGAATTTAAAACCTATTTCCCTCTATGTCTTATCCTTCCAAATCTAGGAGCTCTGACTTTTAGTTTGTTCTCATTATTATTGATTTCCTCCCTTTTTTTTAAAATTCCTTGAATATTTGTCAGCATTTCCTTTGTTAAGTTGTAAGGATGAAAATTGTAGTGAAATGATTGGGGACCTAGAAGAATCGTGTTTGACCATAAAAGTCATTTGGACTTCCCAAGACGACCCATAGTCCTAACAATTGCCACAAAAGAAAGTCAGCATTACAGTCTTTTGGGGGGACAGTTGTTATGGGTAATTTATGTAAATTGTCTGCTGTGCTACCAGTGGCTGTAGTCAAGATAATAAAAGCGAAGCAGGGACAGCCTGTTAACAAAGCAGCTTGTATTTTCCTGAGATTTTCTCTTTTGTATATTTTGAAAGGAGCAGGCAAAATGAATTCAAAACAAAACCTTCTCAGAGCCTCAGAAGGCACAGAAATCATTAAGCCTTTAAATCCAGAAACTTCTCAATGTATGGAGACAAATGTGTAATTAAATCTGGAAGTTCTTCCTTTCTTTTTTATTCTCTATTTTCTTAAGCTGCAATGCAAAAAAAGCCCAATTACCAGTGATAATGAGAGTCTGGAGTAACTGTTCCCAAGACAGAAGAAAAAATGTGTTGCCATGTGTATGGAGTCTGAGGCAGAACGGTGGTAGAGGATGCTGTCTCGCACTAGGCTGGAAGTTCCAGCTAGAGCACAAAGTTAGGTGATGAAGACAAGGCTGCTTCTGTTGGAGGTGTGGGCTGCAGGGAATAAGTCGCATCAACCCTGAGTTGCAGATGTGTTTACGGGAGCTCAGCAGTGGGGTCCAAAGAGGGTGGGGTCCGGGATGTGGGCTGAGATTACCAGAACAACGAATGGTGGGAGTGGGGCCAGCTTGCAGTCCACCCATTCCTACCTTACCTTTCTGCTCCACTTTTGAGTATCCTTTTGTTACCCAGTGATCTAACTTACACAAAAAAACACCGTGTTTTGTCTTTTATTTACACTGTTCTTACTTGGCTATTTTTAAATATTGATTTGATTGTACTGTGTTTTCCTCTAGTGGGGTATATATATCTTCAGCCAGATCCTTCAGAATATTCATTTTATTTGAGTAAGACAACAATATGCGAACTGAAGAATTCATAGCAGTGATTTTGAGTAACTACTTTTGTAGCCTTCTTTTTTGAAATCTAATAATATTTCCTTTTACCCCATTATTATTATTTTCATAATGTGCAATTACAACAATATCACTAGGGGGAAATGTTCTTCTGATGTTCTCTATGAGGCAGGGACTATGGAGTCCCAGCTGAGCCCAGGCTTCCACTTCCCTTTATGTAAGCCCAGGCTCTGCAGCCACGGTCTGAATTCAGAGGTCAGTCACCTTGAAACTGGAGCTGAACTATACTGGGCTCCCTTTTTAAAGGTCTAAACCCCTTTGGGTTCTGCGAAGTGCATCCAACGTTTTTTGTTTATCAAAATAGAATTAGATGTGTTTATGATGAAAACGTATCGCTTTACGTATCCCATAAGCTAAAGCACAAGGTTCTTTGACAGGCTAGTCCCTGAGTGTTTGTTCTGCACTGTAGGGGCTCAAGAGAAAACAAATTATAATTGCTGTTCTCAGGAAACATGTCATTTTTCTTGGGTAGTTTAAATAAATGTATTCAAAAAATGGAATCCAGGGATGAGTTTCAGGTATGCACAATATTTTAACTATGTTCATAATTTTTCTAGGGGAGGGTATTTAGAGCTCTTACTAGAAACAATTTTGCTTAGAAAAAAGATTAAAAATCACAGAAATAGAAAACTAAATAGGAACCAATTTGTGCAATTATGATTCCGGGTATACCAGGATTTCAGAGAGGAGACATCACTGTGGACTCATCTAATTCGGAAAAGCGTTTGTAGTAAGGTGGGCAGTGAAGAATTTGATAGGCAGAGGAGAAGACTAAGCAGAATTCCAGGCAAAAGCATTAAAAACCATCTTTCTCCTTAACATGGAAACAAGACATGGGACATCCTGTGTTTTAATGGGCGAAATAGGTGAAGGGGATAAAGATGTACAAACTTCCAATTATAAAATACATATGTAAGTATTGGAATGAGAAGTACAGCATAAGGAATATAGCCAATAATATTATAAGATCTTTACCTGGTGACTGTAACTCTACCTACTGTGAGCATTTCACAATGTATATAATTGTTGACCCACTATGTTGTACACCTCAAGCAAATACGGTATTATATGTCAACTACACTGGCAAAAATAAACAAGTAAATAAATAGAATGAAATGCACGAAGTTATAGGAAACTGGGTATGGATTTTGGCTTTGCCATTTACTATTTATGTGGTCAGAACCTCTCAGAAGCTTAGTTCCCTTATCTGTAAAATTGAATAGTGATACCTACCTCATAGAAGCATTGTCATTATTAAATGAGATAATATGTAAAAGGCCACTGGCAGAGATCCTGCTTCATACTGGAAGTTCTCTAAGTATCAGTTATCTTCTCTTTTAGATTCCAAGTGCAGTGATATTTGGCACAGATCACAAGTAGTCATGAAAGGTAGAAGTTGAGTGTTGACTGAGGTTTTCAGGGGAAGGGTCATGGTTGCATGCAGAGAACTGATTAGATTCCAAAGGGCAGCAGAAAATTGGAGGACATTTTTTAAGGAGAGAATAATACAAGCAAGAGAATTCAAGCAAAGGTATACATAAAGGAAATAGTATGATGTGAGTAACCCTTGAAGCAGAGAGGACCCCTGATCCTTTGCACACATCTGGAGGAAGGCTTAGCTCCTCATATCACTTAGACTTTGATCAAATGTTACCTGTTAGGGTTACAATCCCCTATCTGAAATATTATCTGCTAAAATTTTCTTGCCCTGATTTATTTTTCCTTGCAGCATCTATGCTTACAGCAGCAGCGTATTATAGAACCACAGGCTCAGAGGGCAGGCTTAGTCTGTTTTGCTCACTACTGTATCCCCGCTGCTAGAACTGTGTCTGGTACTTATTAAATGCTATATATTTATAAAATAAATGAATAATGGCTGCAAAATATTTAGGAACAAGAACCTACCATATGTGCTCTCGGACCGGCTGCTAACAAGAGGGAAGGGTCCAAGCAGGCAATCACCTACAATTTCATCTTTTAATTTCGGATCTTTTTTAGGGATATCTTTTATTAAGATATATCTGTCCATGATTGGTTTTAAGTCTGTAAGCCAAAATGTCAAAAGAAGACTCTGGTTGGATATTTTACATATTATTCCATCAGATTTTGAGAGTTTTCATTCTGGCTTCAAATTAAAAATTTAGTTGAGTGAAGTTCAAATGTAAACTAGATTAGTTACTTTTCTGATTTTTCTTTTGATTTATCTTAAGCCATGGCCTATGGAATTCAAGTTTCATAAACAATGTGTGGGGAGAGGGGTACTTTGGGCAAGGAAAAATAGGTTTGCAAATAAAAAAGGCATAATTAAGTTGGATTATGTTGATTCCAAATAGAAATTTTTTTTTCCTCGGGGAGACTGTTAGTGGCCAGACACCCCACATCCTAGCATCAGCACAGTATTCTTATGACCCAGAGCAAGAGAATGGACCAAGCCCTGTCAAGGACATGGGCAAAACTAAGCTTCAGAATCAAAATACAAAGTGAAAAAAGAGATTTTTCCTTCTCATCTCTCTATTATATTGTGAATGTACCAAAAGTGGTTTTCTGAGATTTATGGGTGACAATTTCTTATAACTAGCCCATATATACTCAGCCACTCTAAACTCCAATGACAGAGAGAGTGTGCGACCTTTGGAGCTCGAGGTATGGAGGTTAAATTGCAGTGCGAGGAAGCGAACAGACCAGGATTTGTGACATAGGATACTGTGGTTTCTTTACACCCTAAATGCAAGAATATTTTGGAAAGTTGTACTGAGCTAATTCTCTCTGTTTCCTTTCTTTGGAAAATTACAGGGGAAATAATCGCTTTAATGTTCAGATGGTCAGAGGCTGCCTATCACAATTCAGAGGCTGTGAGTTAAGTACATTCACCTTCCTGGTCCACATCACTTGGTATGAAAATTATGATTAACGTCAATACATTCATTTTAAAGCATTTAAATTTATCAAATGATGAGCACCATCATGTGCATAGATTCACTTTGAACATGCCAGATGCTTAAATGCTGGAAGATATAAAACTATGAACATCATTTTCTATGATAAAGAGTGCCTCTCTCTCTGTTTTCTGAACTACGTTTGGTTGCTTATTGCCTGTCCTTTAAGATAAACTGTATCGAATTCAGGTTTCTCAGCTAAACTACATTGATTCTGCAGTGTAGACCTGAGAATTTTTTAATGGAATTTCAGTTTCCTATCATTAGAATATCAAGACAACGCTGATTATCAAGAAAAGGTTTTGTACACTCCAGGTCATATTTGCTAGCAGTATCTCCCACACTTTCAAATTTTGGTTTTGGTATGGTGGCTTTTTGTTCGTATTCATCCTCTGTATGATTACAATTAATCAAAGGTAATATACTTAAGGTTTCTATTAAGACTACTGATCTCTTATGCCCAATTACATGGCTGTTGTATATTTTGATGGCTTATTATATTTTGTGGTTCACATATCAATTCAGGTGCATTGTGATCATACAAGTAAATGGAGAAAATAGGTAAGAAATTTCAGTTGAGAAATAATGGAAGGAAATGCTGGATCAAAAATAAATAAGCAAAAAGAAAAAAATGGGGTCAAGAAGGAACCTAGAGTTTTTAGATGAGATAGAACAAACCTGGAACCACCAGACTTGAGATGGTAAGAGAGCACAAGACAATTGTAGAAAGGGTTAACAAAAAAAAAAGCACTTTTTTTAATATTTAAAAAAGCTTCTGGTTCTTAGAAGTCCTATTAAACTAAATGTAATTTTCAGCAGTCATTGCTATCAAGGAGGAATTATCTTCATCTTACTTAATTCAGAGAACTTTACTTCAACTGAAACATTTCTCTTTATTTAACACTTGATAGTTGGAGAATAATCTGTCAATCATGAATAAGGTCTCATAAGCATCGAGTAGAATGCGATGCCCTTTTGTGACATCTTTTGTGGCAGTTTATGGTTTTCACATTACACAACGTGATAAATAAACAAAAGTTGTAACAGACATTTTACATTTTAATAGGCAAATTTTCTGAAAATTACTTAAAAACACAAAACCTAGTGTGAATGAGTTGGAGTATTCAGTATTTTAATTATTTTTATCTTATTTCTAGAATGTTTTTTAAACAATGTGAATATTTAAAAATTGTCTAACTTTTTGCACAACACAGGATGGAACAGCATGTCGAGGTAACTTTAAAACTTAATTCACTGCGCTTGCCATTGATATGTTTGCTGTAATTCTCTTCGGAGCTTTAGGTTTGGGGTGTAAGGCGGAGAGTGGAAATAAATGGCCCCTGGACCAGGTTAGCAGCAGATCTGTTTTATTTGGCCACTGAGTTTTAGTTCATACAGCTTAGTTCCTTACTGTTTTTGAAAATTTTTCAGTTAGTTGTCAAGTAACTTCACATAAAAGCAAAACAAAATAAAACGAAATTAACTTAACAGGCATCTTCTGAAGATGTGGCTGCACTGGGCCCACACTTCCCTGGCAGCGTCAGCCTGAAGCTGGGGCAGCCCCTTTAGACAAGCCTGTGTGTTCCAGTTCACGAGAGTGTGTGCATCTTCCCACCTGTACCCCCACCTGTCTCACTGCCCTTAATTATGTCACTTAGCTGATCTCTTTAGGCATTTGAGTTTGTGACCTGTTTTAATGATCTACAGCATTAATGATGAATTAATTATGACCATTTCTAACAACTCCAAGCCCTTTACTTTCATGAATGTGTTATGGTAGTTAATTATAAAATGTAATTAATGAACACTGTGATGGTAAAGGCAGCTAGAATGAATTATTAAAAGATATTTGGGAATATATTTTTTATTTTATAGTTCTTTCATTTGGGTATTTATCTGTAATAATTACATATTCTTGCTTTCTTGATTTAATCACTCATTTCTTTTTATCTTCCAGTTTCTTAAGATGAGTACTGTTTCTTTTTTCAGTTCTTATTTATTAATAAAGGTAATACTCAAGTCTGTAAGATTTCCTGAGTAGATCTTTAGCTGTTTCAAAAAGAAATCTTTTTATTTCTTAAATACATTTTATAAATTTAGTTTTAATTACAGCTTTGACCTAGATGATAAGAAAAACATTTTGAAAATGCCATTGAATATTTCAGTTATCTTTTCATCATTTCTAAATGTATTGGTTGATAGCCTGTAAAATGCCTTCTTTTTAAAACATATTGAAGATTTTTGATTGCAAAGTACATGTTGAATTTTTACACATATTCCTTGGTCAGAAGACATGAATAGAAATTCAGTACTTACAGTATAAAACATAATTATATAAACAGAGATGGATAGAAAATATAGATGGATGTAACTGAGCCTTTTAGCTGAATTTTTCACACCCCTTATTCCTTAAAAAAAAGCTTTTTGATCTGTATTCTGTTCTATTCAGAAAGATGTAAATTATCATATCACCCTGTAATTGCTTATCAAGGTCACCTTGAACTTTTCATAAGTTTGACTTTATATTTAACTACAGTTTATAGATCTTTGTAAATTGTGTCTTTTATGATTATGCTATACTTTCTTGTCCTAGTTAATGCTTTGATTTTAAGTTCTACTCTACTGATATTACCAATTCGTTTTTACTTCTGTTTGCGTTTGTCTAGTTATTGACCATCATTTTATACTTAACCTCTTTGTGTGCTCCACTGAAAAAATAGAACAGGGTTTTGTTTTAATCCTTTCTTTTTTTTTTTTGTAGCTTCTCTTCTATAATAGGGGAAATCAGCCAAATCAGAAACACTTAGTGAAACTAATGATGATTCTATTGCATGATTTTTATTTCTGCTTTCTGGATTTTTCTAGAGCTTTTAGTACATCTTTCCATTATGCTGGTACTTACTTTTGTTTACACATTGTTAGTTTTCAAATTCATATTTTGCGATTACTATTTTAAAAAAGGAACAAATATAATGTTTCTCTGTCCACAAAGAAAAATAACTTTTTGGAATGCATAAATTTCCCACCTTTCCCTGACTCATTTCTGATTTCTAAATTTTGAGGTGATATCATAATATTCTTCATTCTAGATTTATTGAACTTTGCCTTCTAATCTATCACTTTAGGTTTTAAAACTCCTTACTTAGTGATAATACCAAATATTGACATTTTTCAATGAAAGCCCATACACTGCTGGTGACAGTGAAAATTGGCATTACCTTGTAAAACAGATATTTATTAAAATACAGTAAATTGATATATTTTACCTTGATATATTCTCTAAACTATTGCATTAGAAAATATGAATAAAATTGATCATAACAATGCTGTCTGTAACTGCTGACCACTAGGATTCTCCAACAGGAGAAGGACAAACTGGGCAATGGGTTCATGCAATGGATTATTATCCTGCAGTGAAAGAAGATCATCTATAGAAAAACATGCATGAATTTAACAGGCTTGTTATTTCCTAAAAAGTAATCCAGAAAACTTCCTGATTCTAATACCAGTGTTTATAAATCTTAAAAATAAGGAAAGCAACAAATATGTCATATACAGATATTTAGTTTTTAAAAAAACAAATTCAGAAAGAGCAAGAAAATGGTAGTGGTCACTGCTGCTACAGTGAGGCAGTAGTGTAGCCTAGAACCAAGGTGTTGCGACAGTCTACTGGTTGGTTTATGAATATACATTTCGTTATTGTGCATTTTGATTTTATAAATGTAAAATATTTTATAAGCAAAAACATTACAGTTAAAAGACTGTCAAAAAAGAATGCATACTTATGACCTAGCGTGTCAACTGGCGCCCTTCTCATGGTGCTCATTCACGTGGATTTATCTAGTGCTTCACCAAGCTCACAGCTACCACTCTGCTCTCCCATCATTTCCTGTCTCAGAGTCTTCAGTCTGGCTCAGCTGTTATTTGGTGTCTTCTCATATATTCCTTAGATGGGAATGTGTTAGGTGACAGTCTCAGAATCTCTGCATATCCAGAGATATACTTCCTTTCTTTTCCCAGGTGACAGGTGTCTTGTCTGGAGTGCATTCTCACTACAGTCCTTTTCTTTCAGGACTCTGTGAAAATTAGCTTGTTTTACCTTTTGGGATTCCAAATAAACCCAAATGCTAGTCTGGTCTTTTGATTGTAAAAGTTGCTTACTTTATATGGAGGCTTGAAAGAGTTACCTTATTTACCTTAGAAATTCACAATCATTGATCAGAATACATATAAAAATAAGTTTGTTTGTTTTTTTCTTCCCATTAGCCCTTCCTGGGATGTTCTGAATCTTCTCAATCTGCAGCTCAAATGTGTCTTCAGTGCAGAAAACATTTTGTCTATCGTTGGATTGATTATTCTCCCTCCTCCATCTGTTCCTTTTCCTTCATCTGAAATTCTTATTATTTGTATCATTCTTGTCACACAAACCTCCTGTATTTTTCCTTCAGACTCTTAACTTTTCTCCCATCGTCTTTATATTCTTGTTTTTTGTTGTGTTTTGAAATATTCCTGTTCATGGATCTTTGCTAATTCTTAAACTTTGTCATCTTCTCTTTCATTTCCTCCACTGATTTTTTTTAATTTCAGATTATTATTTAAAACCTAAAGCATATCCTTATATAATCTTACTGCTTTATATTAGTTTCAAATTATCATCAGACTCTTCTAAATGAACTATTTAAAATAAAAGCCTTCAATTTGGAATCTGTTGCTTGAAAGTCCTCCCATAGGCTTCTGGGTACCATTGCCTCTTGGTAGACATCAGGTCAAGTTTTTAGGGCCCTGTAAGTGCTCATGAACCAGAGAAGGGTATAAGCTCCCTAGATTTTTGTTCCTTTGGGTTTTGAAATCTTGGGAGGCACCATGAAGGAGCTTCTGAGGTGCTCCCAGACTGGGGTGCAATGCAAACCTTACTACTCTCTTAACTTCAAAGCTGGTTAGCAATGTGTCTCCAATTATGGCCGCTGTTTAGGTTCTCAGACCCCACACAAGCATGACCTTCCTGCATCACTCACTATCTTCAAGGATGAAGTTATCTCTGAGTGCACCAATGTCCAAGTAACCACCCCAGGACCCTGGTTTCTGGACTCTCGTCTGGACACAGAGGAGAGTGAACAGTTTGTCTTTCGTGGCTGCTGCCTTGAACCATAGAGTATGTGCGAGTATGGTGGGAATATTAAGATTTGAGCTCAACTGATGATGTCTCTCCAAAATCTTCCAGGTCTTTCTATCAGACTGGTGAGTTATACATAAATGATGATACCGTGTATGGGGCTTATTATGTGGCAAGTTGTACTACTTTTATATCACCACATCAATCTAGATTGATAATTATAACCCCATTTTAAGTGAAGAACCTGAGGCCTAGATAAATAAGTAGACTGCCCACAGTTGCATTAGTAAGTGACTAAGATTTTGACTCTAATTTGTCTGGACTCTAAATTTGTTGTCCCCTTTCCAGTAGGTAACTCTCTACTTTTGAAGTTACCCTGAACTTGACTGCAGAGAAATTATGAAAGTTGCTATAATATTCCCTTTTTTCCTTCTAGCACATATATGCCAATACTATTTTGAATGGTATTTATTGTAAAGTTGAATAGCTATGCCTGTTGGTTTGAATTTCAGCTTAACTGCTTGGGAAAATAAAATGCTTAAACATCTATACCCAACAAAACTATGTCAGCCTTGAAACTCCTTCATTGGATTCATGAAAACAGTGTTTCTTATTTGGTTTAGAATGGATTTAAGCAAAGAATCCATTTAAAAGAAGCTGTGAGGGCTTGAGGATGGGGGAAGCAAGTTGTAATTGTTGGGTTTATGAAATTCGGCAGCTGTTTTGGCATGGATAAGGGTATTTAAAGGCTTAGTCATGGTAAACTATAGTCCCAGTTCTGAACTCATTTTTAAAATAATTGCATCTAAGGTGAATGTTTAAACAACAGTATTAGAGAAATTGTTCTAGAGGCCATGGAAGGTAAATGAATAAGATGGCAGGATCTTCTTCTTCTGCCCTAGTCTTCAGTTCAAAAAACATGGAAAAGACAAAATACAAATATGGAAACATAAGTAATTATTTTTATATAGCTGTAATAGGAACCACATTTCAGTCATTCTATTCTTTCCTCTAATTTTTAATGAAAATTTGCTCTCAAACTCATGGCCATAAACTAATAATTAAGGAACTAAATCATTGGGAAGGTAGAATGACTAAAGAACGGGCATGGATGTTTCCGATCCTCTTAAAAATTATGAAACCAGAGGGAGAACTACATCATCACAGTGAGGAAAGGGTATACCAGGTGAGGGCATGACAGCAGACACCTCATTCTGTGGTGTCCAGACCCTTTCTAAATGCTTTATTTCCATTAAGTCATCCTATAATGACTCATTAAATTAAAAACAATTTCCTTTTTGATGGATGTGGAAACTAAAGGTGAAAGAGGCTGAGTAGCTTACCCAAGGTCACCTTGGTCCATTACATATCTGCTTCTTAAAACACTGGTCATTGTGTGTCAGAATCCAGGCTGTTCATTAATTTTCCTGGATATGTTCAGTCAGTTTCAGAGAAGTTATTTTATAAAGAGATAGGTGGAAAATAACCCAAAATATTGTACCCAATATCTGCATGGTATTGATTGATTGATTTATTCTTTCTCACTATCGATTGAAGTAATATGTCAGCTCCCAGAGGTCATAGACATGAGGATGATTCCAGTGAATTGATTTCTGCTCTACAATTGTCTTCTTTCCCTTCCTGTTTTCTTTTTTATCTTTTGAGATATGAATACAGAATTTAAAAGTAAATTAGGTTTATGTGCGGGATTCTGGTTGCTACTTTCAGAAAGAAAAAGTGTCTAGAGAGCTCTATGTTTTAATATGCATCAGGTAAAAGCAATTCTCTTGTAACTTTTCCTGACTATTTCAGGAAAGGTAAAAATCAGTGATGTAGGCCTTACTTTTCTTTGCTCTTACAGCTTTCTCTAAATTTTATATTCTTTACGGTTGCCACTATCACATTCCTATATTTTTCTTATTTTTAAACTTAAAAATTATAGCTGTGTTACGTGAAAGATATTTGCAGGGAATATATTCAAGTAAACATTCATTTCATGTTTTCCTTCTGCTTTTCAGCTGAAACCATAAATCTAACAAAGATTTGAGAAGATCGACTGGCCGTGTCATTAGTCAGAGATTAACCTTAAAGAAATCTTTCTTTTTCCGACAGATGTTAGTAAAGTAGACTAAACATTTCAGCCAATACATAGAAGATTGAAAATATTATTTTACCTCTGTATGTATTTGATTTTATAATAAACTTCATAATAAAAGCTTTTTATAATGAGCAATTATCCCCACTATTTCAACTCTAGCCATAGCCCCATGTTATATTATTTTTATCTTCTTAATATGAGAGAAAAAAGAGAATTAACCTTAAATTTGATGACAGAAAATGGACTTGATTCTAAAAACTATTATTCATTAGTATATATTAGTACTTGAATTAATATTGGCTTCCACTAGATATTAACATGTGTTGAATTAAAAATGCATTTTTGATACTGAATATATAAATTGCTTTGTTGCTGATATCAGCTTTCTCCCTAGTAATGTGGGGATAGTACTTAAATTATAAGAAGTATTAAATGACATAATTAATGTACCCAGCCCTGTGCCTGCTACACAGTTGATGCTCAGTTGATATATGTAGTGATAGTGGTATTTTTTTATTCACTTCACATTTCATTGAGAAAAGAATACCAATCTGAAAGGAACCTGTGTGTGCTTTTACCCACCTATTTGCATCTATGCACCATATCCTCACCCTTTGCTTTCCCTCCTGTTTCTGAGAGTGAACTTTTCCTACTCCTGTCTGGTAACAACCTCTCTTGCTGAGTAGATCCCATCTATGTCATCTCCTAAATGATGGCCATCCAGCAATTCTCCCTTCTCTCTTGGGTATCACGGCTTTCTCTCTTCCCACTGGAATAGTTCTTATCAGGATAGAAACATAATTTCTTACAATCACAACCTCATTTCTCTGCTTTATTTTACAGAAAAAATTTTCAAGAGAGTTGTCCATATTTGGTCCGTGGTCCCTGTCCCACCAGTCTTGCATGAACCTGCCATTTCTCAGCCTTAAACTCTCAGTTTCACAGAGACTGCTCTTTTCAAGGTCACCAATGACCTCTGTTCACTGAAAAACTAAGGTGGAATCATTGATCCTTGACAACACTAACATTTATCAACAGCATTTGGCACAATGGATCTTTCCTTTCTGCTTGTAATGTTTGTTTTACAGATCACCTGGCTTCCCTTTTACCTTCTGTCTGTTCCTTCTCGGTCTCTTTTGCTGTTTTCCTAATGATTGAGTTCTTTAGGAGCTCAGTCTTCAAAACTTCCTTCTGTTCCCTCTTCAGGTAATCTCTTCCAGTCTAAGAAATTTAAATTCCATCTATATGCCGATGCACACTGTCCTCTTCGCCAACCCTGGTTTCTTGTATTCAACTGCTTCAATCGACATCTCTTCCTAGCTGCCTTATAGCCATGATTGCAAACTAAACAGGCCCCCGAAAGAAATTCTGGTAATTCCTAAACTGGCTTCTCTAACTTCCTTTCCCATCTCAAGATAAGGTAACTTTATTCTATGATTTGCCAAAAACATCATAGTCCAGTGTAATCTTTTTCTTACTTCATAACCTATTCCTCAGGAAATTCTATTTCCTATGCCTTCAAAATATACCTAGAATTTAATACTTCTCTCTGTCTCCACCACCATTACCCAAGTCCAAGCCAATATCATCATCTAGCCTGTGCTTGTTCAATAGCCTTTATAACAGGCCTTCCTGCCTTGACCGTTTTCCTTTTATTCCATTCCTGACCAAAACACTCTTCAGCTCCAACTACAGCAATGGCGTCTCATTATTCCAAAAGGAAAAGCCAAAGTCCTTCCAAGTTACTATGGATGAGGTCCCCCCATTCAGCTCTGACTTCACTTCCATCAGTCTCCCTTCTGTCAGTATCCTCCTGCCGCATTGGGCTTCCTGATGTTATTCACAGAGGTTAAAAAGTGTTTGCCCCATGGCCCTTGCACTTGCTTCCTTTCGCTAGAATGCTCTTCCCCCAGGTATCCTCATGTTTCGCACACTCGCCTCCTTCGGTTTTCTCCTTAAATATCATTTCTGCAGTAAGGAGATTTAAAATAGTAAATCTTCACTCCCTGTACACCTAGACTTTCTTATTCCACTTGCTTTATTTTTCTCCCAGACACTGAAATACCATATATTTTACATGTTTAAAATGCGTGTGTTCTGACTTTCCCACTAGAATACAACCTCCTTGAGGCAGGGTCTTGGGTATGTTTTGACTCAGCTTCATCGAAGCACCTAGATTAAGGCCTGACATAAGGTGGATACTCAAAAACATGTGTTGAATAAATGGATCATAATAATTGCCATTAATATTGAGAACATGAGTTTGCTGCTTAAAGGGCAGTACAACCTGGTAGCAAGATTTTGAGTCCGGAGCCATAGGTTTGAATCCTAGCTCTGTCACTGACTCTGTGTGATCTTGGGCCAGTTATTTACTGCTCTTGTGTCACTTCCTTATGCATCTACCCAAGGATGTTACAGAGGTAAATTAACTGATAAGGCAAAACATTTAGAATGGGACCTGGCCTATATAAATCCTAGGTAAAACTTTATTATTATTATTATTATTATTATTAAATTTATACCTGAACTATGATGTATTTCAAAACTATGCTGAGATGTAAAATATATTGATATATTTTTATTATATTTTATATATTAATATATTTTATTATATTACGTATATATTGACAGCTTGATTATTCTCAACCGTTAATACTGTTTCTCTAAGGTCCTGTTTTGGGAGGGAATACACTGTACCGATTCCTGTATATGAGTATTACATTATTCAACTAATGTGGGTTTTCGGAATCAAATTCGTGGTCCCAGTTCTCCTACTAGCTATGTGGTTTTAGATTACTAATGTTAAAATATATTCAACTATTTTAAAATGGGTATTTATGCACCATAAAGGTCTGGTATAATAAACAAACAGAGTAACAGATATAGAGTGCCTCACAGAATGGCTGATACCAAGGAAATCAATAATCCAACAACCTAGGCAATGAAGAATATGTATCAATCCCCAGGGCATGAAACTACTGCTCTTATAAAAGTTACTGGTGGGATTTTATGAGTGGCTGTATTTTCAGGTTTCAAAAGAATGGACAAGAACAAATCATAGTCTTTCCTTAACAATTCTACTTAATGACAAGGAAAGAAAATTTTTTTTCTTTTTCTTAATAAAGAAAGAAAAAAATGCCCCATACATATGGGAGCCATAGTAATGGATATAGAAACCATACGTCTAAATTAGAGATATAAATGTGTTATAACTTAGAATATATGTGTAATAATTAGAAATATGTGTGTGCATAGAAATATGTGTATGCATACATAATTAAAAATCTTCTCTTTGGCCATTGGTAATAAATATTATGGAGGGAGTCAAAGAAAATACAGACCTTGAAGAACTGTCCATAAAACATTTGCATTGTTGGCCATTTTGGCTGCTGGCGTGTTTTTTTCTGGGCTAGTTACTGAGGCTTTCCAAAATTAGAGGTATGTGACTAGTGCAGATGTCACCTTAGTCATCTAATTTGCATCAAATGGCTGTATCTGAAAAACTATTCCAAGTGATGGAATTTTCCTTTGGAAAAAAAAAAAAGTCAAATCTGCCCCACTGTAGGATTCTCTGTTTTGTCCTTACTCATTTTCAGAAAATAGCTCATTTTCTTTCTCTTTCAGTTCTTATGCATACATGGAAATATGGTTGTATAGAAAAAGCTTCCACCACTACCTCTGAAGAAAGAGCTGTTTTTTTTTCAGGAAGATAGCCTGATACCCCCTTCCCACGTAAAGAAGCTGGGTGAAATAAAGAACTAGTCTTATTGCCTGAGAGATATATATACACTCTCCGTTGACAAAATTACCCTGTGACAAAGAATAGCATGAGAGCAATGTACGCAAGGAATTATTCTTGACACATCCCTTGCGCTGTTGACTTTCTTGCGGTAGGCAGTCCATCAGGTGTACTATTATTTCCCATTTGATAATGTGTGTGCATATGTTGTCAGTTTGCATTCCTAGGATAAGCAGTTTGAACTTGATGACCTGGTGCTTTAAATATGCCATCTCTTCCTCTTAAATGAAATCTCATTTTCTAGCAATTTCAAGGCTTGTTAAATTTGGCCACAGAGGAATATATATGTAATTTTTATTTTCCTCTTCTGTTCTTACTTTCATCCTTTTCCCTTCATGCTGAAAATAAGGAAGAACCCCACAGAATGACTAGTTCTATACCTAAAGCTTTGGAATAACTGTATTAAAGTGGTCCAAACGGAAAGCTTATTTTTGGTCCTTTTAATTTCCTGGGAAAGAAGTATGCTTATGTTAGTTAGCTTTTAGGAAGCAAAGGTGATCTTAGGCACTAGTCATGTGTTCTCTTTCTTAAATATTCTTTTTGTGGAAACCAAATTTTCTTTATGCTCAAACACTGAATCAGCTAATTCTTTTTGTTAGTCACCATGTTGAATTCAGAGCTGCGCTCCCCAAGGGTGTAACAGGCCGAATGGCCGACTCTGAAACTACTTGTGGCTTCTCACAAATCATATCAAAACGTCCTTGGGGTATTCCCAGAATAGTTTCAACCTGTGAAATTGCTCCAGAATGAATTAGCATGGCTATGAATACTGTATGAACTGGAGTTTAATCATTCTCATCAATGTGAAAACATATAATTGTAATAGTCACATTTTTATCAAGTAAAACTTAATAAAACTGCCCTCCTCATATTGTGTTGGACTGAGTTTCTGAGTAGGTATATGGAGAATGGGTTATAAATCTTAATCAGGACACTTGTCTTATCAATTATGTATATGTGTAAGGTTTGCAATCCCAGCACAAAGGCTCCAAATGTATATGAAAATGTCTGATGTCCAAAATGGCAAATGAGTCTGCCATTAAACGACAACTGACATTAATTTAATATTATCAATACTCTTGTAACAGAGAAGAGGAAACACTCTCCTTTTAAGTGTAGTTTCTTTCTCTAAACATAAATTATTGTACATTATTCAGTGTTACAATTTACTACTATGCCAGAATGTGATTGAAGGTGTCTCAGTAAACTCCACCTTAGGGGCCAAGGTTAATTTCCTTGCCCAATACAATAGAAAATTGCTTAGTGTTTATGTAGGTGAATCTGCTAAATGGTCTTCTGAAGAAGAGATACAACTACAGTTGTCCAGAAAAAAATCAAGAAGCATCATAAATTTTACTGTACTGACAACATACAGGATTAATTTATTCTTCTCTAACCTGTGAACTAGTGAGTTCTCACTAATAAGTTACACTAATAAATATATGATAAATACATTTATATATATGAAGTGATAAATATTTATATGTAACTATGAATTTCTATTTATTTTTAGTATAGTTTTTATATATAACTATGTATAAATTTATATACTTTTAGGTAGCTATGTAATAAAAATTTATCTTCTTATATAACTATACATTGTTATATATAAATATTTATCAGTTCTTACTGATAAGCAACATTGATTATGAAATCAAAAAATTTTTTAAATATATAAAACAGAAACTTTGTGGACTAAAAATGAAGTAATGTATGTGAAGATACTTTGAAAGTTTAACATTTTAAGATTTTTTTTAATGTAATTTAAATGCAACTTCATGACATAAGTGGCTTGGAAAACTACATTTGCTTCCTCTTCATTTGTCATCCAATAGAATTAGATATTTTAATATCTAAAGAGCCCTTAAGAAGAGATTGAATGCCATCATGATCAATTGATTGGTCAGATTTGCAGAGGTGATAAGGACTCAGGTCTCCTGACCTCCTTTTAGTAATATTTCCATATAATTTTCATTTGTGACTAGACCCAAGGTTAGAAAACCCACAAATAGAAGATGGGAACTGAATGCAAAATGTGAGACAGCTAAAGCTTCAAAAAAAGAAAAATGCCACATGAAGATGATCAACGACATGAATTAAATTCAGTTTAATCAAAGCTTTAAAAATTACCACTTAAGCAGTGATCCTTTTGTGGTTACACAGTGGTATGATGATCTTACAATTTCAGAGTAATCTTAATTCTTATCTTCTGAAATAAACATTCCTTTTTGTCCCAATCATTTGGAAATAAGGTATTTTCATGGCCCATATCAAGGTCTGTATGATCCCACCTGGAAAAATATAATATCACTGTGTGTGAGTATATGGCAAAGGCAGGTGAAAAGCTATTACCCTTCTTCCTCTTGTACTTTTAATGGAGACACCTGTTTAGCCACTCCAGGCTTTGGGACTACATACTGTTGGGCAAGAATAGAAATTTCTTTGTAAGATTTTCATTATGCTTCACCCAATCCCGTCATTCTAAGGACTTTTCATAAATACTGTATCAGTAGATGTTTGGAGCAAACTGTATGCTCTGTGTCCCCCAAAACCAACCAATAAAGAAACAACCAAATAAATTAGGACACTCCCCCCAAATTTTTGCTTCCCCCCAATCATCCAATCAGGCTTGTTTACTCTTGGAACTCTGGTCTGATTTAGAAGGCCCTCTGTGCTATTCCTTAAGAATTGTGGGGGACGGGGATTAGCAAATCCCATGAGAAGGTGACCTTCCATCTTCAGGATCCAGGAAGGGCCATATGAAGAGAAGGTGTGGTATGGGACAATCCAGATGTTAATCAAAATAGAAGTCCTGAGAGTTTATGCTATCTAAAGTCCTATAGCTCTTTCAACATGCATTATATAGTCCAACATTTTTTGTTTTATGGTTTCTAAGTTTCTTCCTTACCAGCTTTTCTTATTTGTTTGGAGATATTCTTTTACCTTTCTTTTTTCTTGTTTTAGTTCCCCATAGGTTTTTCCATGGAAGTCCAAATCATACATGGTTCTCTGATGTGATACTAAAAAGCTCTGAGTAAACGGAATTATTCCATGAAACTTATATATATACATATATTTCTATAATAACTTAAAAAAACTAGCCCTCTGTTAGTTGAACCACAAGCAGCATAGACCTATTTCTTTCTCAGTTTTTTTATTGAAGTTATCATTGAATACAACGCAGTGATTAAACAGTTACCCATATTATTAAATCCTCACGACCACTAATGCATTTACTATCTGTCAACATAGGAATATGTTACAGAATCATTGGCTATATTCTCCATGATGTATTACCATTACTGTGACCAACTTATATTACAATTGAGAAATTTTGTGCCGTTTATAACCCTCACCTTCCACACCAACCCACCTCAACCCCTCCCCCATGGTAACCATCAATGTCTATATGAGTCTACTACTATTTTGTTTTTGTTTTTGTTTTTTTATTCCACAAAAAAGTGAAATCAGATGGTATTTGTCTTTGGCTTACTTCACTGAGCATAATACCCTCTCGATATATCCATGTTGTTGCAAATGGGAGATTTCTTTTCTTTTTATGGCTGAATAATATTCCATTGTGTATATGTACCACATCTTCTTTATCCATTCATCTATTGATAGACACTTTGGTTGCTTCCATATCTTGGCTGATGTAAATAATGTGGCACTTATATCAGACAAAATTTACTTCAAAACAAAGAAAGGAACAAGAGACAAAGAAGGACATTACATAATGATAAAAGGATCAGTCCAACAAAAGAATATAACCACTATAAATATCTATGCACCCAACATAGGAGCACCTAAATATTTTAAATAAATACTAACAGAATTAAGGGGGAAAATAGACTGCAACTCATTCATATTAGGAGACTTTAACACACCACTTACATCAAAAAGATCAACCAGACAGAAAATAAATAAGGAAACAGAGGCACTGAACAACACATTAGATCAGATGGACTTAACATATATCTATGGAATATTCCACCCAAAAAAAGCAGTATTTTTCTCAAGTGTACATGGAATCTTCTCCAGTATAGATCACATGCTAGGTCATAAGAAGAGCCTCAATAAATTAAAAAAGATTGAAATTGTATCAAGTAGCTTCTCAGGCCACAATGTATGGAACTGGAAATAAATTACACAAAGAAAACAAAAAAGCCCAAAATGCATGGAGGCTAAGCAACATGTTTCTAAATAATCAATGGATCAATGAACAAATCAAAACAGATATCAAGCAATCTGTGGAAACAAAACAAAAATACAGCAATCCAAAATTTGTGGGATGCCGCAAAACCAATTCTAAGAGGAAATACATAGCAGTACAGGCCGACCTCAAGGAACAAGGACAATCCCACATAAACAATTTAAACTTATAATTAAAGAAAGTAGAAAATGAAGAACAAATGAAACCCAAAATTAGTAGAAGAGACATACTAAAAATCAGAGCAGCGATAAATTGAAATAGAGAAAAATATAATAGAAAAAGCCAATGAAATCAAGAATAGGTTCTTTGAGAAAATAAAAACAAAATAGACAAACGTCTAGCCAGACTTAGCAAGAAAAAGAGAGAGTACATAAATAAACAATACAGAAATGAAAAAGGAATAGTCACAATGGACACCACAGAAATACAAAGAATTATTAGAGAATTCTATGAAAAATGTTATGCCGATGAATCAGACAACCTAAAAGAAATGGACAAATTCCTAGAAAAATACAACTTTCCAAGACTGACCCAGGAAGAAGAGGAATATCTGAATAGACCAATTACCAGTAATGTAATTGAATTGGTAATCAAGAAACTCCCAAAAAACAAAAGGCCAGGACCAGATGGTTTCACAGATGAATTCTACCATGTATTTAAAAGGCTAGTGCCCATCCTTCTTAAAGTATTTCAAAAAGCAGAAGAGGAGGGATTTCTGAGCACATTCTATGAGGTAGCATCACTTTAATACCAAAACCACACAAAGACACTAGACATATATTTTTAAAGATATGTTCATTGCAGTACAATATTCACTTTTAAAAAAGCACGCTTTTTAGATTGGAGCTTGATTGAGTTCTGGCGCATGTATACAGTTGTAAGAAACACTTCGATCAAGATATAGGAGATTTCTATCATTCCA
This sequence comes from Phataginus tricuspis, assembly GCA_029783875.1. NCBI lineage: Eukaryota > Metazoa > Chordata > Mammalia > Pholidota > Manidae > Phataginus > Phataginus tricuspis. Next base: position 4,340,815 of record JAQQAC010008719.1, on the reverse strand, counting down.
AAGTGTGATGTCCCTTTGTATTCTCCCTCCCTTCTTCCTCCTAGCCCTCTCAGCCCCTGGAAAACACTGATCTGGCCATTCAGATGTCATATAAATGGAATCATACAATGCATACCTTTTTGTGTCTGGCTTCTTTCCATTAGCACAATGCATTTGAGATTCATCAATGGTGTTTTTATTGTATGAATCTGCTGCATGGATCTGTCACAATTTGTTTATGTGTTCATCTGTTTATCAAAATTTGGATTGTTTCCATTTTTGGTGATTGTGAATGAAGAATTTGTGCACAGGCCTTTGTTTGGCACAAGTTTCCATTTCTCTTGGGTAATTCCCTATGAATGGAGTTATTGGGTCATATGAGATGTATGTTTGTGACTTTATGAGAAACTGACAAACTGGTTTCCAAAGTAGTTGTATCATTTCACATTCTCACCAGGAAATACACAAGAGTTCCAGTTGCTTTGCAACCTTGTCAACACTTTGTATAATCTGATTTTTTTTAAATCATTCCAGTAGTTTTATAGTAGTATCTCATTGTGGATTAATTTGTATTTACCTGATGACTAATAATATTAAACATCTTTTAATGTGCCTATTCATGATCTTCATCTCTTGTTTGATGAGCTATCTGCTCAAATGTTTTGTCATATTTTAAATTGGGTTGCTGGTTTTCATACTATTGAGTTAATGAGTTCTTTATATATTGTGGATGCAAGTACTTTATCAGATACATATTTTGAAAATTTTTTTTTGTTGCCTATCTTGTATGTTTTCAACATGTCAGAAAACTGAAGATTTTATTTTTGATAAAGTCCAATATTTTTGTTTTGGTTTTTTTTTTTGCTTTTATGACTTCTGGTTTTGTGTCCTATCTAAAGAAGTGGTGTCTAACCCATTTCACAAACATTTTTTTTCCATATTTACTTCTAGAAGTCTTGTAGTTTTGCTCTTACATTTAGTTCTGTTTTTCAATTTGAGTTGATATTTGTATATGATGCTTGGAAACCTGCTTTATTTAGACACCTTTATTGCTTCAAAATTCCCACTATTCTCTGTGTTGGATTTCTCTTGCTGATTACTTAAACTTCTAACTTCACCATTTTAGCCAGCAGCTTGTTTAAAGCTTGTAATTATGATCCAAGAGGAGTAATATTAATTTTATATTAAAAATTTTCAGGTTTGTTCCTAAGAAAAGATTTTTTTGTGCTATAATTCTAGATTTGTTATCACTGTGTGTCAGTGTACTACACTAAGACTTTCTAAACGTTTGGTAACACTATTCAGTAAGGAAGGGAGACTAGTGAAATGATAGTAACAATATGATTCATGAAGAAAGAGTCCTTAATGATATCCAGAAATATGTGTGTTCATATGTTTTTGTAAATATTATTTCCACTAAAATTGTTTTATATTCAACAGGTAGAATTTATAGAATATATATTGTAGAATATATCAAATTGTAGAATATATCGAATTTGTAATATCTTTAAGGAATCTTATTTATTCCTATGTATTTACTTTTTCTTACTGCCTTTGTTAACTGGTTTTGGACAGAGTATGTTTTGCTGTGTGGACATGTTGCATTTGTAAGGCAAATACGTAATAACATGATAACAACAAGTAAACCAAAGGAGAGACAAGCCTCTCGTGTAGACCTGTATGACAGACAGACTAACCATACTTTACCTTAAATTTCAAACTTTCCTCTATTTTGTCTCTTAGATATGCAAAAGCCTATAGAAATCATGTAATTATGTAAATGTGCAAAAGAAGAAACCTTTTTACACGACTGAATTTATGAAGAGCCCCCAAATAAGAAACTTAAGTGCAGAGTAGATCTAATGGAAAGGGGAGTAAAAGACCCACTCATCTGAACTTTTTTCTCTTCCTTCCATCTTAGTTTTTCCTAAAATACCTTCACAGAAATAAGAGGTTCTGGAGTGGAATTTGCACAATTCATCTAGTGCATTCCCCTCAATTTTACATGTAAACAAGCCCAGATATTTTCCTAAGTTTGCTCCGTCATTTGGTGTCAAAGAAAAGTCTTCTGACTCTGCTCTTTTGTCCGCTAAGCCACAGTCCACAGTTATTATCTTCATTCTGATGAATGGCCTTTTTCTCTTATGATATATTTTGTGTTTGTTTATTACTTTGAAGTTATTCAATGGACACTTGAGATTGAACTAGTAATCTAGTATTGAGCAAACGCTGGGTTCTTTATCTTGAGTTGGCTGATCATTCAACACTAACGAAGCCTTGATAACTCAATAAGTGTTCAATTCCTAAATGCCATATGTTGCATAAGAATCTCTAAGTAATGTCTCCTTTGTGTTCTTGATGTTCATAGAGTCAGAAGCTTTTCTGTATGACCTTCAAACAAAGAAAATATATATCTACCATTTTTAGTTCCAAAGGAAATAGCAGGAGTACAGAACTCCACTGATAAAGCTATTATCAAGGATGACTGATAGACAGCTGGGCGAGCAGCTGGGCCTTTCATGGACAAAACAAAGCAAAAGTGCATGAAAACTGAACTTTATTTGAATGCAAACTAAAACTAAAAAATCCCTGAATGCATTGTACAGTTGTGCATGTGTGTGTGCAATATTCAATTTCTTTCTCTCATTTGAAGCTTAGAAAGTAACTTTATCTCAGAACAAATGGCACCTTGCATTTGTGCCAGCCCTGTAGATACTACTCATAATGTTTTCACATTAATACATTCCAATTCCCCACGACATTTTGCATAAATAATAGTGATGTTTTGTGCTTCTTAGCAGCTCTTCTTGGAAGATTTGCTATCTTAAGATAAGGTTATTATTTCATAAGTCATCACTAAAGAATGTAGAAGATATTAAGACCTTTGGCTTGTTTGCTACATACAATGAGAGAGTCCTTGAGCACAAAGGTCTAACAAGAATCAGCAGGATACTAAGAAAAAAATCTTCTCAGGCTCTCTGAGGGAAAAACCCCACTCTGTGTATCAGCAGCTGTCCAAGCCATTCCCAGACTGCACTTGACTTGTGATTTCATATAGCTTCAAAAATCCTCTGGTACAATTGCTGAGAAAACAGTCCTCCTACCAGAGCATAAAATTTAAGAACTCTACAGAGAAAAGGGCTTTACGATAGGTTTAGAATGTTTGGAAAGCTTCTCTGCAGTTCTCTATAGAAATAAAACCTGAATCAGCCAAAGTATTATGAAATAAATATTTTACAAATAACAACAGATTGCACAGTAATATAAGTGCCCAGCAGAACATGTAAGTACTTAAAAGGCTGCTCATGCTTATTAGGAAGAACAGAAGCAAGTTTCTCTTATATTAAATGTTGGAAATGTGCTTTAACATAAAATATTCAACAAGATAATCATGTCCTTAAATTGCCCTTATCTAGAGGAGAACAGTATCTACTTAGGAAGTTCAGCTTGGAGTCTTATGGCTATAAATTCACCTCTTTAAGGTCTTGAAAATGAGCAAGATATCTTCATTATATATAGTCACAATACTGTAAATAGTAAACTTGGTTACACAGTGGTTCAAATTGAATCATATCATAACTTGATATGGCTTTATTTCCATGAGAACAAATAAACTTATATTATTAGTTTGTTTTATTTCATATTGAGAAAAACAAGCATAGGGACATAGGTACAAATACTATCTATGTTTGTAAATGATGAAAGTAAGATTTTGAGAGGTTGAAAAATTCTGCATCTGAGGTTAAGCAAGTGGTTAACAGCAAAGCTTAAATTGAAATGCTGGTCTGTATGTCTTAAAAGGTCCTTGTTAAAAACCATTCTGTATGGCTTCTAATTTTTTTTATAAAGTGGAATTACTTCACTAGTATACTTTGTTTTCTCTTCTTATTTTGTATGGGTTTTTAAAAACTAAACTTCTTTGTGAGCAGTCTAGGTTTACAGAAAAATTGAACAGAAAGGACAGAGGGTTCCCACATACCCCCTCACTCACCTCCTTCCATTTCCTCTATTATTACCACATTGTGCATTAGTGTGGTACATTTCTTATAAGTGATGGGCCCATATTGATATATTATTATTAATTAAAGTCCTTAGTTCACATTAAGGTTTGCTCTTTGTGTTACATATGATGACATATCCCCCATTATAGTACCAGATGGGGTGATCTCATTATGTTAAAAATCCCCTGTGCTCCACCTACTCATTGCGTTTTCCCTCCCCTAAGCACCTGGTAACCACTGATCTTTTTACTCTCTCCGCAGTTATGCCTTTTATCAAAATGCATTTAAGGTTCTTCCATGTCTTTTCATGGATTGATAGCTCATTTCTTCTTATTGCTGAATAATAATCCGCTGTATGTTTGTACCAGTGTGTTTATCCATTCATTTCTTGAAGGATGTCTTAGTTGCTTCCAAGTTTTGGCAATAAAATAAAAGCTGATATAAGTATTCATATACAGGCTTTTCCATGGACATATCTCATTACTGTTTTTAAAATTACATTTCTATAAATTAAATTATTGTCCATGACTTTAAGGTGGAAATTCTTCAAGGATCTGAAAAAAATAAGGTATTATTTATTTAGTAAACTTTGTGCATTATATTTGATTTTAAATTCTACTCTCTTAATCTATCTGAATTGCAGGATTTTTTCAAATTCTTAAGTCTGGATAAGCTCGTTTCCTAAGTGTTTGTAAAAGCAGTAGAATAATGATAGTAGGGGTAAAAGCAGTAGAATAATGATAGCAGGGGTGAGTATGTGCTTTTTGCAATTCTTTCTCATTCCTCCGTTGTTCACCATGCACGCCTTTTCTCCCGTGATTGCCTGATCAATCACTTATTGTCACTCATCTTTCTTCTGAGGAGGCTTACCGTTTCTTTGTTTAGATCTTTTGAGTAAAAGGACTGACCATATGATCTTTCTTATACTCAACAAAAATATTTTATTTAAGCATTTAAAACTGTGAGGGAACTTAGACAATTTTTAGCAGATGGATATCTTAAACAAATGTTATGAGAAAACTCAAAGAATAAGGAAGATAAATGCAGATTTACTTTGGTAAAGCATGGAAAATCTGCTAGGATCCTTCCTACTTTTCCCACTTCTCCAAAATGTTCCTAAAATATTCTCATGTAACTAGCAGGATTAGAAAACATCCATTTAGTTCATTCTTCTCAGTTTTCATGTGTGTAAATGTAATCTTCTATAAGCATAGGGAAATTGAACTGTATTTTTGAAGGGAAATAACACTAAGCTAAGATGTTGGAAATTAACTTGATTAGAATTGGTGTAATGGAGGTGCAAATTGTGGGATTTGTCTATTGTGGTATACAGAGAGTATTAAGGATTTCAACCAAGTTGCCTGTGGTAGGGAGAGGGTGAAACCTGAATTCTATGAAATCATACATAGCTTTACTTTTTTATTAAGAGCCGTTCTAAATTACTTCCTCAAATAAATGAAGTCTTTCACCACCATTCTCTTACTTGAAATAGGTTCCTATAATTGGTGAAATCATAAATAAACTACCCATCCACATTACTCTCTGATATAATACAATAAAATATCATAATAATGGTAGGGAAGACAAGGTAAGGACATTTTTAAAAATGTAAGGTTACTTAGTAGATTAAGTAAACAAATATTTAAGAATATGGTTAGCTTCATTTATTCGTTCTCTCAACAAATATTTATTAGGTGATGGCTGTTGAGGCCTTTGAGGGACTCCTATAAATAACATACATTTCTCTTTCTGAAAAATAAAACAAAGAATAAACATGTGGAGACCCTCAAAATTACCTCTAAGACTAATAAAGGTGAAAATGGGGAATGTGGCTCAACTATGAGGGCGAAGTGGGTTTCCTAATACTGTACTGAAGAATTAGGCAGATAAATTGGCCTGTCATGGAATTTAGTAGACCAAGCATTGAGCAGAACTCAATGGCTTTAGATAGAAAGAAATATTCACCCTATTTAATAGGAGGAGACCCAAGTTTATATGGGTACATATATAGGCTGATTGTTGAATATGGTTGCAGGAGGAGGCAGAAATTCTCTGTTGATTGTTATCATTTTTTCTGTAGTAAAATAATATACCAAAGCCATCAAACTGTGAGCATGGAAGAGGGAGGGGCCCTGGAGGATAAACTGAGACAATGTGTGAATAGTCGTTGGGAAGGTGGACGAGTGTAAGAGTGACCTGGCTGGGACCTGCTCTGCCAATACAGTTTGGGGCCTGAGGAAAAATGAAAAATGTGGGAGATTTGTTAATAATTATTAAAAATTTAAGACAGTGACAGCTGAGCATTAAATCAAGCATAAATCCATCTAAGTGTGAGCCGTGTGCAACTACATCCATGCATCTTAACCTGAGAAAATATATTGAAATTACCTGCTAGTACTACGGGATCACTTAAAAATCAATTTAAGATCATAATTTGGAAATGAGAGCAGTCAATATGGTTGTATAATTTTCTTTATTAATGATCAACTATAAACCATTCTCCATCCTTCTACTTCCATTATCTATAAAACAGGGATGAGCAAATGCAGACCTTCCTTCAGTACTTGAATGTACTGTCAATGTACAGTCAGTCCACTACCTGCAGCATGATGTGTTTAAGCCTTTTCTCTATCAAGGGAACATTAGGTGTTATTAACTTCCAGTTTTATCCATTTTGCCTTTAAAAAGAGCTAGATGTTCCTAGAATACATCGGTCTGTGTCCAAGCTCAGTGGGGTCGTGTATCGTCCATCTCACTGTAACATCATTTTCTCTAATGTCTTTGCAGTGGGATTTGCATTTGAGAAAGAGATGCAGTAAGTCTTTATCACCGCTGAGTTCTGTTGACAGAGCTTTCGTTCGATTATCATTCCCACATGAGTACTGTCATGAGGACAGATATAGCTAATTAATCCATGTCAGTTCTGATTCAATTTAAAAATTTCTGGAAACTTCTCAATGTCTGTTTGAATTGTTCTTATGGAAACATTGCTGTTAGAAAGGTGACCATTCTTGTTAAAAAGAAACAAGGACTTTGTACATCAGACATTTACTTGGGCAGAAGAAGGGTTATATTTACCAATTGATTTAAATGAGAAGGCAAAATATTACTGAATATAATTTTGAGTTTGTGGAGGAGAATTTTGCTAGAGCTTTTAAGGTATTAAAAGAGAATATGAGATAACATGTTTTTTACTAATAGTCATACAAGAGCATTTACATTTTGCTATATTGCTATACCACCTTTAACAGATCAAGCTATTGCTTTACTCAGCTTTACTCAACCGTATATTATCTTGCTTTGCTCAACTTTACTTAACAATATATTACCATGGTGGTCTGTTTATAATATTAGCTGATGGAATATTTGATGTTGATGTAGGAGAAGCAGATAGCTTTATTTTTAATATGTACTTTGTGTATGTTTAAATTTCATGTAATTGAAAAATTGAAAGACAACTTTGAAAAATAAATATTTCACTTACTATAACAAACCAAAAGTTGTACCCACCCAAACCATGAACCGCTAAGTGGGCCTCCCCAAGATTCTGAACCTCAGCCTAAAAGGGAGATAAGAATGCTTTTATATTAACTGGAAAATAACCAAAATTTAAAAAAGAAATACCTAGTAAAGAACTACACTGAGCATATGCACTGTTATAAATTCAAAATATATTAAACTGAGCTCCTTAAGTAGATCCTTTTAGTAAAGTGGTCTCACATTACCTCAGTTTTTCTGCTGGTCAGTAGAAATAAGGATTCTAAGCTTAATTTTCTGAAATGTTTGCTGTTGTGTGGGTAACCATGGCCATTGGCTATTTAAATTGAAGCAAAATTAGTGCAAAAGCTCTCTCTAATCAGTGCCAGGATACGCATACTCAAATACAGGCCCAGCTACAGAGTGGGCATTTTTGACAACTTCATTAACCCTTTAATTAAGAATAATTTAGTGTTTAATGTGTTGTTGCCTATACTTGTAGATGAAATTAGTACTTCCATCCCTGCATAAACTGGAAAAAGGCTTTAAGTCTTTTAATATCTCCCTGATCTCTGGGTGACCAGTCAGAGGTGAATAGGTTTGATTTCAGTGGGATAGATGTTGAATCCGAAGAAACGGCTTGCTGGGCCATTAGGTTCTGACAGACATAGATCTTCCATACTCACTTGAGTGAAAAAATATGTTTTAACATCATTTTTTTCTTTTCATGAGCAAAAACTGATCTTGTAACATATGCAGATTTAACACTCTTGAGAACATTGACATTGTGAATAAAGAAGAACCGAATTTAAGATTTCCTGTATTATTTAATTTATGAATTGCTGCCCTTCCATCTGACTGTGCACCTTTCTTTTTATGTTTGTGGTTGTTAGAGTATTTTGATTCTCTCAATTCAGGAAATGATGAAAAGGAACAATTTCGATTTCTACATTGGTTTCTCTCCACTTCCCACCCTCATTTCCTTGAGAGATTTTAAATATAAAGGAAGAAACAGATAGCTTTTCAACCAATTTAAAATTTCTAGAAGGTCAAATTATAATCACATACTGGATTCATGATCTTTTAAAGTCATAGTCATTCCTGTGATAAAAAATTTGTGATGAATTGATTGAACAATACATGCAAGAATAATTTCTACTGGAGTATGATAAGCATATCCAAATATTAGGTGTAATTTCAGGCAAAGCTATTAACTTCTGCCTTTTATTCAAAGAACGTTGTTTTCTGGTCTAAAATGTAATGCTTAATATGTGTTTCCTTTAGAGACTGTGACAGAAATATGAAATGGTTTGGGGAAAGAAGATTGAAAATTATTTACTTATAGTCCTTAACCATAAATTTTTTTTTACCATTGTTGTTTAGAATTTTGTGCAATTGATTAGCATAATCATCACTTACCCAAGGGAGATTCTCATTCTTCAGAAATAGATGTCTTTATTCAGTTTGTCTTGAAGATATTTATACAAGTTGTCATCAGTGAATTTTAATGCAAACTTGAGTAAAATATATTTGAATATGTTTGCGAGGCAATGAAAAATAAGCTCTTCCCCCCCCGAAAAGTGTTACACTGATTAAGATACTTTTACAAATGAATTTATGTTGACTGTATAGACTTTAATTTCTTTTGTTACTTAAACTATTGAAACTTTGTCAAGAAAATTTGAAAAACAGATCTGTTATTCTAAGAGTAATTATACAGATCTAGAGTGAGGACTTCAACTGTTCAGTCTGGCTCTGGGGAGAAAGATGAAGTTCTAAGTGACCTTTCATCTGCCTTTGGCTCTGTCATTCAATGGCTTTCATTCTAAATAACATAGTGCAGTATTTTTAAATGTTGAGTACCTGGGAGTTGCCTGGGAAGACTGTTAAAAAGCAAATCAGGCCCCACCTCCAAAATTTCTACTCTTCCAGAAATCTGCATTTCAAACAGATCTGATATTGTTGATCTGGGGAGCACATGCTGGGACACAGGGTCATAACAGAATGATGCTGGTATTTGAGGGAAATCACTTGGAAACGCAACATGTAGATTACTCTCTTCAATCAACTGGTAACCACAATTAAGTTTTTGGATGACTTGTCATAAATGATAAAATAATTGAGGTTTTATAGGTTCTGGCTTACAACCAAATGAATAGTTTACATATATTTTAAAGGACACAATTTTATATTTACCTGCAGTCCTTATGGCATTCTATTTCCTATATACAATATATTTTCATACTTGAGCACTGTACAGGGACCCACTCACTTGTAGGTTATTTCTGAGAAAGATAAATATTTTTAGCACCAGTGAGAAAGAGTTCTTCACATCTTCTAAACTCCATTTAAAAAACAAGATGAAAGAAGATAAAAACGTAGTTTGCATCACAGAAACTGAAAACCTTCTAATTTGAGCAACTTAATACTTGACTTTCCATCTATTTTCCATAAGGATAAAAGTACAATTTTCTAAAACCTCTCACTTTATAAATTGCTCTTCGAGCATTATTTTATTTTTTCCCAAAACATGACTATGCGTGAGGAAAGCTGAGATTCAAGATTAACTTGCTAGGATAGCCTCACATACATGTGGTCATTCGGCAAATTCTGTTAGCTTTTGCTAATAGCAGGTTGCTTTTATTAAGTCAAAAGTCAGATACTTTCATTGAAGACTTTTCCTAAATGGTTGCTGCATGAAAAGCTGGGAAAAAAAAGAAACTTGAAGCGTTAAGAAGCTCAAATGAAAATTAGAAATGAAAATTGATATAAGCCTTATAGTATCAATATTCCAATAATTTTTTTTAGTGGTGATGGAATAATATAAGCAGCTAGATAGGTTCAGTATTGTTAAGCGTCTGGACAATAAGGCGCAAAGCAGACCACACATGCAATATTTACAGGAAGTAGAAGTACAGTGAAAATCTTTACATTAAATTCACAAATCTCATAAAAACAATTTAAGGTAATTCCTAGTATTGGGTTTCAAAAGCCTTTGAGTAACTTTAGTGGTTAGGAGAAGGTCATCGGTACCCTGAGGCTGCTCCGTGATGTGATTGGTCACGGCAAATGCACGGTGCCTTGTCTGACCCATTCTCCTTCACCAGTGACATGAAACAGAGATTTTTCCCAGTTTGTGTATGCAGACTTCTTTATGAGGTAACTAGAGACTTGGAGGCTGCAGCCAGATTAATGGTGGTGTTGAAGATGATGACGGTCATGCTGTTATAAACAGCAACAATTCATTAATGCTTTCATATTCATCTCTGAATTATGTCTGAAAGTAAATACTCTTTTCCCCACTTAATAACGAAGGAACAGGGGGCCAAAAAGAGGAAAGATATAAATTTTATCTTCAGGTTTTTAAAAAGCTTCAAAACTTCCCAACAGCAGTTGCCAAGGCACCGTGCTGGGTGAAGGGCATTGGCAGCCTGTGTCAGGGTTTGTGAAGTCTCTGGTGCCGTGCTAAGGAGCTGGCACTTTATTTCGTAGCTGAATCAGTCAAGATCAATAAGTGTGGTTGTGAGGGTGGAGAGGGGGACAAAACAAGAAAAGAATTATGTCGTAGACGAAACAGCACGGTGGCCATTTAGAAGTAGGCAGAGAGGAAGAGGAAGAAATCAAAGCCATGCTTTTGAAGAGCCGTGTCGAGGTGGCCAAGGAGCCGGGCGCACCATGAACATAAGTAGTGGAAGCAGGAAAACAGAGACTTTGAACAATGTGTGGACGATGAGTAGTTTCTGAAAAGAATGAGTCTGATGATACACAAAACCTTTTGGTAGAGATGTCACGCTGTTGAAATGTGGTTGGCGCTCCTTATAAGTTGGCTTCCAAAATGCAACTGGTTTATTAAGAATAATAATAAGATGTTATTTTTTAAGATCCCATTCCAGTTTCTTAGAAAGTCTTAAGCTAGAGCATTTTGCATGGGAAAAACTAAAAATGGTTGCTACTAAAGCCAGTTTCAGGGCTGTCCAATAGAACTTTCTGGGATGATGGAGCTGTTCCATAACTGTGCCTGCCCAACGTAGGAAAAGAAGGGATGCAAACTCGGCAGTCCAAGCAGGTTCATTGCCAACCCTCAGAGGGACCCCCCTGCTGGCGAGCAGAACAAAAAAATGTCTCTTACAGGCTAAGAGGCTGTTTATGGCCCGGTTTTTTTGGCGGGCTTTTGAGGGGAGGGGTCAGGGAAAAGGTGGGCCTGTGGCTTGCTGACTTGTCCTCTGGAGAATGCCTGTAGCCTAAGTAAGACGAAACCTAGGTCTCTCTGAGACGGCGGGTGGGCTTATTCAAAAAGGGCTACTCCTGTCCCGGCTCTGTCAGTAGCCACTAGCCACATGTGTTTATTAAGCACCTGAAATGCGGCTACTGAAACTGTGAATATCTCTTGATTATTTTAAAATTAAATAGCCAGATATGGCTAGTGGCTACTGAGATGGACAGCACAGATCTAGATATTTGAATCTGAAACAGCACAGTATTAATAATTTGAAGACCACAACTTCATTTGTAGTAATTCTACCGAATTCATCAATGTCAGGAAAATGGAAAAAAAGTGTCTTATTAAGTGTAAAGTGATTAAATATTGCATGTTCTTTTTGCTGCACATCTCCCATTGATATTAATAAAACATAGGTGAAACAACATTCAGTATTTAAAAATTCATAAATCACATTTTAACCTATCTAGGTTGCATTTTTATTTAGCTGATTCAGATAATCTTTCAATTACTGATGGAACTGGAGTCTATTTGACTGAGACCTTGCTGTACATTAAGCATTTTATTTAGTCATCTCATCTCATCCTCCAGGTAGTCCTATGGGCAGGTTTTATCAGACTTACTTCACAGAGCCGGACGCTGAGACTTGCCCATAGTCGCACAGGGATTTGAACCCAGCGCTCGCCTTACTTTCTGCCTCTACTCTTTCCAGTGCTCGGAGCCAAGGGAGGCAGCTGGCATCTGTCTTATAGTTGCATTACACGGTGTTCTACTAGACGGCTCCAGTTTAGGAGTGTCACATAGTGAATGCTGAGGATGCAGGGATAGCATCTTATTTGACATATAATGTTAGGCGCTGATTGGCTGCAGATTAACTATTTCTTTAGTGTGTTACAGAAGAATGATATAGGCACTTAATTTTCAGTAGAATAACACAGAAAATAAACCACCAGGAGATACCTAATCTCTTTTCACTATTTTCTTTAGTAATTAGAGAAATCTATACATAATGTGATGCGTATTAGTGAAATGCTGACACAGAGCATAACAATTTATCCTTAATTTGTGATCTTTTGTTACAAAAATTTGTGGTCAGTCTTCCAGACTTAACAAATTAAGCCTTTTGGACATACATTCTAAAGGCGATATTATGTCGTCTTGCTCACACTGCCCTTTCCATATGAATGCTTCATTATAGAAGTGAGGAGGTTATTATTATCTGGCAACTGAAAGCAAACCTCTTTCAGACATGTTGACCTTGTGATTCAGCATGATTATTTATTAGATAAGTGGACTTGAACAAAATATTTCCTTGCAAGGTTATTTGGAAGTTCAATGGTAATGTATGTGAGTATTGACAATTGTCACATTTTCCTTTTTTGCAATCTCTCCAAATTTTAGTCCGAATTAGAGCAAAAACTTAAAGAGACTTGGGTAATCAGTACAATGATGTTTACATTTTCAAAATCTCTCTAACTGCATCATTGCCTCATTGAATTCTCTAATTTCCTATTGGATGGATCATTTTTTTTAATCCCCAGTTCATAGATGAGGGATAAGTATGTTAGTCAATATCATATAGATGATAAATACCATAGGACAGTGACCCAGATCTGTCAGATGAAAGGTCTATCCATCAACTATTCAGCATATTTCTTTCCAAAACTGATGTCTATTATTATGGAAGTATTAATTCTGTTCCTTTGGGGATTCAAGAAGTCAAAGGGGAAAAAGGGATGGTGCAGGGGTGGGTGGGGGTGGGGGGCAAAAGGTTTCCTTTGAAACACATTAATTTAAGTAGGGATATTTTTCTCTCTTAAAACCCTTTTTGGAAAGGTACTTTGATGACTGGGGGAAGGAAGCAGCCCTCCGCAGGCCTGTATCTGTGGTCCCACGCTTGGCCTGTCTCCTCAGGCCTGTGTCCCTGGTCCCACGCTTGGCCTCTCTCCGCAGGCCTGCACCCAGGCTGTACTTCTTTCAGGCTCCATAGTAACACGCACTCACAAATGGGGGTCTGCAAATTAACTAGCAGTGTTGACTTGGGTTTCCCCAATATTAAGCTTGAAAGACTGTAATGTGGACAGGTGGAATTTGGGCATCAAAAAGAAAAAACAGTGGTAATTTCCTTGAGTGATAAATGTCATGAACCTCAAAACAGTGAAAACAAGGGAAGATTAATTAAAAAATGTATCATATCTTTACAGGATCATTAGAGGTTTAAACCATTACTGAAATGCCCAATCATAGGAACAATTGCTTATAAGATGAGGCTAAAAGCACAAACTGATATTACTCTGCTCACCTAAAATAATACCTAAAGGTCTATAAATGGAAATTATCTTGATTCATTGACAGAGGTGGGATGTACTAATGTTAAGGTGAATGATCAGAGATGAGAAAATTTCATCATAGTCCTACTTTCAGTTAGCTCTTAAGCCTTAGAAAAGTTGTGCTTTTCCTCCAAAAGCCGATGCTACCTTTAATGCAGGGATGTAAGTATTAACCCTGTGTAGCTCATAAAGTCATTGTAAAGATTAAGTGGTTCTACATTTTGAACATTCTTTCATACGACTTCCTTCCCAGGCTCCCATTTCCAAAAGCACAGGGGCTATCAAAGTGATGTTCTCTTTGTGTCCCCAGTATACAGAAAAATACTTGGTAAAAGAAAGTATTTTAATGACTTCTTTTTTGTTGAATGACTACATGAAAGAATAAAGTGAATTGAAGATATAAAATGCTTTCGAACATTAAAAATCATTGTAAAAATACATTTTATAATTATTCAACTCCAATTTACTATTTGAACTAATTCCTAAATAAACCCCCTTCACCTAGAATGTGATATAAACCTATTAATGGCATGCCTAATATGGGAAATTTCAAGTGTTCATTTTTCCTTCATTTCTTGAGCTACACCTTTATCATTTATATTAAACTGTATTTTTTTTTTTGCTAAATGAATCTGCTTTTGAAGAAACTGTATCTACTTATTTGAATGTGTACTCAAAATGCCTCTTAACCTTGAAGCCTGGTGCTGACTCTCTGAGCTTCTCTGCCATATGACCAAATATAGGTTGAGAACAAATTAGAAAGATCTGACTTATTCATATGCATTTTAGTATTTCAAGAGGAAAGCACCGAGGAGATAAAATACACCAAGCAAATTAAGGTAGGAAAAAATGCATCTTGCTTCTCATCTCAATTAAATTCTTTTCATTATTACTTTTTATTGTATATGTTCTTCCAACTTACTAAGCTGCACACTGACAGATGACAGGGAATGCAGCTCGCTCGACTGGCACAGACCATTGGTGGCTGAGCGCATCTGGCACAGGGGCTTGTCTCCTGGTGACCAAACTTCTCATCCCTTGCCCCCTCCATTTGTCCCCTTTTCCACCTGACACACATACCAAGGAAAGCCTTTCCAAGCATTTTTAGAGCAGAATGATAGAGGAATTTTAGAGTTACTACCATATGTCCTACATCCTAAATCTTTCCTAGAATCTGAATGGAGCATACTAAAGGGGAAAATATATTTATCCATAAAAGTTTAATTATATTAAAATTGTAAATGTTAGAACTGGTGTGGGCATGGGTCAGTCTCCTGCCTTCAGCAAGAAAGAAATTTCACCAAGAAATGTTTAGAGGGTAGGAAATCAGGTCTTTTGAATATTAATGTAATGTTTTTCCATCACAACCATTGCACTAAGGACACAGCTCTAAAGCCGTATTTAATTTTCTTGTTCTTTATATTTTGAGATATGTCTTTATTTGGAAAGTTGCTAGATAAGTTGATCATAACCAGTTAAATGAAATTTGTCTTTGGAAGCACTACTGTGAGAGACTGGTAATAAGGACCTTTCATCAGGCCAATAAACTCCTTGGAGACGCTTCTGTATCATTTGAGAAATGAGTACTTAAAGGCATCAAGATATCTGTGACCTAAGAGAGTTAGTGGGGTTTTTAAATGTCAGCCCTTCTATAGTGGTTCAGAGAGCAGGCTCTGAAATCAAATGACAGGTTTGAATCCTGACTCTGCCACTTTCTAGTTGTAGGAACATCAGAGTGACACTTAATCATTTAAAAAATACTAGAACTGGGATGGTGCCCTATTTTTATGAATTTGTTGCGGGCTGAGTTCGTTCAACTCCTTTCTTATCCCGCCGCAACAAAGAGTTGAAAGGCAGAGACACAGTAGCGAAGCAGAATGAATGTTTTGCTTGAATACAGTCCAAGGGAGGAACCGGCCGGGGTTAAGGTGAACAAAGGCCTCTAACTTTTAGGGGAGGATCTATTTATCGCGACCTAGCCTGGAGGCACTTCTTTTGATGGACAGGGTGAGGTCATTTGATTGACAGCTCTACTTAAACACCTGTTTGTCTTGATGCACATGTCTTTCCCCACAATGCACACAGAAAAGTCCGTGGGTGGTGGGGGCAAAACCGCAATGAGATTGTGAGGAGGTGTGATTTGGGTGTTTCTTAGTTTCGTTCGGTTGAACCTGCTTTGGGATGTGGTGGGGATGAGTGTGGCCTGGTCCCAAGAGGCAAGAAGTTATCTCCCTGCACAACCTTTGTTGTCTTTACGTGGGACTCCCTACCTGGGCAGTTTGGGCAGTTTTTTTTTCTTAAACCTTATCTTCCCCTTCCCAAGATGCTCATGTCTATCTTTCCACCTAACAAATTCATACGGCATTTTGGGGGGGTTTAATCCTTTCCTGTTTCGCATTTTTAGCACACACACACACACACACACACACACACACACAACACACACACATGTATATGTATTAATCTTTGTGTACTATATATATATATAAAATCTAGATTTTATATGTATCTCTCACCTCCATAATTGTTACCCCACCTAGATATAGATAGATAGATAGACAGATAGTTAGATAGATGATAGATAGATAGATGATAGATAGATAGATAGATGATAGATAGTCACCTAGATTATAAGCCCCTGTAGAGCAAGGTTTCCATTTTATATTCTACTTGATAGAAGAGATGCTTCTTAGACACTTTTGGGTGAATTACTTTCTTTGACTTCCACATTATCCAACTTTCTTTGAAAACACACTGGAAATGATTTAAATCTAGGTACTTCAAGAGAAGTATGAGGCTCTCAAATCAAACATTAAATGGCAGATTCTAATTAAAAGGATGCATCCAGTTTAAGAACATCAATGTTTACACATACTTCCTTTGGCTCAAGAAGATAGTATGGAGGGAATAGCAATTAGTGTATTTATTCTTTGAGTTTAAATGTCAGTGCATTTTATGTATCTTGATTTTTCTGAATTTTTATTAATTACAGTACAGTGTGGTCCTAGTTTGAAAAAAGAGAAGAAAACATTAGAAAACCATGCATGTATTACAGTAAAATATCTTCCTATAGACTTAAAAATATTAAATTTAATAATTTTGTACTGATTTACCAACATCATAATTGACCCAAATTGTCAATTTCCTGATTTAATTTTAAATAATACACTGATTGTAATGCTTATATAAACCTTTACAAAGGTTTATATAAATCTTCTGTTATCAGAGTTACTATTCACATACCTCTATTAAGGTAAAAGGGCAGTTATTTTTAGCCCAATTTGATACATTTTCTGAAGAAAATGAGGCACAGGAATTTTTCAGAAACATATCAAGGCTTCATACCTAGTAAACAGCAGAACTAGAATTGACACTCTCCTTTCATGACTTCTAATAATTATTCTCTTTTGACCTTATCATGTATTCTCATTGATTTTAACAAATTAACTAAATAAGTACATACTCCACAGATTGGTCAGTGAACTGTACCTAGGGTGTTGTCTCTGAGGAGTTTTCTTTAAACCTGGAAAATTTCAAATATGATGCTAATTCATTACTAATACAAATAACAATAGAAATTAAGTGGGAATTAGAAGAGACTAAAATAGTCTTGATTTCTTTTTTCTTCTTGCTCTGAATTAAAACAACTAACAGAAAATAGCAGTGATACTGTCTTGGTAAGATGATGCTGGCCTTTGTTTATAACTTTTTGTTTTTATTAATTACCTTCTTTAAACATAGTATTACATATTTATTTCAAAAAATGTCTAAATTTTCTAAATTTCTGAACTAAATAAGACATAAAAGTTAAAAATTTTAATCCTTGTTAACTATAGATAACTACTTCTAAACTTTTGCTGAATACATATATATATACACATATATCTGTAATTTTAATCTTTATAGACACATTTCTATTACCCTGTATAGTTACCTCTATCTCTGTTTCTATCTCCAAGTCAATCTGTGAAGTTAATATATCTGTCTCTCTTAATCTATCTCTAGTTCTATATCTGTGCAGATCATTTCTCTCTATGTAGGTATCTGTTTCTTGATACAAAAATGAAATGTATGCTGTCTAAATGTACACAAAAATAGAATCATCCTCAGTATTCTTTTGTAACCTGATTTTTTCAATTAATTTGTGAACATCTTTTGAATCATTTTTCTAGAATACCATTTTAATTGGTTACACAGTAGTTCATATATGAATGCACCAGAGTTTATCTAATTTTTCTTTATTACTTGGGTATTTAGTTTACTTCCATATTTTTACCGTGAAAAGTAGCACTGCAATAAATATTTACTCTCATAGTTAAAGTTTTTAACATACTGATGCTCAATTTCTTCAGGTGATTTTTATGGAAGAATTTCTGGATCAAATAGAATTTAAATTTTCGAGACTTTGGGTTGATATTGCCAAAGTAATGTTCTGAAATGTTCTACCAGTTTATACTCCAACCAGAAGAATAAACATCCCTGAATTTTATTACACTGGTTCAAATGACCATTTGATGGACAATAAATATTGTTTTGAATTGCATTTTTTATTACCAGTGAAGCTAAACATAAAAAAAAAATTGACATTTGTATTTCTCAGTGAATCCACTGCTTGGGTTTTTCAAGTCATATCTCACCTTTAAAAAAAAGTAATTATTTAAAAAAAATAAGGTTCTTTATGTATTAAGGATACTAATCCAGATTACGAGTATTACAAACATCATTTTCTTCTGAGATGGTTTATTGTATTTTCATTTTACTTGGATGCTAGTAATCTGAGTTACCCTTCCGCACAGTTGCAATCACACTAAATGTCAATTATATACCTAAACATAGAGCAGCATTTACCTGCATTCCAGGTGATATCCACTCCCACACAGGGAACTATTTAATCTTATATGGAGCAATCTCTCTCATTTGGGGAAGTTTAAATTCTTACTAAATGGAAGAAATATTAATTATTCACAAAATTTTGAAGTGCAAAGAGTAGACAACCTAGGTGGAGATTCTAGCTCTGGTAGTTAACAGCTTTGATTGATTTGTTTGATGTAGCACATTGTTGAACATGCCTGTAACTATTTCATCACCTCTGAAATAATTAAAACAATAGCCATATCCCTTAAGGATCGTTGTAAAATTCAAATGAAAACCAGCTGGCATATAATGTATGCACAATAAATAATTTTGTCTGCCTTTCTTTCATATGTGTGTTGAGTACTATTGTTGCATTTTTCTAATTGTTGCTGCCTATGGAAGATTTGCCTTTTAGTACAAAGGTTGGTGTGAGTGGTGTTGTCAGGGTCAGGTATGGAAATCTCACTTCCATTATCATTCTATAATTGTAATTAAAATTTTTATTATTTCTTCATGGATTTTATAAATGATACCAATGCCTTCTGATTCATCCTTAATTTCCAGGATTTAAAACTTCCCTAGATAACTTCTTTTTCTCACACCTTATGTTTATGAAGCACTTTTCAAAGTTGTCAGCAAACGGTGCTTTAACTGATCTTCATACCACCCCTATGAGGTAATAGTAAGAAATAATATTTTTGTGCCTGTTTTACACATTCTGAAGATATTTAGAAGAAAGGCAACTTGTTCAACCTTAAGAAGAAGTTAAGTGGGTCTCAAGTGAATATGTGAAAATATGTAAATCTAGGAAACTGAAATTATCCCTTAGTTTTATAAACATAATCATTTTGAAGATGTTTGATATGAATAAAAACCAGTTAAAAGGTCCACATAAGATTCAGCACAGGCTTCTAGGTACCAATCAGTTGTATTAGAGGATGTCTAATAGTATGGGTTATGTTGGTTTTCTAAACTTAGCAAATGGGCAGCATGATTTTCAGTTTCTGTGTGTTTCCACTGAAGCATTTATGCTTCTCTTTCCCGAGGTATAAACAATTTTATATTCTTCTTATATTTTCAAACTATTATATAGTCATGACTCTATTACCTGCAAAGAAATTTTTATTGCTAGCATTTTCCAGGGTAGCTGAGAAGATTTATTACAATAAGTGAATCAGGCTGTTTACAGATAAAATATTTCACAAACTAGTCCAGCAATCAAATTAATATGTTAAGAAAGAGCTATAAATCTGTAGAACAAAGATACTTTGAGGTTGGTGAAGTCGGCCTTAAGGCTCATTATTATATTTTATTGTCTCTATAAGGCTAGTCTTTAGCCAAAGGGGCTTCTAAGGTCAGAATGAAGAAAAAGTAGTAATTTGAAAAAAGAATAAGCAGTGTTACATTGTGCTTCTACTTTATTCTAATAGGAGCATATTGATATAAACAAAATATAAATTGCCTAGGAATTGAATGTGACAAAATACATTGATTTTTAAAATGTGTTGATATGCTGCTGTAAAAAAATTCTCTTGGGTGGAATTTGGTTCTCTTTGAATGCTGTTACAGGAAGTTTTAAAGATGACTGGAAAAAACTTGTTAAAGATACACTTCTGACATTATATTTGTGTGTAAAGTTACAGGGAGGCTATATAATATAATTACAGGAAATAGAAAGACATTCTGAAAATCATTAGTTTTACCCTATGCTAGTATATACTGTTACCAGATGGAATTTGCCATGAGAGAATTAAGAAACTGTAATTAGACCCATCAATCTCTGTTAATTAATACATGTGACCTCTGATATGTGCTTAGCCCTGCGGTGTGCTGAGCATGATGCCTTCATGGGGTGGTCAAATACACACTCAAACAACTCTCTGAGAATGAAATTCTAGTTATAGGCATCAAACTATCGTGAGAGCTCAAGAGCACTAAGTGACTGTCACGCCTCTTGAGGGCAGAGAGAGATTCTGTGAACCGCAAGGAAGGCTCCCAGTGTACCAGGTCCTTGGTTTAGTCCTTGAAGGATAATCAGAGCTTGAAAATGGATCTGTGATGTGTCATTTGATACAATTCTAGCCCAGTACAATATTTTCATTACAGAGATGATACATATATTCAATAGAGCCTTTGCTGTTTTTGCTGTACAGCTAAATAGCTAGTGTTATATTGAACTCTATGTTCCTTTTATGCATGGATAGTTGGTTTCTATCAACAGACCACTGGAATAGTTCCTTAGTTTTTTTTCTTTTTCCTTCTATTGCACCACTTCAGGTGGGGCTTATAAATGCACATGTTTGCTCTCTTACCTATTCAGAACAAAGCAGTTTCTAATCCTCACTCTTGGAGGACAAACGCTCGAGAGGAGGGGTTCTGTGCACAGTGCACCTTCTTCTCCCTTAGCTATTTAATTAGTTTTCCTACATTTGTGATTTTAAAAGTTACTTTCAATGAATTTCTTGTTATTTTGGAAGAATAATTCATTGCCAAAAAAACTGATCACAAGATTGAACAAGAAAAACAGGGAAAATGAAGACAATACATTCAAAATTAAAAAATAAAAAAGAAAACATTTTCTGTAAAATTAAGCTGGGTGGAAGAAAGTCTTCACTGAAGGAGCAAAGGGCCAGAGCAGGGCCAGACCCAGGCTCCTTCTCGTGCCGTCACTGCCAAATCTAGCATCTCATTCATTCCTCTTTATTCTCGCTGCTGATGAGATGTGAAAAAGTTTAGGGGACAGAAGCAGGAAACATTGCCAGGTGGCCAGTCCCCTCCCACCACCAAATAAGTGAATCCATAAAAGATATGCTTTATGCCAAAAAGATGCTATTTTTTTTCTATCGCAAAAATAAATGTGTCTCAGAGAATTACTTAAAATTTTGATTATTTGGTTGTTTTATATTGAGAAACTCTCAAGAGCTGTAATCTTCAGCTAGCCATTTTATACAAAGCTTTGGCATTCAGTAACTGAGTCTTTGTTTTGTTTCCGGTTGGAATTCCAGCTTTGTGTAGAGACTGCTTACTTGTACAGTGCATGATAAGATTTAACCTGCAGTTCGTTATGATGATCAAACAGTGCATAAGCATATGTACCGTATGAATATACACACATTTTAAATACACAAATACTCTAGCAAAGGGGTTCAGTATACATTTATTCTCTCATCTTTTCATTTAGTCAACAAAGTATTTCTTAATAGATAGTATGTGACAGTAACAGTAAAGATAATATTCTTATTGTCTTGAGAACTTAGTTTCTTTTTCACAGTCGACGTATTTTTTCTTTTGAAATTGAAATTTTACATATTGTCTTTCCATTCAGGGATGGAATTTTCTCTGCAATTCCAAATGATAGGTTGCTGGGGAATTCCTGGAGAATCCTGTGGAAATTATAGTGGTGGGGCATTTGGGAATGTGTTCATATGAAAGGTCAAAGGTTTGGTTTTCTTTAGGTCAACAGCTCTCCTCAGTGGAAGAGGCACAGACCATAAATATGATGTAACATGATCCCATATTCTCTTATTCACACCACAAAAATTTCTTCTAACTTTCAAACACTATTTTCATTATATTTTAAGATCTATGTTAAAACAAGTATTTCTATTTTCTCTGACCTCCTCATCTAATTTCAAGTTCTCATGGTAAAATATGAAGCTTTTATGTTTTAGAACATATTTATCTCAGTGAAATAAGAAAATATACTTTAAGAAAATGCTCTATGCCCTTACGTTAAACTCAGGTATATATTTAGAACCTAAAGGAATAAATGCTACCATTACTTAGGTGTTCTCTAGTCATTATACCCACATGAATTAACTCGTGGTATTCAAAAAGCATCTTAAGTGAAGAGCACGGAAACTTTAATATAGCAGAAATTAAGTTAAAAATATTCTCAGAATTCCTTACCAGATTCAGTCTCCTGTTTAATACAGAGGCTGACTGGATGGAGTCCCAACTTTACCACTTACTTGAGCAAGTTAATGTCTGTGTGCCTCACTTTCTTCATCTGTAAAGTGAAGAAAGGAGTATGACCCCCCCCGCCCCCAACACAGCGTTTCCGTGAGGATCATGGGAGCTGACACATGTACAGAACTAGCAACAGTGGGGTCTGCAGTAAGGGCTCTTGAGAAGTGCTGACAATCAGGGTGTGGACACTTGCCAAGGACATTGTGGTCACCTTTCAACAACTCTTTCTGTATGTTTGTCTACACTGGTACCACATTTTCTTGGAAGTCACTACAATTTGAGAAGATATGTTTATGTAAAAATATTGAACTGAATGTTCAACTACATAAATTTGAGCAAAGGCAGAAGCCAAAATTCCTTTACACTGAGGTATTCTGAAAACTCGAGTTATAATATAGGAGGCCATCCTACCAGGGCTGGTCTCCCGGCCCACTGGCCTTCCGTCCCCTTAGGAACACACGCGGTATTCTCCAGCCTTCATTCAGACTCTTTTCTCCTCGTACTTATTCACAGTTTATGTTTTCTTACTCTTAACCAATCTCCTTAATCAATATTACATAAAAGGTACCTAGGATAGGCTGAATGTATTATCTTTTATTAAAGATATTCACACAAAAACAGAAGTATAAGCCTAACAATAAAGCGTGAAAATAAATGACAAAACTATATAGCCAGAGAGCTTGAGTCCTGAGGTATAAAGAGGAACATGAAACTTATGACAATTAGGGATCCCCTCTGACAACTCGGAAAGTAGCTGAATATGTAAAGTCTAGCCAATTAGGTTAAGTCCCCTATTGGGATGCCTGAATGCTATTTTGGGTAAAATTGCAACATTTCCAGAATTTCTCCCGTGGATGTAGTGCATCTCCATATCAATAGGTGTTTCCAAGGGGTGGAGAGAAGTAGACCATCTCCTTATCAGTGGGTAATTACAATGGGGAGCAAGGGCTTATCTGGACCAGAGAGGCTGGGTGGAGTCCCTTGTTGCAGCTGGGCTGTGAGAGACACGGGCGAGCAGAAGTGGATGACTGCTTGTAAGCAGTAAACATGTTTCTTCCACTTTATTTCTCCCTTTGACCGATTTTGGTTCAAAGGCATTTTGCCCTGAGCTGGGAAAATATTATCCCCCCACCCCGGAGTCACAGCTATGTTTCTCCTAATGTTCCTCCTTTCTTGTCAGAGTCAGCAGAGCGCATGGGGATTCAGCTCATTTGCCTCTATTTGTGCCTTTGCATAAGATACTTTGGGGGTCTTATCCTATCATTACTTCTGAAAGTATAATCCTGTAAAAGGACATTATCCATTAAATGGGTCCTAAATTACCTACACTTCCCTTCTAATATTCTATGTCTTCCATGTTTAAGATAGTTGACAGACCCATAGTCACAAATGAAGGTGTACATGGAATCCTTCAGAAGATAGGAAATTTTCGCCCTTCAAAGTTATCATGAACTAAACAACAAAAGAGCGAACAGCGTCAAGGAGCTGAATATTTGCATCAGTGATCTTACCTTGTTTACTCAGTTATGGCTGCTAGGAGCCATGGAATATCCCATTAGGAAACAAACTTAAATTTGCCCAGGCAGCATGTGATGAGATATTACCAAAATGGAAAGTAGCCATTATATGAGCAATTCGGATCCATAAAAACAAGAATTTATTAAGTCTTGGAAGATAGGCTGATTTTAATGAGCTTTATTACACAGAAATGGTTACATTCCTATTTAAATAATGATGCTGAAAGTGATTTTTTTCCCCCAGCGAATAAAAACAAAACTAGCACTGCCCATAACAAGGTGTATTACTGATGCAATGAATGTATTGTTAAAAGTTGGTGAAACAAAAATTTTTATAAAGCAATGCATATTTTTTCCATTAACTGGATTAGGAAATATTTTCAACCACAAAGAACCTTACTCTCAAGCTTTATTAAAACCCAATTAATAATGCTTGTAATATATTTGTATAGGTAAAGAGAAATAGATACATTTAACTGGAAAACAAGATATTAAAATAAATACTTTTTAACAAGTCAATAACTTTCCTTGATGAAAATATAAATAGTATGCATTAGGGTTGTTGAAATGAATAAGTATCAAGGGTCTCACATTCTGGAGATTAATCATAACAAAGGTAAAACATCATATTTACAATACCTAATAGTAATATTACCATTTACTATACAAGGATAAGTTGATTGAAAACTCTGATCATATAAAGAAACTCTGGCACTGTTCTAGAATTCCATATCAAAAAAAAATTCTGGCATTGGTTACACCTTTTAATATTCTTAAATCTGTTCTAGGTAGATGGAAGACAGATTGCTTAGATGTATATCAGGCTTCAATCCAACACTGTATGAACCACTGATTTGATCATTAGGAAATGTTGTGCTTGTATTTTATAGTGATAATAGGTCATTTGTAAATGTTAAATAGAAGGGTTATCTTTGTTAAAGCAGGTTTAAATAGGAGGTAATCAGTTTATTTAGCTCCATTCCAAAGGAGCCTGTAGAACAACTCCGATAAAAGCCTTATACTTTGCCTTTTCCCTGGTGTACTTGTTGAAGAGCTGGCCTAAGTGTCAACTAAACTCAACATAGCTGCTGCATTTAAAGAAAATAGTTTATTTGGTGTCTTACTGAGAAACTATTTCTTTTATTTGGAGCGTGATATAGCTATAATTGCATTTATTTTCCAAAACTATAAATTCAGAAGTTTCAACAGGTCAAACACTCTTAACATTTTAGAAATTAATAGTACAACCATGGCTGTCATCTGCCTTCCCTGCAACCTCAACAGATTCAAGACTGAGTATGTGTTTTTGTTTTAAAGAGGCTTCACTTGATTCCTCTTTAGCTTTCAGATTAGAAGGTTTACCTGCTGTAGCACTTTTGTATTTTGCTCTCCTGGGAAATGGATTTAATGCTTGGAGACGTCCAAGAATTCCCCAGAGAGGTTAAGGAGGTTATTCAGATCTGGAATAGGTGTTTTCTTCTGAACGTATAATGAGATGAAGAATTGTAACATCCTGTGACTGGAGCAAAGTTTACCCACCAACATTGGCCTTGTAGGGTAGGGGTTGTGATAAATGAGAAAGAACAAGACTAAAAGCCAGAAAAAAATCACATCATATGGCTATTTCACATTTTAACAGAGTTCTAAAATGCATATTTGATTTTATTACTCTCTTGCACAGATCTTTGGAGTTTTTGGGTATTAAGTTCAAAGTCCATAGATTGACATTCAGACCCCTGAATGATTTCTATCTAATCCTTCTAGACTCACTTTCTTCTACTCCTCCATGTAAAAATTTCATCCAAAAATACAACACATCTTGCTATTAACCTTTCTACCCCTTCTTCTCTTTCTTGGTCCGAGAACCCATCTTTCTCCCTCAGTAATACGGACTTTGATTCAGCTGAGCCTTTCGCTGTTCTCCTGAGTTAGATACGCCTCGTTCTGTGCTCCCACGGGCACACGTGTCCCTCCAACACGACACCATGACACCACTATAGTGTCAACTTCCCTGTGGCTCTTGCTCTGCACTTAAATCTCTTTGAGGGCAGGGAATATATCATGTGCATTTTTTGGTTTCCGTATCTCATACCTAGTGTTTAGAACATGATAGGTGTGTAATTTATGTTTATGAAATGAATAAGAGCTGAGCAGAGCTCAGTTCTTAGGCCAGGCTTATACATTTAGACATGAAAGCGGTCTCCAAGATCAAATCCAAATCCTGAATTACACACAGAACCCAAGAGGCCAGGACTCCAGTGATATACTGAGACCAAAACTCCAAGTATAGCTGAAATTCTAAGGATTAATGCAGTTATTTCTCTGAGGCAACTTAATTTGATGTGAAATTTTTAGAAGGGCAAGGAAAGCAGAATTTATCAAATAGCAGAAACTTCATAAACATTAGGTTTTAGAGTAAGCACCCTGGAGAGAGGACCTAGACTCTAGCCCTCCCTTTCTTCCTTCTGCCCTGTTGGCCTTAAATCTGGCTATAGGACTTCTACAATTTTTACTCTGGAAACAAGCCACTGATGAGTTTTGCAGAATTTCAACAGCAACTTTACCCAAAATGCAAAATCAGTATTCCCAAGTCAGCCTTGGTTAGACTCTCCCAGCTTGCTGATTTCCTACTTAATTTCTCTTATAACTAAGAGTAACAGATTATTTTCTTTTTTATTTAAATGGGTTATTATTACAACAGTCCTAAAACCATATAACCATTTTAAACTCTAAATATTGTTGATGACTCTTTCTTATGACACCATCTTTCCTTTCAAAATGCTTACATACAATTTTGGTAAGCGATTTGAGGGACCATTAAAGAAAATGGTTAACCAAGGGCTTCTGTATGTGACTGAAATAGCAAAATGTCACTTATCCAGAATATTTAGGAAGAGCTTCAGTGCTAAACAGCACTTCAATTAGGTTAAGTATATTTAGCTTTTGGATTTGAATTTGGATTCATTGAGTTAAAAATTGTAAGTTGAGAGACATAACACTATTTTAAGGACAATTACTACCTCGATCAAGATAGCCCATAAATTTATATGCTTTCTGGAATTATATATCCTGGAATTATATATGGTTTATTCGATAAAGGCATTTGAAAATCATCTGTCTTTGTATTTGGGGAATTTTATATTCTTTCTCCTCTAAACAGGTATCTTATTTTTTTTTTTGCACATAGTTTATATGAATAATTCACTGTCTCCTAAATTTAGATGCAGCCTTTATAATTTTAGGAAATTTTAAGCAAGGAAACAAAATCCTCAAAATAAGATTGTCTGTATCTACCTGAAACAATGTGATATTGCACTATAGAAAGGAGGTTTTATTTTACATGTTGACACCCCTCTACTGAGGTTTTTCTTAAATTTAATTTTTTAAGGGTGAGAGATGAGAAGACATACAAAATTACAAAGAAAATGGATTTCAGATAGAGAAATATTGCTTTGACTTTGAAAGCTTTTCTTAATGTATTACCTATTTACAATCAAAATTTCTTTTCAGCAGAATTTAGCCAGACAAGAACGTACTTTAAAATTATGTTTATTTTTAAAGTAACAATATTATTATTGCTATTACTATATAATAATCAGTTTCAGAGCAGCTTAAAAAGTCATACAAACATTATAAGCTTACTGAATAATCAAGAAATGGCTGGAACTCTTCCATGATGATAGAATACTAGCTTTCAATAGGTAAACAACCTGTGCAGAATTATGAAGCCAGAAAATGAGCTTTACAATCGTTACTCAGTATTTTTCTTTGACATGAATAGACATCTTTGTAGTGAGGGATGTATTTCTACTCCTTTGAATAGGTTACATTCTACCCACTTCAGGGGAAACTGTCTTGTCAAGAGACCCTAAGTCCCATAATGGTCTGCAAGTTATATTTATTTGGCAATTTTGACAGATACATGCCTTAAAATCATGTCAGATCAAAGCTACTCAAGATCTTTAGTTCAAAAACCTTTCCCGAAATAGCATTAAAGGTCTGATTTAAACTGACAAGAGAAAGAAATTGCAAATTAAGGTCATCATTCCCAAGCACTCCCAAGGCGAATTACAGAGACATTTTTGAGTTCTATGGAAAAGTTCCTGAAAAGCTAATCATAAAATGACCTTTTGTATATAGGACTTATTTGATTTTCCTATTGGTTTTTAGCTTCTAAATACTGTTGCATTTAATATCTTTACGTTTCTCAGAGGTTATCTAATTTTAAGACTTCAGCCATATAGAGAGTTTAAGCATCTATAATACACATATTTAAGTTATAGAACTTCCTGAAGAACCTCAGACATACTTCTGAAGTTTAACATTTTTTTGTAATAGCAGAAAAATAAATTGCTTTCCTTTTACCATTGTATCTTTTTATTTCTTTGAATCACCTATGTTGGATCTACTTACTGATAATTAGCATAATTTGAGACTTTTTAAATTGAATCAAATTAGATATCACAGCTGTCAAGGTCCCTTTAATTTTTCCTTCTTTTGATTACATGATGTTTAGTAAAAGCTTCAAACAGTTAGGAGACAGAAGCAAGAACAGAGAGACAAAGCTATATGTAACTTCACAATTAGCTCTATGGTGTATCAATTCTATATCTGCAAAGTTACATTTATCAAACTGACCTTATACTAAAGAATACCCTTATTTGAACTTTCAAGAGGATTTATATAAGCAGAGTCTCTATCTGGCTATTATCCTACACCTTAGCTAACTCTTACTTGGTTGGAGGGTTAATTGTTCTTCATGACGGTAGTCCTGAGGTATTATTCTAATGTGTTTGCTGAATCATAAAAGAGGTTTACTGGATATGGTTCGGTTTTAATAAGAAGCATAGTTCACTGTTTTCTAACTCTTTGAAAACTTAAATAATATGCATAAGTAAGGTACATAGGGTAATTCTCAGTAAGTTACTAACTCAACCATTTACAGTTACAAAGAATGTGACGGGTTTCCTTCTGAATTTTGTATGAAAAACATTAATTTATGAAAAAATATGTACCATTATTTTAAGATACTCCTATATTCATAAATCTGGTGTGCCTAGGAAGAAGAGGAGATGAAACAATATTTTTTGAGTACCTCCTCAATGAATGTGCAGGGTGGGATAAGCTTTGCAGGTGTGCCCTATGAAATGGCTCTTATGGACTCTAAGCGGGGTTTACAAAATCCCCTTTCTCAGTTCCTTAAACTGTGAGACCTGGCAAAGCATGTGGGCATTTTTACAAATAAGTCTACCCAGAAAAAAATGTTTATTTAAATTGCTTTCATGATACCTTTTATATTAGAAGAGATCCTAGCATTATGCAATGCATTTTACATAGATCAGATAATTTTGAGGACTGAACAGTAAATACAAAAAAAGTTTTATTATCACTATCCTTACAGTGGGACACAAATAGCTTAAGTAAATTGCCCAGAATTAGACAGAGAATAAATGGTCAAGTTATGATTCAATTCTAGTCTGTAAAATTTACTTTCTACTATACTATGATAATGTAATTAGGTACAAGAAAACCAAGTGAAAGATGAAAATAAAGAAACTAGAAAAATACAAAAAAGAATTAATGTGAAAAATATGTCCATTGCTTAAAGAAATAGACTGTGTGGAAGTTTCCACCCAGAATTTCTGCCTGTCTTCCATATTGGCGGGTGGACAAGGGCCCATTTAAATACCAATAGGCTGTGGCTGGACAGCAGCCAGGGCAAGAGGTGGAGAGAAAACAACCATTCTCTCCTCCCCTCCATTTCTGGTACCTAATTGGTCTGGTGCCTGCCAGTCACCAGGGATCCGCCAATGGAGTTCCTGTTGGAAGGGGTGGTCAGGAGGAGTGAGCGGGCACTGAGGCCAGCGGGACTGACAGAGTGAGGCTTGCTGGTTGGGGCCAGAGAGGAAGGACTTGGAAGTGCACCAGCCAAAGCTGAGCAAGAGACTGAGCTGTGAACTATAAAATCCTTTAACCCAACCTGCCCTGGCCCTTGTCCTCCTTCAGTTTTGTCAGATTCATAAGGAACTTGCCCCAGGCTGGGAACCCCCTTACTTCTGGAGCTACAACTGATAATTTTAAAGCTTGTATTTTTAGTAGTACTTTTCTGCTTCTGCACGTATGTACTATGGTATATTTTATCACCTTAGTCTGAAATAAAAGATTTTCAAAATATTTCTACTTCCCATTTATTTTCCATAATGCTGTTTTAATCATTATTTACAATTTATAGTTATTTTATTTAAAGCTAAATTCATACATATAAATCTTACAAAGGGTGCTTACAAGTTAAATGTATTACAAATACATTTATACATTTATATCTTATCATTTATATAGATAGTACTGTATTTATAGTACTGTATCTTGCCTTGAGGATTGTGATGAAATGGAACTGAGGTATTAGACTCTGTGGGAATTTTCCTATGAAAATATTTAATTTCCTTTGAAAGACTTTGCCTTTGTAATTTTTAATATTATGAGTTAAAGAGTTACTATATTTTGCCTAAAAATTAATCATAAAAATATTTTTATACTAGGCAGAAGAACATTCTTATTTATTAGTATTCTTTTATTAAGTTATCTCAAATAGCTTAGCTAATGATTAATAACAGCCAAATTTCAGCGCATGAGTACAGGAGCCAGAGAAAGAAATCTCCCACTTATCATGAAATTTGTTGCAGAGGAGTCAGCTAGGTCCTATTTATGTTTTTCTTTGATGTATGAAAGAGACTACTGAGGTTCCCTCAAAAACTGGTCTCTGAGATCCAACCTTACATCCCTGGGTCTCCCTGAATAGGAAAGA
Organism: Phataginus tricuspis; assembly: GCA_029783875.1. Taxonomy (NCBI): domain Eukaryota; kingdom Metazoa; phylum Chordata; class Mammalia; order Pholidota; family Manidae; genus Phataginus; species Phataginus tricuspis. The sequence continues at coordinate 4,309,664 of JAQQAC010008719.1, read as the reverse complement.
TGCAGGCGCTCTAGCTGAGTCATAAAGGACATATTTACTCCTTACTGGCTTGAAGCTGCATTTATCCCAAAGTTTGTACATTTAGATCTGCAAAAAGCTTCTACCTAGAGGCTATTGGTGTGGGAGGTTATGCTTTCCTTTTCTTGATAGTCCCAGTAAAAGGATTTCCTTTCTTCCTTTTAAGTGTTTGGCAATACAGAATGGTTAATTGAGCCTGTTTATGCATAGATAGGAAGAACTAAAATAAGGTTTCTGTAAATGACTGAAATTTATCCACAGTAGTCATTGTGCAATAGCCATATTGTATAGTAAAATTTTAGCCCATTGTAGTCATTCAGTGGAAGTAATACACTAAACCTGAGATGAAAGTTGTTTTGATTTTTAGATTCTATAAAATTGAAGCTATGTTTAAATTCCTTTGATGTGTTTTAGGAGCTCTTTAATTTTAATTTTCTGTCAAGATATTTTCACAGATAAGTGTGTTCACTCCTATATATTCGAGCTCTTCCTTTCCGCTGATCTGCCTTCTGCCTCTGAACATACTCAAAGTATCTTTTAAAACAAGAGCAAAAGCCAAGCAAAGACAAACAGACCTTCTTTAACTGTTTCTCCTGTTCAAGATTTTGCCTTGAATTTCTCTTTCGTATTCTTGGGAGTTTGTGAAGAGAAGTTAGCCCTCTTTTCCTCTACCCATCATTCCTGAACCTATCACAGTTTGCTTCTCGTCTCCACACTCCCATGAATGGATTCTCACACTGGTCATTGATTACTGGATGTGAGAGACATTGACAAACTGGTGGGATATTATGGGGACCCAGAAAGGAAGAGCTACGGCTCTTGAACACGTCCTCTTTACTGATGACATTTCAGAGCTTGTGAACTTAGGGCAGGTACTTAAAGGGTGGAATCTATTTTCAGTGCTATCTTAGAACATTTGGATATGGTTTCCTTCTAACACAATGAGCCATGTAGAAGAGAGTCACGCAAGACTTTTTAAAGAAATAAGTAAATCCAATAGCTCCTCCACAGTGAAGCCTTTCCGCATGCCTGCAGGAAGAACTCATCTTCTCTTCCTCCCCACTCCCTAGGACTGTGTTCATACCTGTCATGTGTGCTCATCTATCATGTGTCTTTTGTAGGCGATCAGAAGTGTTGGTTGAATGTGTGTATAATGAATTTCTCAAATAAGACTTAATATACTGTCATGTTTTATAATTTATCTGTTTACTTGTAAAATTTTAAGTAGGATGACATGTAAATACTACAATGGTGAGAGACTGTCACAAACTATCTAGGTGAAGATGGACATTTGACCAATTTGGGCATTTTTTTTATCATCCATAAATTGAAGAGGTTAGACAAAATGGTTTTAAAGATTTTTACAGTCAAAATTCCCTTTTATATTAATTTTAATAGATAAAAATCAACTAGAATACATTTATTTGGTATATTTAAGGTACCAATATCACTTTTAAACTATCCTGTTAAATTTGAAAATCTTTCTTTATGTGCAACTAGTAAGAACAAGAGTACATAGATCAATTCCAGATCCAAAATATATTGATCTATTGAAATTAATATCTTAACTTTATTTATTAAATGATGAATGATCACTTCAGGAGAAAGGACACATGGCTTAAAGTCAGGTCCACGTAACTACATCATTCTAGTAGTAATAAAGTGCTATTCGTTGTAGTAAAATTAATTGAAGTGGGTTATTTGATTTAATTATTATCCATTCTTTCATTTTATATGCAAATGAATTGTTTCAACTGAGCAACCGTTATAGACTCAAGGCTTAAATTATCTAGGGAAATTTAATTTAGCCATAGGTTGTGACATCCATATAATACAAATTTGTAAGTGATTTTTCTCTATTAAAAAAAAAAAAACCTGACTATTACTTCCAGTGGTGTGAGAAGCCCATTGTAATTCAAGCTTTGTCTTTGTAGGAAAATGTTAATCTTAACTGTATTGGAAATTATATAACAATAAAATTTGTAGTAGAACTTAATGATACAGAGGAGAAATTTTATTGTAACACTTTAAACATTGGCTAACCATAAAAAAATAGTGCCAAATGTTAAGGAAATCAGAAAATGATAAAGGCTGAAAAGAAATATTACTTCATAAAGTTAGGTATTTGTAAATTATTTTTATGTTTCAATAATAGAAGGATATTGTCTTACTTTTAGTAGACAGATATTTGATATTAAGTGTTTCAAGATAAGGTTTTGCTAAAATATTTCACATTTTTTTGTTGGTTGCAAATGGGATTATAGCAAATTGAACATGTGAATATAATTTTGCTTAAGAAAGCTAAGGGAAGCCTGACTTTGAACATTTACAAAATTAAAATTTTTGGGAAAATGAATAACTGGTAAAATTATAAATATTTATAGTATTGTAATCGCAATATTTTAAAAAACTAACAATATTTAGCTATAAGTAAAAATCATACATTCATAAATCTCAAAAGCATTACTAGAATTAGATTAAATTGGGACTTCACCTGAGGCACATCGATACATTGAATTACTACATTCTCACTGCTGTTGGGTTCTTTTGAAACAACTGTGCCAATGATTGTTGACTGTGCTGTTTGAATCCCCACTATGGAATCATTGAATCCCTGTGGTTCAGTCTTTTGTTACAACCGAAATCATTTTTCAAGCACTAATAATTATATTTCATTTTGTATTTAAGTTTTTGTAAGTAAATGTTAGCTTATAAGAAAGTCAAATTAATGAATAAAGATTATTAGATGCTCAAATAATAAATTCACTGATATTAATTTCTTTCCCACATATCTAGTAGCCTGTTATTTGGAAAAATATCCTCACAGTTTCATATGTTTTGTATAATCTTTATATAATATTTGTTGGTGCTGTGGTACACTCACAATCTAAATAATGCATACTAAAAATTTTGCCTGGAATAAGAGTTGTAAATTATATACACTGACAGAGAGTTAACTCCACAAAATTCAAGCATGAAACTTCAAAATTTTTAAAATAGAACATTTCTAATCAGTCAAATTCAGAGTTAAAGTGTGATACACCCTGTTATAATAAATAAGTTTGCAAATGATATTTTGAGCATAATTTCTATTGCCATTTCAAAGTGCAGGTTTTAAAGCATCCATCTTCTCTTCTAATATAAACCTGTCTCCTAATGACACTAATAAAACAACAAAAATGTCAGTTCTGTATCCTCTCTAATTCATGTAAGTTAGAGAAAAATTTATTCAGTCTTCTTGCTGTAATTATAGGGAACACAATATACTTCTTGATCTGCAGATTTATGTACTCAAGAGCTTTTTCCTCCAGAAAGTGAAAAGTTACAATTATGGCAAGAAAAAATTGGGATACCTTATTAAGACAGTCACATCCATACCATGGATCTTTTACCATGAAAGATAAAAGATGTATGGGGAGGTGATATTTTCATCCAATATTTAACTTTTCTTGGCCTTAGAATTGAATAAGAGAGAGCATTTTATAGCACCTTAGGGTAGTGTAATAATTGAATAAAGGAGCTAATGACAGGTATTTAAAAGTAGGATTTAATAGAGATTAAGTGACATACATTATTAACTTTTGCTTCTCAGGATTTATCTATCTGAGCGTCAGTCTAGTTTTAGAAAAAATAATTTCAAACACAATATGAAGTTTTGTTTTACTGTACTTCCATTTCAGGCACTGAGTTGAGAAATCATTTTCGTAGTACCAAGAAAGTGAAAATTATCTAATTTTTTGTTGTAAAGTTTCAAAATTCATCCAAATTACTATGAATCATTTGTTGGGAAAAATAATAATTGATTGTGAAAATTAACACCTTCGTGAGCTAAGGAAGTCAATACTTGACCAGTCTTGCCTCTGTGTCTTGTTTTTCTCTCCTACTTCTCACCTGCCTAAACGTGCTCATTATAAATTGTGAAAGGATTTATCCTGTCTCTGGTCCATGTGCATGTTCTCCTGCCAAGTTGCATAATAAGAAATCTAAGGATCACAGGCATTTTATTCAATTCACCACCAACATTGTCTGTTATTGTTTACTGAGTGAAGTATTCCAAGTGATTTAGTTCATGAAACCACAACCTACTGTCTATTCAGCTCTGTGCCCACTTTCAGCCTCAGCCTGTTGCTAACATACACCTTTCACTGTCCTCCTCTCCTTCTTGTTGAAACTCATATGCACAACAATTGCCCTTGCAGGGTCAGACGTTGCAGGCAGGGACTGTGGGAAGGATAATAATTTGGCACCAATTCAAACCAAGTTTCCCAACCTATGAATTGAACATTTAATGGCTTCTAAACAACTTCTTGTAAAATTCACTCAACAAGGAGTTTTATCCACCTCACTGCACTGCCTGCAATTTTTTCTTGCTTTTAGACCAACATTCATTATTCTTCAGCTACTCCGTTCCTGAATTTGACTCTGTGCCCCCCTTTCAGCTCTCCCGCCCCACTGTACGTTCTGCCCTCTGACGTCTATTCTAACTCTTCTCAGCGCCTGAAGCAACCTGGGCCGTGACACTCTCCTCCACCCGATCCCATGAAACCCACAGTGCGTTTGTACTGTGGATTAACTGAATTGTTTCTCCTCCTCACACCCCAGATTCATGGGCTGAACCCCTTACTGCCAATTTGATTATTTGGAAATGGAGCCTTTAAGGGGGTAAGGTAAAATGAGGCCATAAGGGAGGGACCCTAATCCAACAGGACTGGTGCCTTACGAGAAGGAGGTTACCAGGAACAAGCACACACAGAAGGGCCACGTGAGGACCCAGGGAGAAAGCTGCTATCTGCGAGCCTGAACGAGAAGTCTTACCAGAAACCAGCACCCCCCACGCCTTGATCTTAGACTTCCAGCCTTCAGAAGTGTGAGAAAATAAATACTGTTTTATTGTTTTTTTTTTTAAGTCACCTCACCTGTGCTATTCTGTGACGGCAGCTTGTGCAAACGAATACATCCAGGATATAGTTCCCCTTCCTATATTTCTTCCACCTTCTTGCGTAAGTGAAATGTAGTTTTTCCTGAGATTGCTTTCAGTTACCAGTGCCTCCTTTTGCCATTTCTTGAAAAGAAGTACTTTTCCCACCTTCCTCCTTGCTGCTGAGCTCACAACATTCTGAAACAGTCTTCGTTTGAAGTAAAGTTTGTCCATGTAGTTGATGCCGTTAGTGAACCTAATTGACATCATTGAAATTATCCACAGAATTTCCTCCAGTCTTTTTTATTAACATTAGAGTTTTTCAATTGATTTTATTCTCTCCAGCAATTTGTGAGTCACCCATTTCCTCAAGCCTTTCATTCTGCTTTAGCCCATGTCACAATGTTCCTGTTTAATGTGAAGACCCTGCATTCTGAGCAAAGGAAGAAGGTGATGGTTTCAGAGTATTTCCCTAATCCTCAATATGCCTCCCTTCAAGAGGGAGTTTAAATTCCACCTTTTGCATGTGGGCTGACTTAGTGATTTGTTTCTAAGAAACAGAAAATGGAGAAAATGATAGTGCAGAAAGTAACTTCTGAGGCTAGGTCATACAGAGCATCACATTTTCTTCTCTGTTCTCTCTATTATCCCTCACTCTGAGGGGAGGGCAGCTGACACGTTGTGTTGTTGTGCGTACACTTACGGAGCCCTGTGGAGAGGCCCTCATGATAAGAAACTGAGGCTTTCTCTCCACAGACAGTAAGGAATTGAAGTCTCCTGACAATGGATTGTCAGTGAGCTACCTTGGAAGCAGATGTGACAGCCCCAGTTACACCATCAGATGACCACAGCTTCTGGCCAAAATCTTGACCACAACCTCACGAAAGTCCCTGAGACAAACCCACTGAGACCCATCCTGACTGATAGGAAATTGTGACAATAACTATTTGTTGTTTTAAGTTGCTAAGTTTTGGGGTAATAAGTACACAGCAATAAATAGCTGCAACAAGGTCCAGAAACATGGGAGCAAGGAGCTGAGCTAGCATGGGAGGTGTGGTGATTTCTCAAAGAGATGATTGTCACTTGGACTCAGGTTATGTTAGCGAATCAGACGCTGAAGGGAGGAAGAAAAGGGAGGCCCCCGAGGTGACCTCTCAGCTTTGACTTGAGTACTAGTGTTCCAGTTACTGCAATAAGAAGGATGAGGGGATCTGAGCAAAGAGAAACTTAAAAAAATTAGTAAACCTCATTGACATCACATCAGACGGTGATGATAAAAAAGCAGTTGAACAAGAAAGGTCAGTGAAATCAGGGCTGGAGATATAAATTTGGAGTCTCATGCAAATGGTTGTGGGTTTTGATAAATAGACCATATCAGGTCACTTATACATAGAAAGGGGTCTAGAACCAAGTTTTATGTCACTCCAACATTTGGAAATCAGGTGGAGGAGAGGATCTATCAAAGAAAACTGAAAAATATTGTCCAGAGAAGTGGGAAGAAAATCGGAACATGGTATCCTGCAATTCATGTACTGAGAATGTCTCAAAGGGAAAGCATTTACTTCTTTTGAGTACGAACATGAAAATAGGCACTAGAATTGGCAACAGGCTTGCAGCGCCCTTGACCCCCACTAGAGCTGGCTGCTCTCATTGGAGAAATATGAATGGAAGGCAGGCAGAGGTGGATTAATGGCTGATTTTCAAGCATTTTACCACTTTCTTATTGTATGGATTACATTTTAGCTCTATTTGAGGCATTTATTTGTTTATACCATTCCCCAAATTGGATTATATGCCCTTTGTGCCCAAACTTTGTCTTGGTTTCCTCAGAAGCTCATAGCAGAAAGCCTTCAACTTAAGAGTTGGACAAAAAATATTTATTGAATTCAATTACAGACTCTTGCACATCTATGAAGGAACTGCTGAACAAAGAAGAAACAAAACTGTATAGGGCATTAAAAAAAAATCCTGTTAAGGATTACAAGCATTTGAGAAAGACTTTTACTATGGAGATTCCTTCTCCTGTCAAAAGTTCTTTCAAAATCCTACCCTGTCTAAAGGAATTTTTACATTTATAAAATCAAAATCAACAAAATATGTTGGATGTGCAAAAACTGTAAGGTGGCATCTGATGGCTGATTTGCTTAGTACTCCTAAGATTTGTCCCTTTTGCAAATAAAACGAAACAAAAATGACGAAGCAGAACAAAACAAAACAAAACAAAACAAAGCCCAGTTAAAATTCTGGCTGTTGCCAAATTGTTGAAGTTTTAAAAGGAAGAATAAGGTGATAAAAATTACAATGTGAATGAAACAGTTCACAATTATTGTTTCCCAAGTAACTAAGAGCTTTCAGCTCATACTTTAGAAGAAACATTTTACCTTTAAGAATATAATCAGTCAAGTGGTGGGTGTCATTTTAGAGAATGCTTTACTAACTGGATTTTTAATATTCTACACGTGGAAAAGAGATGCTTTGAGTTTCTTTCCAAGTCAGCACTGTGCAAACTCGAGAAGATTAAATGTAGTATTTTCTAACTTTATTAAATATTCAGAAACTTTCCTTCTATTGTCTCTATATCAAGGGCAAGTCCTGTAAACTTTGCTCTAAAAGCTCTGAATTAACTAATAATCTATGAAAATGACCATTTCTTTCTCTAACTAGAAAACAAAGATTACAAAAAAAGCACATAAAGGAGGAGGAGGACAGCTCATACTTGCCTGTTCATGAAAGTTTCAGGTATTTTTTCAGATTTTGTTTCTGTTTATCCTCTTCACTTATTGCACCCCAACCCTTTCCCCATGCTGACCACTGGTTACTTCTCAGAGTCTATGAGTCTATTGCTGTTTAGTTCATTTTATTTTGTTTTATTTTTAGAGTCTACATAAAAGTGAAAACTTATGGTATTTGTCTTTCTCCGCCTGGCTTGTTTAACTTCACATAATACCATTTAGGTCCATCCATGTTGTTGCAAATGACAAGACTTCTTTCTTTTTATGGCTGAATGATATTCCATTATATATATCACCTCCTCTTCATCCATTCATGTAATGGTGGACACTTTTGTTGCTTCCATATCTTGATTGTTGTAAATAATCTGGCAGTTAACAAAGGAGTGTGTATATCTTTTCAAATCAGAGATTCTGTTTTCGTGATGAATCCCTACAAGTAGAATTACTGGGTCATATGATATCTTTATTTCTAGTTTTTTGAGGAAACTGAATGTGCAACAGCCTTCCACAGTGGCTGCACCAATTCTCATTCCCACAACAGTGTAGGAAGGTTCCCTTTTCTCCACATCCTTACCAACACTTCTTATTCCTTGTCTTTTGGATACTGGCCATTCTGACTGTGTGAGGTAATAAATCATTGTGGTTTTGGTTTGCATTTACGTGATGATTAGTGATGTGGACCATCTTTTCATGTGCCTATTTGCCATCTATTTGTCTTTCTTGGAAAAATGTCTATTCATGTCCTCTGCCCATTTTTTGGCTGGGTTATTTGTTGTTTTGGCGTTGAGTTGTGTGAGTTCTTTATATAATTTGGATGTTAGTCCTTATCAGATATATCATTTATAAATATATTCTCCCTTAAAGTAGGTTGTCCTTTTGTTTTATTCATGTTGCCCTTGCTGTACAGATTTTTAGTTTGATGCAGCCCCACTTGCTTGCTTTTGCTTTTGTTTCCCTTGCCCAAGGAAACATGTCCAAAAAAAATTACTCATGCTTATGTTCAAGAGATTTTTGCCTGTGTTTTCTTCTTAGTGTTTTTTTTTTATGTTTTCAGATCTTATATTCAGGTCTTTAATCCATTTTGAATTTACTTTTGTGTATGGTGTTAGACAGTAATCCAGTTTCATTCTCTTACATGTAACTGTCCAGTTTCCTCAACACCATTTATTGAATAGACTGTTACCCACTATTTATTCTTAGCCCCTTTGCCATATATTGATTGACTATATAATTTCTGGTTCTGTGTTCTGTTCCATTGATCTGTGGGTCTGTTCTTGTGCCAGGTGCCAATACCATACTGTTTTAATCATTGTATCTTTGTAGTATGGCTTCAAATCAGGGAGCATGATATCCCCAGCTTTGTTCATTCTGAAGATTGCTTTGGCTATTGGGAGTCTTTTGTGGTTCTCTATAAATTTTAGGATTATTTTCTCTAGTTCATTGAAAAATGCCGTTGGTATTTTGGTAGGGATTGCATTGAATCTGTAAATTGCTTTGGGCAGGAGGTGCATTTTGACAATATTAATTCTTCCTATCCATGAGCATGGGATAGATTTCCATTTATTCGTGTCCTCTTTAATTCTTCTTATGAGCGTCTTATAGTTTTCAGAGTGTAGGTCTTTCGCCTCCTTGGTTAGGTTTATTCCTAGGTATTTTATTCTTTGTGATGCAGTTGTAAATGGAATTGTTTTTTTGATTTCTTTCCTACATTATTAGTCTATAGGAATGCACAGATTTCTGTGTATTGATTTTGTCCTGCGACTTTGCTGAATCCAGTTATTAGTTCTAATAGCTTTTTGGTGGAGCCTTTAGGGTTTTCTATATATAGTATATCATCTGCAAATAGTGACAGTTTTACTTCTTCCTAACCAATTTAGATACCTTTTATTTATTTTTGTTGTGTGATTGCTGTGACTAGGACTTCCAATTCTATGTTGAATAAAAATCATGAAACTGGGCATCCTTGTCTTGTTCCTGATCTTACAGAAAAAGCTTTCAGCTTTTCACCATTGAGTATGATGTTAGCTGTGGGTTTGTCATATAGACCCTTTATTAGGTTGAATTGTGTTCCCTCCACACTCATTTTTTTGGGAGTTTTTATTATGACTGCATGTTGAATTTTGTCAAATGGTTTTTTAGCATCTATTAAGATGATCTTATGGTTTTTATCCTTCCTTTTGTTAATGTGGTATATCACATGAATTGATTTATAAATATTTTATCAACCTTGCACCCCTGGAATAAATCCCACTTGGTTGTGATGGATAATCCTTTTGATATGCTTTTGAATTCAGTTTGCTAATATTTTGTTAGGGATTTTTGTATCTGTGTTCACTAGGGATATAGGTCTGTATTTCTCTTCTTTGTATTATCTTTGTCTGTTTTGGTGTTAAAGTGATGATGGCCTCATGGAATATGTTTGGAAGTATTACCTTCTTTCTGGAATTTTTCTATGTTTTTGGAATATTTTAAGAAGGCTAGGTATTAGCTCTTTTTAAATGTTTGAGAATTTTTTAAAGTTTAGGCACAAAATGTATAGTTAAGTTTGTCCAAATAAGGAACACACAATTGCTTTCTAACCTGGTATCCATTTGCTTATTTATCTTATGTAGAATCGCCCTTTCTTATTATACCATTTATTTTCTAGAACCTTGAAAAATTACAGTATATATAAAGATTCATTAGACAGATCAGGAATAAAACTTAGGAATATTTTTTCTGACTTTCTAGCTTTTGCACCATTGAAGATCAATTTAGCATGTGTGTGTGCTTGCATGTATATATGTGAATAAAATGCTATTTATAATATTATTATAATTTAGAAAAAGTATCTGTTCACTAGAGATGAAGTTTCTTATAAAAAAAAGGTGAATTCAGAGAAGCAATATGTGCTACCAAACAGAGAGCTTTGACCTTAGTCTCTACAACTCAGTGTGCTTCTCTGTAAAATGGGATAATAGAACCTACCATGCAATATGCTTACAGGATTAAATAAGATTTTTTTTAAGCACAGATGTGCTCACTGAATATTGCCTATTATTATTTCTATAATTTCCAATTTTTTATTTTTATTACTTTTAGTTATCTTTTGAATGTTAAAGGCAGTATCGATCCTTGTATATTAAAACTATTATTACTTTTTCTAGAGTCACTTACTAATCCTGTAGAACTGTTATCAGTGGCATGGTCCTGAATTTCTTACTTTCCTAATGCCTTTTAGGACAACAGATACAGAGTTACATTTTGGGAGTAGAATTAGTTAAAAACAATCATATAGTTACTGTGGCTTGCTGAGTGGTTATAGATAGGCAGAAAATGTCAATTATTGGACAATTATGGAAAAAGTATTAAGGAATATTTGGTATTAGCTTTCATTACTAATCTCATCTTCACAATTTCAAAAATGTGGTTTGGTGTTGTATTAGTTGTGTAACTTTTTGTATTTTCTAGAATTAGTCTCTTTTGTTTATTCTTATAGCAGAGCCAAAACTTTTAAATTTGTAATGATCTCTATGAACAAAACTGACCTAACACCTTAATGCAATAGGGTGTGTGTGTGCGTGTGTGTGTGTGTGTGTGTGTGTGTGTTTACTTGCTACTCATACATCTCATCACCCACTAGTTTGTTAATCCCTTGAAATCTGGATTCTGTTCTACTTCTTTACCAAAACTGCTTCATCAAGGGAAAATAATGATGGACTAATTATCTCATTGGATAGGTCATTCTTCATTTTTATATTGTTTGAACTCTGCGGAAACTGACATTGCTAATCCCTCGTCCTCGAAGCGTTCTCTTTTTCTTTTTCATCTCTGACATTGCCCTGCTCTTGTCGCTCAGATTGACAATCTGTTCTCTTATTAGTCTTAATTTATACTTTTCTTTCTATTCTGTTTATTATTTTCAAAATCCTTCTTAAAAATCTGTTGGAAGAAATTATTGGGTATAAATAAGTGAACCAAAATTGAGTTAAACCTTATGTTTTGTGTGGCCATAGTCTTTGCTATTAGCTTTTTGTCAATATTTATTAAACATCAACTCAATACCATTAACAAAAAATATAAATAAAAACTCTTTCTCTCATAAGCTTGTGTTCTACTAAAGGAATAGAAAATATTACAGAAATAAGGCAAGTGCTATTGCAGTGATATGAATGGGAAACTAACAAGAAAGTACTTAATTTTGCCTCAGATTTCAAGGATTTATTTCAAAGACTAAGTGGTAATCTGAGCTGAGTCTTGAATACTAAATAGTTCTTTGCCAGTCGTATAAATGGAAGAGGTATATTTCAGACAGAAGATCTGTATGTAAAAGGCATGAGGATTAGAGCTCCTAGTACATCATAGAAGATGGTGATATTCACAGTAGAAAGATAAACAATGGCCACATAAAGAAATTTCTTGAATGACGTAGTAAGAACATAGTGTGTTACTCTGTAATTGAGAGACATTGAGCTATTTTAAGCATATGAGTGACATAATCATGTTTGTACTCTTAAAGGACTGCTTATCCCTTGTAATCCAGGAAAAGCTAATTAAAGGCGAATTAGAAACTAAACCATTGGCACCGAGAATGGAGAGAATGGAGAAAAATGCTGGAGATATTTCAGGTCTGAGAATCTATAGGAGTCAGTGATTCAAGAGATGAAGGTGATGGGGAAGAACATAGAGAGTCTAGGTACCAAACTAGTCAATCAATAAGTGATGATTCAAAATAATAGTAATGTATAATGGAATAAAAGCTCAGATTTGAATGATATACTGAGCAAATAGAGTTTGAAAGTCCTTTGAAACCCTCAGTAACAAAATGTATAAAAATCACTGTGATGGTTAGTTTTATGTGTCCTCTTGGCTGGACCAAGGGATGTTCAGACAGCTGTAAAACATTATTTCTGAATGTGACTATGATGGTGTTTATAGAGGAGATTTTTTATAGAGTATTTGAGTAGGTAAACTTCTTAAAGAAGATCCCCTCAGCAGTGTGGGTGGTACATCCAATCCCATGAGGGGTCAAATAGAATTTAAAAAGGCAGAGAAAAGGTGAATTAGTTCTGCTTGATCAAGGAAATCATTTTATCCTGCCCCCAAACACTGGCACTTGGGCCATCACACTCGGAAGGGGACTTATGCAGCTGGTCCCTGGTTGTGAGGCCTCTAGGCTTGGACCTGGTCTACACCACTGGCTTTCCTAAGCCTCCTGCTGACAGATGGCAGATGGCGGGACGTCTCAACCTCCTGATCATGTGAGCCAATTCCTCGTAATAAATCTCACTCTATATACCTATATATGCCCTATTAGTTCTGTTTCCCTGGAGAACCCAGACCACACAGTCATTTTTTTCAGTTTCCTTCACATTCGTTATTTAATTGAGACTAAAAAACTTTGTGGATGTGGAAAATTATGATTTTGAATTGTGAAGAAGAGGTATAAGCTGGAGATTGGTATTTGAGTTATCAATGATACATTGATGGCAGTTAGACTGGTGGAAGTCGATGAGATTAATAGATTTCCAGATTTTCCAGTATTTAAGTGATGGACACAGATGTTTCTGTTACTCCAGATTTTTGTGAATACTGAGAATTTCTTAGGTTAGAGCTTACTTCATTCATGACAGTTTTAAAATTATTAACATAATAAATGCATATTTAAAATTTTACTTTATAGTCTAATAAGGCAGGTAATTGTATTGAAGACTACCTTGGAGACCTTGTAATCTTTTGTAGTCACTGGTGTGTCCTATTAGTTTTATACAGAAAGCTTAGGAGATACCTCTTTGCTTAGATTAGGATTCAATAAAAAATGATACTTGTAATTGAAGTATCATTGACACACAGTATCCTATTCATTTCAGGTGTACATCACAGTGATTTGACATTTTTATATATTGTGAAATGATCCCCATGATTGTAATTACTGTCACATCAAAGTTATTAGAATATTATTGACTACATATGCTGTACATTACATCCCCATGATATTAGAAAAATTATAATTAGAAAAATAAATGTTTAAAAAGAATAAAATTTCTAAAAGAAGCAATAAAGTGAGAAGATTGACTTTGGTTTACATTTTTGCAAGTCTTCTTCATGTCTGGCTTAATCGAAGGTGGCTGGATCATGTCTCCTTGCACGTTCAGTCTTTTGCGATTTCATGTCATGTAGCCTCTGGAAAGTATCCCATAAACAGACGAGACAATGAGAGTGAAAAAGGTAAAAACATTTTAATGTTATTAAAAAATTAACTTTGATTTTATAGACCCAAGAAAAGGTCTCAGGACCACTAGAAGTTCCCAGGCCACACTTTGATAGCTGTTGATATAGTTAAATTGCTAAGACAAGTAACATTAAGGTCGATCCTACCGGATTTCCAATTACATAGCCAATCAGTCCACTCATGATTTTAAATACGGTTTTTCTACTTCATGTAAAGAAGTTACATGGGGGCTTTTTTTTATAGAAAATTTGCGTCTGGGAAGAGTTTGCAACAATTTGCAAGAGCACCCAAGACCTTCAGACAAGAGGAGGAACTGAGAATCTAATATCCTCGGTCCACGTAGGGATACCTACTGAGGTAGACTAGAGTGGATTAAAGGAGTCCTGACCCAGTCTTAGTAGCAAGGAAGAACAAATATCCACTAAACAAAATGATCTGGAGGGGAAAAAAATAACACTGAAGCCCCAGCTTAAATATGTAAATGTGTATGGGGGAGGACCAGCTCCATTGGAGCTATGGGTGGGCCTAAAAGACTCTCAAGATTTGGCCACCTGGGCGTATGGCCATGTTTTAGAAAGGATTACTGAGCAAGCAGATGGGGAAATGGAGAATAAAAGTTGGAGACTGAAGTTTGGGACACTTGGTCATACAGGGATCTGGACAAGTAGAAGTTGCATTGCTGGGTGGACAGGCATATATGGCACTGTATGGAGTGGGTTTTGAAAAAAAAAATTGTCAGAGTCAGCAAATCTTTGATATTGTAAACTAGTCACCTCCCTTCACCTTTAACTAATCCTCCCCTGCCTTCCTTACTTCTGACTAAGTAAAACCAAAGCTTCTTAGATAATTAATTTTGGAAAGTAATTGTTAGCCCCAAGAAAGATATACTGGGTTCTTGGTAGATAGGGCTTAAAAATGTGACTTCCTAGGTATCTTAGATCATGGTGCTATAGGTTATATCATTCTGAAACAGAATCATTTACAAAATAAATTGGAAATAAACTAATATATCCTAAAGATAGAAACTTTAGGGGGAGTTTTCAATAACTGGAAACCAGGAATTATAATTCATGTTTATGTTGTGAAATGACTTTTTATAATGTTATCATTCTTATGATTGAAAAGTATAGAATTTTTCTTCAGTGTACTGAAACAATTATAAGAACTATTATAATGAAAAATTTTGTCATGAGAATAAAAAAGTAACATGATACTGTGTATTCATATTTGATGATTTTTAATTCTAGTTACCTAACTTTTAGCCCCACAATTCATTGTGGTAATACTGTTATGTACAAACCTCTTTTGCCTGTATCCTGGAAAATTACACTTGGGTGTGAATGGATAGACCTTGACTATGTACAAAAAAACAAACTTTTGTGAAATCAGTCTGTGGCATAGAAAAAAAAAAGTAGAGTGAATGGTGTGCATTTATTTTGGATCAAAAAACATGGTAGAAGATATTTATCAGGGGCCAGACAAATCTCAGTGGCCAAAAGCAATATTTGGATATAGCTCCTTGATTTGAGAAACTTAAATTTTATATTGTTTAATATCTATTTCTATACCTATGTAATATACTCATGTCTATATGTAATCTATAACTACATATATAATATGTATCTATCAAATACATGTTATATATAGTATAGATACTAAGCATATATTATAAACATACACATGATTATATTATCTATAGTTATCTATAGGTTAATCTTATTCATTTTCATTAATTTCTGGATTTAGTAATCATGTAGTGTGTATAGTATCTCCATTGGGGAAAGATTAGCTTTCTTCATTTTAACTCAGTAGTGTAAATGTAATAAAGTTTGTAAAACTTCTTTAAGTGGTAAAACTTAGATGAAGAGAAATTGATTTTACCAGTCTCAGAAGAAGCTAAAGTAATTGTCAACTCTGCATGGAACCAGCAGACCCTGGACTCTAGATGTCCCTGCTTGGCTGGCCCTTGAGGATATACTTATTAATGGAAGAGACTTTTCCTCTCTCTAGAGACCACAGTTCTGTGAACACCACTTGTTAATTGCAGCAAAACTAGTGTGTGAAACTTGAATACATACATAATTAACAGCATCTGCTAAGTTTAAAGTGCTGTAGAAAAGAAGAAAAATTGTTATCTGCCAATGTATAATTCCTATGGACTATTAAAATAAGCTTAATGGTCATTGAGAATAATCCAGGTTTAATACTCTCTTAGTCATTATTTCCTCTGAACTTTGTTTTATAACTAAACACATAATACATGATTAAACATTTTGTAAGATATTTAAATTTCTCAGACATTTATAGAATCATTTAGAATTCCCCATTAACAACATACTCACACGATGCCACTGTGATACTCAGACATCTAAGAGTACAGTGACTCTAAATATTTGCATGCATTTGCTGTACAAAAAGAAAGAAATTAATTAGAGTCTGCATTTTGTTGTTCCACAGCCATTTTTGTTTGTTTGTTTAATATGTTTCATTGGAGATCATGCCGTATTGACACATATGGAACTCCTTCATTCTTTTGGGCTCTATTGTGGACGTACCATCAACTCATGGACGTTTACATTCTTTCTGTTTTCTTTTTGTACAAATAATGCCTTAGTGAATGTCCTTCTGCATTTATCCTTGTACTTTATACACATATTTTACCAGAGTAAATTTCTAAACATGGAAATTTTGGATCTAGAAGCTTTATGAGCTCTGAGACTTCATTACTGGAAGCCTTTGCCCTTCTCATGTCTTTGTTTCATTATTTAAGGAAAAAAAAGCAGAATGGGTATAACAGGAATGAAATATTTCCAGTGGAAAAATATATAATGTCCTTAACATTCAAAGTAAAAATAGATGTACGTCCTTGGAATTGTAAAAACTGAAATTCTTTAGCATTTATTTTAGGTACCTTGTCTTAAAAATCATCCCATAATATTAATTTCTTCTTTTTAAATTTTCATTTAAAAATACAGGTGAGTTTAATTTTTCTTTGTTTTTCTTTTCCCCTCTTTAAGGTTTGTTATATAAGTTGAGGTTTCTACTTGTGAATTGAGAAGTACTTTTTAGAAGACAGATTCTGTGTCGGGACCAATGGAGGTTTTACATACCAAATAAACATGTTTTTCAAATGTGTTCCTTTACCAAGTCTACAATAACTAAACAGCTACTTCTTGCCATCCATCAGGCTCTGTCCTTGACTCTGGAGATAGATGTTAAGTCTTTCTGAATTTGTGGAGAGGTAGAATCAGTAACAAAAGTGCATGAAAACTGCTATAATATCAATGATCCTGGATTAGAGGGGGCACAGAGAAGGGTCACTTAATCAGGTTCATCCTCATTACATTTTGAAAGTTGTGGCACTTTGGAGTTTGCCCAGAGTTTGTTGTATTTATTTTAATGCTAACAGGAAAAAGAAAATGATGAAATAAAAAATACACTCCAGTTTTCCCTGCTTCCTCTCAGTTTCTTACACATACCTGGAGATCTATTGGTCTGCTTGCATTGAGGTAGATTGATAATAATACCTTCTTCATAGAACCTGAATTCTAAGGACTTTCTGTCCATGGTTGCTAATATGAAAAAAAAATGATCAGACATTCTATGTGGCTAAGCATGGATACTGGGCTTACAGAGAAAAAGTGGCTACTTACTGGACCCACAAACCAATATTTTAGCAGGATATTTCCATTCTACTATGATACATCGGTCTGTGAATTCAGTCAACACGATATATACCTTGTATGCAAATTTTTCTAACATTTTAATTATTTAACATGAATCATTTTATTTTCATTTCATTCTTATGGGAGTGCATGGTCTTATCACAGGGAAAAATAGAAAGACAGCTATGTGATTTTTTTTTTTCCCCAACTCCCTGGTAAAACCCAAGCTCCATTAACAGAATGAATAAAAGCTACTCGGCAACATTTAGACTTACAGACCTGTTCAATTTGCTTCTGTTATAAATTTGGCATTTTTTCTTCAATATGCATATTTACTGGTTCATTTCTGTTATTTCCTTCTTTTGACATCATTTTTTCCCTCACTGGCATGTGGTCTACCTTATTATTTTGTTCATTTATTCATTCTTTCATTAATTCTTCCATCTATCCAGCCATACTAAATCTTAACTATTATGCCAGAAACAGGCAGTGCTAAAATCTATATGACATTGTTCCAGTCTTTAAACAGTTCCCAATTAATGAAGGAAAATAAATAAATAAAACTTCCTTTTCCCCCATTTCTTTCCTTTTAAATATTTTTTTCTTAATATTATTCAATCTCATGTCATTTTGATCCATTTCAGATTAACTCAGTGAATCAGAAACAAAAGAAGGCATTTCTAATATCCAAGGCCTAGGCTCTTTAGAATTAAGCTCAGATAAAGCGCACACATTCCTTGGTAATGGTGTCTAAGTATTGCCTCTGGATAGTTCCAGGCCTTCAAGGGTTCTAAGGGCACCTCTTCACTTGATACTTGAAACTAAGTTCCTAATAAACTGAGTTTGTATTCTTCATTCCACAGGAAGATCTGTATCTCCTAATATCTCCAGATTTTTCATAGTGACCAAATTTCTGCTGATTACCTTTAACTCTTATTTGTTACTGTCCTGTGTTTTTGAACCTCTCTGTGCATCTTGCCTCCCACGGTTGACTGCTCCACTCTTTTTGTCTTCTCATGCCTGGATTTCTAAAAGCACCTTCACCACCACGCAGTTTTGCACAACCACCTTTTGCTGAAGGCAGAGGACAGCAACTACCACCATGAAATTTGATATTCTCCATTGGAGTCCCAAAGTTCTGCTCCTGTACCTGTGGAGGAATGTCTTGCTTGCTTGCCCTCACATTATGGGCCTTTCTTCTTCCCCTTTATGGCCTCACACATTTCCTTCTCTTCAAAATTCAACTTCCTACCAACTTCCCCACTTTCAAGCTGATAGAGGCCAACCACCATGTTATTATGAAGCATACTTTAGTTCTCTGTTACAATCTGCTCATCCTAGACCATACCTAGTGTCCTTAGCCTATACAAACAAAAATGGCCTATCTAGATGTTCTTTTAAGCAAAATAACCATCTACTTCTCAGACGAATGATGTTAGGAATATTAAGAAACTTTCCAGGAATGTTACAGTTTATTTCTATTTGTTATTTTATTTTCCTGTTATAGTATTAGTACACTCTAGCAGATTTAAAAAGTCCTTAAAAGCTAAAGACATACTGAGTTATAAAAATTACAATGAAGAATAATACAAATACAAAATCATGGTGTGGTTCTTTTAATGCTAATAAAAATATTGATAAATGCAAGCTCCAAATGACTTATAGAAACAACCTTTGGTTTCCAACGTTTTGTTTCTTAGAAATTATGTATATTTACAATTATATTATTATATTTGAAATCTTACAATTATGTATATTTAATTGCATATATTTAATTGTGTTTATTATGTACAGTTGTTTTGTTTACTCAGACATATTTGCATAGAAGCCAAAATGATGTCACAACACATAACACAGACACAGAGGCACAGACATCCCACTATGTGGAAGTAGTAAACTGTTCTTCTTAAGGTTTAAGATTCTTCTAAGAGTCTACAAATGTTTATCATTTAAAAACTGTTCAAATTTATTTAAAAATGAATTATCAATCTTATATTATGGATCTTCAAAAAACACTAAAACAGTGGTTTTCAAATGTCAGTATGATAGGAATCACCTAGGAGGCTTGTTAAGTGCAGATTCCCCCACCCCAAACAAGAGAATCTATGTATGTTGTCTGATCTGGGGCATGGAATTCACATTTGTGTAAGCCCCCTAGATGGATTCCAACAAATCTGGCCAAAAGACTTTCCTGGGGACGGGTAGATAATTCAAATGGTTTCCAGTATATGATGACACATGTTACTTAAAGTCCAGCCACCACATGTGGTATCTTAAGACTTTGTTGATATTTTCTTGAAAACATAATAACTCATTTAATGAACATAAACACCAGGTTCTAGGATTTCGTATTGAGGTAATAATTACATATTTTTAAAACCTACTACAGTATACGTAACAATGTTTTCTAATACGTGTATAGTGCTTTAAATGAAAAACCACTTCACTGTATATCTTTTAATTCACTTCATCCCAAACAGTGGGGTTGGTACAGGAATTGGAGACAAGTGGTCAGTGAGTCCAGGGGAGTACTACTAGAAATCAAATTGCTCTAAAGTTACCTTGCAGTCTTATTTAAAAACTCACATAACACTTTTAGTAGATATAAATCTCTTCAGAAAAAAAGTTAACCTTTGAAAAGTCAGGGTCTCTGTGCTAGGTTGGGATTTATTCATCACAATTTGTGCAAAATAGGCAGATTTGGAAAACCTGCCATTACTGCAATGTTATAGTTAAAGCATCACTTGAGAAAGTGAGATTGAAAATGTCCAGCTGTTTCTATTAAAGCTCCTACTGCTTTAACTCAAGTCTTTCCATCAGGTCAACCTCCACTTATCCCTCAAATTTCACTCTATTTATATTTTTTCATAGATTTCTATGGCCCCCTTAGTTTAAATAAGCTCCGCTTTTTATTTATTTATTTATTTATTTATTTATTTGAATAATTTATTTTGGTATCATTAATCTACAATTACATGTGCAATATTACGGTTATTAAACTACCCCCTTCATCAGGTCTCCCCCATTACAGTCACTGTCTATCAGCATAGTGAGATGCTATAGAATCACTACTTGTCTTCTCTGAGTTGTACAGCCCTCCCCGTGCCCCCCATACATTACATCTGCTAATTGTAATACCCCTTTCTCCCCCTTGTCCCTCCCTTCCCACCCATCCTCCCCAGTCCCTTTCCCTTTGGTAACTATTAGTCCATTCTTGGCTTCTGTAAGTCTGCTGCTGTTTTGTTCCTTCAGTTTTTTCTTTGTTTTTATACTCCACATATGAGTGAAATCATTTGATACTTGTCTTTTTCGGCTTGGCTTATTTCACTGAGCATAATACCCTCTAGCTCCATCCATGTTGTTGCAAATGGTAGGATTTGTTTTCTTCTTGTGGCTGAATAATATTCCATTGTGTACATGTACCACCTGTTCTTTATCCATTCATCTACTGATGGACACTTAGGTTGCTTCCATTTCTTGGCTATTGTAAATAGTTCTGTGATAAACATAGGGGTGCATATGTTTTTTTCAAATTGGGATCCTGTATTCTTAGGGTAAATTCCTAGGAGTGGGATTCCTGGGTCAAGTGGTATTTCTATTTTGAGTTTTTTGAGGAACCTCCATACTGCTTTCCACAATGGTTGAACTAATTTGCATTCCCACCAGCAGTCTAGGAGGGTTCCCTTTTCTCCACATCCTCGACAACATTTGTTGTTGTTTGTATTTTGGATGTTAGCCATCCTCACTGGTGTGAGGAGATATCTCATTGTGGTTTTAATCTGCATTTCTCTGATGATTAGTGATGTGGAGCATCTTTTCATGTGCCTGTTGGCCATCTGAATTTCTTCTTTGGAGAAGTGTCTATTCATGTCCTCTCCCATTTCTTAATTGGATTATTTGCTTTCTGTTTGTTGAGGTGCGTGAGTTCTTTATATATTTTGGATGTCAACCCCTTATCGGATAGGTCATTTATGAATATATTCTCCCATACTGTAGGATGTCTTTTTGTTCTACTGATGGTGTTCTTTGCTGTTCAAAAGGTTTTCAGCTTGATATAGTCCCACTTGTTCATTTTTGCTTTTGTTTCCCTTGCTGGGGAGATATGTTCATAAAGAAGTCACTCATGTTTATGTCCAAGAGATTTTTGCCTATGTCTTTTTCTAAGACTTTTATGGTTTCATGACTTACATTCAGATCTTTTATCCACCTTGAGTTTACCTTTGTATATGGGGCTAGACAGTAGTCCAGGTTCATTCTCTTACATGTAGCTGTCCAGTTTTTCCAACACCAGCTGCTGACGAGGCCGTCATCTCCCCATTGTATATCCAAGGCTCCTTTATCAAATATTAATTGACTGTATATGTTTGGGTTAATGTTTGGATTTTCTATTCTGTTCCACTGGTCTGTGGGTCTGTTTTACTGCCAATGCCAAATTGTCTTGATTACTGTGGCTTTGTAGTAGAGCTTGAAGTCAGGGAGCATAAGTCCCCTGTTTTATTCCTCCTTCTCAGGACTGCTTTGGCTATTCAGGGTCTTTTGTGGTTCCATATGCATTTTAGAATTATTTGTTCCAGTTCATTGAAGAAAGCTGTTGGTATTTTGATAGGGATTGCATTGAATCTGTAGATTGCTTTAGGTAGTATAGCCATTTTGACAATATTTATTCTTCCTAGCCAAGAGCATGGGATGAATTTCCATTTGTTAGTGTCCTCTTTAATTTCTCTTAGGAGTGTCTTGTAGTTTTCAGAGTATAGGTCTTTCACTTCCTTCGTTAGGTTTATTCCTAGGTATTTTATTCTTTTTGATGCAATTGTGAATGGAATTCTTTTTCTGATTTCTTTCTGTTAGTTCATCGTTAGTGTATAGGAAAGCAACAGATTTCTGTGTGTAAATTTTGTATCCTGCAACGTTGCTGAATTCAGATATTAGTTCTAGTAGTTTTGGAGTGGAGTCTTTAGGGTTTTTTATGTACAATATCATGTCATCTGCAAATAGTGACAATTTGACTTCTTCTTTACCAATCTGGATGCCTTGTATTTCTTTGTTTTGTCTGATTGCCATGGCTAGGACCTCCAGCACTATGTTGAATAACAGGGAGAGAGTGGGCATCCCTGTCTTGTTCCCTATCTTTGATGAAAAGCTTTCAGCTTCTCGCTGTTAAGTATGATGTTAGCTGTGGGTTTGACATATATGGCCTTTATGATGTTGAGGTACTTGCCCTCTATACTCATTTTGTTGAGAGTTTTAATCATGAATGGATGCTGAATTTTGTCAAATGCTTTTTCGGCATCTGTGGAGATGATCATGTGGTTTTTGTTCTTTTTGTTGATGTGGTGGATGATGTTGATGGATTTTTGAATGTTGTACCATCCTTGCATCCCTGGAATGAATCCCACTTGATCATGGTGTATGATCCTCTTGATGTATTTTTGAATTCGGTTTGCTAATATTTTGTTGAGTATTTTTGCATCTACATTCATCAGGGATATAGGTCTGTAATTTTCTTTTTTGGTGAGGTCTTTGCCCAGTTTTGGTATTAGAGTGATGCTGGCTTCATAGAATGAGTTTGGAAGTATTCCCTCCTCTTCTATTTTTTGGAAAACTTTAAGGAGAATGGGTGTTATTTCTTCCCTATATGTGTGCTAGAATTCAGAGGTGAATCCATCTGGTCGGGGGTTTTGTTCTTGGGTAGTTTTTTGACTACCAATTCAATTTCGTTGCTGGTGATTGGGCTGTTTAGTTTTTCTCTTTCTTGCTTGGTCAATCTTGGAAGGTTGTATTTTTCCAAGAAGTTGTCCATTTCTTGTAGGTTTTCCAGCTTTTTAGCATATAGATTCTCATAATATTCTCTTATAATTCTTTGTATTTCTGTGGGGTCCATCATAGTTTTTCTTTCTCATTTCTGATTCTGTTTATGTGTGTAGATTCTCTTTTTCTCTTAATGAGTCTGGCTAGGGGTTTATCTATTTTGTCTTTATATTATTTATTTCTTCTCTGCTCTTTATTATGTCCCTCGTTCTGGTGACTTTGGGCCTCATTTGTTCTTCTTTTGCCAATTTCAGTAAGTGTGTCCTTAGACTATTCATTTGGAAATGTTCTTCCTTCTTTAAATAGGCCTGGATTGCAATATACTTTCCTCTTAGAACTGCCTTTGCTATGTCCCACAGATGTTGTGGCTTTGTGTTGTTGTTGTCATTTGTCTCCATATATTCTTGATTTCTGTTTTAATTTGTTCATTAACCCATTGATTAATTGGGAGAATGTTGTTAAGTCTCAATGTATTTGTGAGTCTTTTTGTTTTCTTTCTAAAATTTATTTCTAGTTTTATACCTTTGTGATCTGAGAAGGTGGTTGGTAGAATTTCAATATTTTTGAGGTTTTTTTGTGGCCTACTATGTGGTATATTCTGGAAAATGTTCCATGTGCCCTTGAGAAGAATGTGTATCCTGTTGCTTTTGGGTGTAGCGTTCTGTAGATATCTGTTAGGTCCATCTGTTCTAGTGTGTTGTTCAGTGCCTCTGTGTCTTTACTATTTTCTGTCTGGTTGATCTATCCTTTGGAGTGAGTGGTCTGTTGAAGTCTCCTAAAATGAATGCATTGCTTTCTATTTCCTCCTTTAATTCTGTTAGTATTTGTTTCACATATGTCGGCACTCCTGTCTTGGGTGCATATATATTTAAAATGGTTACATCTTCTTGTTGTACTGACCCCTTTATCATTATGTAATGTCCTTCTTCATCTCTTACTACTTTCTTCATTTTGAAGTATATTTTGTCTGATACAAGTACTGCAACACCTGCTTTTTTCTCCTTGCTGTTTGCATGAAATATCTTTTTCCATCCCTTCACTTTTAGTCTGTGTATATCTTTGGGTTTGAGGTGAGTCTCCTGTAAGCAGCATATAGATGGGTCTTGTTTATTTATCCATTCTATTACTCTGTGTATTTTGATTGGTGCATTCAGTCCATTTACATTTAGGGTGATTATTGATAGATATGTACTTATTGCCATTGCTGGCTTTAGATTCGTGGTTGCCAAAGGTTCAAGGGTAGCTTCTTTACTATCTAACTGTCTAACTTAACTTTCTTGTTAAGTTATTGTAAACACAGCCTGATGATTCTTTATTTCTCCCCCTTCTTATTCTTCCTCCTCCATTCTTTATATACTAGGTGTTTTATTCTTTGCCTTTAGTTAGTATTTGGATGGTCTGCTTTTTTTGCTATGATTTTATTTTGTCTAGTGACTTCTTTTTAGCCTTAGGAGGGCTTCCATCTAGAGGAGACCCTTTAAGATATCCTGTAGAGGTGGTTTATGAGAGGCAAACTCTCTCAACTTTCGCTTGTCTGGAAATTGTTTAATCCCTCCATCATATTTAAGTGATAATCGTGCTGGATGCAGTATTCTTGGTTCAAGGCCCTTCTGTTTCATTATGTTAAATATATCATGCCATTCTCTTCTGGCCTGTAAGGTTTCTGTTGAGAAGTCTGATGATAGTCTGATGAATTTTCCTTTGTAGGTGATCTTTTTTCTCTCTCTAGCTGCCTTTAATACTCTGTCCTTATCTTTGATCTTTGCCATTTTAATTATTATGTGTCTTGGTGTTGTCTTCCTTGGGTCCCTTGTGTTGGGAGATCTGTGGGCTTCCATGGACTGTGAGATTATTTCCTTCCCCAACATGGGGAAGTTTTCAGCAATTATTTCTTCAAAGACACTTTCTATCCCTTTTTCTCTCTCTTCTTCCTCTGGTACTCCTATAATGTGAATATTGTTCCATTTGGATTGGTCACACAGTTCTCTTAATATTCTTTCATTCCTAAAGATCCTTTTATCTCTCCCTCAGCTTCTCTGTATTCCTGTTCTCTGATTTCTATTCCATTAACAACCTCTTGCATCTCATCCAGTCTGCTGCTAAGCCTGTTGATGGCTTGTCTCATTTCTGCATTGTCTTTCCTCACTTCCCTCACTTCCTCCCTCAGCTCTTGCCTATTTCTCTGTAGATCCATCAGTATGGTTATGACTTTTGTTCTGAATTCTTTTTCAGGAAGGTTGTGGATTTCCATCCCTTCAGGTTCCCTCTCTGGTGTTGTCTGGGTCTGGGTAAGTTTTGTTTGTACCATATTCCTCTGTCTTTTCATGGCGATAGAAATGGGTTGCTGGTAGGTGCCACGTATGTCAGCTGGGCTCTTTAAGACTTTTAAAAAGAAAAAAAAAAAAAGAAGGAAAACAGAAAAAAAAAGAATAAAGGAAAGAAAAAAAAAAACGCCCACCGGGAGTAAATTCTGTGGGGATGCTGTAGGTGGCGCTGTTGCTACACTATTCCGCAGCCATGGCTGCACCACTCCGCAGGGCCCTTTGTAGCTCTGGCTGGGGCGGAAACGAATGGGAGGCTGTTGATCTCTGTGGGAAGTCTCAGTGCAGCAATTTTTTCCCAGTCTCCAGCCAAGGTGTCCAAAATTCCCCAGGATTCCCAGCCTGCTGGGCTGAGTGTGCTGGGACGATTCTGCTCCTCCATTGGGCCCCTGTCTCTTTAAGACCAATAAAAAAAGTGTGCGCTTTTCTTTTGTCTCGGGGAGCCAGCTTTGAGGACCCAGGTGGTTCCCAAGCTTAGATCCTGCACTCTCGGTCTCTCCAATCTCTGATACACTAAACGATGTGTGTCAGAGCGCCTTGCGCAGATCACCAGGGCTGGTTATTTCGCAGGCCAGTACTCCCACTCCCTCCCTGCTCTGAATACTCTCCTCCCACCGGTGCGCTGGGGTGGGGGAGTGCTTGGGTCCTGCCGGGTCGCGGCTCCGTATCTTACCCGCCTCGCAGGGTGCCTAGTCCTCTCAGGTGCAGATGCAGGCTGGGTGCTGTCCTGTATCTTCTGGTCTCTCTTTCAGGAATAGTTGTATTTGTTGTATTTTCATAAATATATATGGTTTGGGGAGGAGATTTCCGCCACCCTGCTCACGCTGCCATCTTCCCGGAAGTCATGCTCCCCTTTTTAATCCTTGCTTCTATTACACTGGTAATTATGTAATTTTTGTGTGACTAATTATTTAATGTCTGTGTCCCTAGTGGACTGTGAGTTTCTCAAAGGCAGGAATTCTGTTTTGTTAACTACTGTCAAATTAAAACCCTAGCCTTGGGTCTGGCACAAGGAGGCACCTGATACATACTTGTTGAATGAGTGAATGAGTGAACAAAGCAGGAAGATGTCTGAATGGAAGAGGTCCCAGTGTTTCATATCAACAAGCATCAAAGTATATTAGAAAACTGTCTTTGTTGGATGGGAGGCGGGTTGATCTTAAAAGAACAATGCTGGCAAGTCCCACTCAATTCACTGCATGAACGTAGGTGGAGAGAATTTGAGACTGCAAAGTTGGCTGAAAAATGCTGACTGAGAAACACTAGAATCATAAAGTAAAACTGTAGCTTACTTTACCTGTCTTATATTCTCTAACTGCTACATTGATAGAATTTGTGCACTAAAACTTGTGACACTTAGCTGGAAATGCTGGAGCCAGGTGGGTATGGGGGAGAGTGGGGAGAAATTGGGGTAATCGATACGTACACACTGGCGGTGCTGTAATGACAAAAGATTACAGGGGGAATCAGAAATACACTTGATTCTCCAAACTATAGTAATATTGTGATTAGATTAAGAAGTAATATATGAATTCAAGATAATTGATTCTTCCTCCAAGGTGTCATCTTTTAAAGTATCTAGAGGGTCTTAGTGGTACTATATTACAGTATGCAGTTGATTAAAGAAGAATCATCTATATTGATTTGTACATAGGGAAAGTTGAGTGAAAAAAATGCTAATATCTCACAATATGTCTGTTAAAGAAATAGTCAAATTATAATGTCAGAACCGAGGGAAGCTGAAAGATATGCATGGAAAAATAAGCCAAAGCCATGAAAATGACATGCCTTATAACTGTATGAATGATGTGTTAACTGGCACACTGCATTGAAATAATATGTAATTTGGGGTTGGTCTTTAAGGCAAATAGTCACCATTCCAAGATTTTTTTTTGTCTCTTCATGTATTTCTTTCATATATAGCAAGATTTGTATATATCTTACATTGAAACTCAACCAGGTTAAAAAAGGCGGTTTCAGTCTGTTCTTAAAACTTAGATCTTCTCAATGGCATGGTTAAGAAGTAAATATTAAGGAACAGCTTTAGGTTTGGGATGTACTCTATTTCCAAATAAGGGCTTCCCTCCACCTGATTGATGACTTCCTGCTCCTGAATAATTCATTTGTTTAAATATTCAAGAAACAGTCTCGTGGTGTTTATTAAGCCTGCTAAATGTGAGTGTATTATCAGAGAGCACTGGAATCTGCCGGCTTCCTTGCCAGTCTCTGTTACTGAATGAAACAATGCCATTCCCTCCAACAACTGGGTTTCAAGTTTTCAGATGTTTAATAGTAAGAAATGTGTGATCCCAAGATAAATAAATGTATCAACATATTTGTATTTTACATCTAAGGGTTTGATAGTTAAAGGAACAGAATCTGGGGCAAAAAATTGTCAGGTTAGTGGCTTAGGTGTGACTTTGGAAAACTGACAACCTCTCTGTGTCTAATATGCTGGCACTGTAGAATGAGGTAATAGTAATGTTGTTATGTGCATTGATATGAGTTTCTTATATAAATTGTTTCTAAGAGAGTCTGATGCCAGTAAGAACTATGTAAATGAGCATGCCTTTTTATTATTCTTAGTGGGTATGTGTATTCGTATATTATTGAATGAGAAGTGAAATAAGGCATTGAATAAAACAATAGAAAAAACTACCTGCCACTTTATAACGTGTTATTCTAACTGTTGGAGTTCTTTTTCAGGAGGAAAATCATCTTTTAATTTGTTCCTTAACTCTGTTTCTCTCTCTTTGGTCTTATTGCCTACTCTTCCTCCCTAGATTTACTCTTTGGACAAGTCTCCATTTTAAGTTGATATAATTTAAATGGAAAAATAACTCAAAGATTTTTTTTTATGTTCATACCTCATTACAGCCTGGACATTTTATTTGGAGATAGCAACCTACAGTTAAATTTGAGTCACCTTCAAATTTCCGTCAGTGTGGACTGTGCCTTGTATTCATGGACATAAAACTTGATCAAATACATGAAGATTTCTAGGATCACAAACAGTACCTGGAGCCATTGTCTGCATTTATTATTTCTTTCATCATCTACATTTATTATTTTTTTAAGTCTGTTGTTTTTTAGCATTCTTTTGAAGTGATTTATATACTCTTTTCACAGGTACATTTTCTTACACGAAAGAGTTAAGAAATGATTTTCCCATAAAGTAAGACTTTTTACCTATAAAGCTGAAAACAGAACTTGAAACACATTACACGTGCAATTCTAATTAACGTCAACTCCACATCTCTTCTTTTACTTGAGTAACATTCCGAGCGAAATCTCCAAATACGCTTTCATTCTTTTTCATCTACAGGGATCAATCCTCTTAGATTTGGATCGAAGTATATTATGGCTTAGATCACTCTTTCCTTTTTTATTTCTTTCTTTTTTTCCCCCCTACAGTTTATTGCTTTTGCTTCTTTATTCTTCATCCTGGTTTCGATCACAACCTTTTGCCTGGAGACACATGAAGCTTTCAATACCGTTAAAAACAAGACAGAACCAGTCATCAATGGCACAAGCGTCGTTCTACAATATGAAATCGAAACGGATCCTGCCTTGACGTATGTAGAGGGAGTGTGTGTAGTGTGGTTCACGTTTGAATTTTTAGTCCGTATTGTCTTTTCCCCCAATAAACTTGAATTCGTCAAAAATCTCTTGAATATCATTGACTTTGTGGCCATCCTACCCTTCTACCTAGAGGTGGGACTCAGTGGACTCTCATCCAAAGCCGCTAAAGATGTCCTTGGCTTCCTCAGGGTGGTGAGATTTGTGAGGATTCTGAGAATCTTCAAGCTCACCCGGCATTTCGTCGGTCTGAGGGTGCTCGGACACACTCTTCGAGCCAGTACCAACGAATTCTTGCTGCTGGTCATCTTCCTGGCTCTAGGAGTTCTGATATTTGCCACTATGATCTACTATGCCGAGAGGGTAGGCGCTCAGCCCAACGACCCTTCAGCGAGTGAGCACACGCAGTTCAAGAACATTCCTATCGGCTTCTGGTGGGCTGTCGTGACCATGACCACACTGGGCTATGGGGATATGTACCCACAGACATGGTCAGGGATGCTGGTGGGAGCCCTGTGTGCTCTGGCCGGGGTGCTCACAATAGCCATGCCTGTGCCGGTCATCGTCAACAACTTCGGAATGTACTACTCTCTGGCCATGGCGAAGCAGAAACTTCCAAGGAAAAGAAAGAAGCACATCTCTCCTGCCCCTCAAGCAAGCTCGCCTACTTTTTGCAAGACAGAATTAAATATGGCCTGCAATAGCGCTCAAGGTGACGCGTGTCTGGGCAAAGACAATCGGCTTCTGGAACATAACAGATCAGGTAAGACACAATTTCAAATGCATGCCATCAATTACTTTATAGACCAGTGTGTTCCGTAGGAAAAAGGCAACCATGCTCATTTTCTGCAAATGGTCTTGAGTTTTCAGTTCTACCCCTTCTCATAACATGCATTTGTGTCAGGCTTGTAGGTAGTTAAAAATGTAGCTTTTCTAAGTGAATTTTAAGTAGAAGTCTGCATAGCTGGTCTATAGAGTTCTCCTGCTTTGGTGGGAACACCCTTCGCTGATGGTACCAATATTTTCTTTTGCCTGTTTGTTGCTTTCACGCCATTGTTTCTCTGTTTCCCTGCACGACGTGATGGTATGATATTGGCCATTTCCATCTTTCATCCTCAAAATGTTGATCTCCGCCTCATTTGGCCTGGTGTGTTTGTCTCAGTTTTATCTTTGCCACATGGGACCGTGCCTCTCAACCTAACTCACAAGCAGCAGTTCCCTGAGAAGAATGGATGTTTCCATTTCAAAGGCTTAACCGTCAAAGAGGTGATATGGAAGATAGCCCTTTTGATAACAAAGGTCTTTCCTAGTAATACTCTGGAGGATTAATTAAATTGTCATTATTCTTAAATTAGGTAGGGTTTTCAACATAACCCCCTTCGGATTGGTCAAGGTGCTATGTAATATAATAAAGTCATCATTATTCTGCGAAGTTATCTACTTTGGCTAATCAACAACAAAGTGGAATTTCTCTTTCGATTTCCTTTTCAACGCATTGTGCACTGAGCTCTGTTCCCTTCCAGAAATGAGTTTCGTATGATTTGCTTCTTGAGACTAGATGAATCCCTACTCCTCCCCATTGCCACAGATAATCTAGAAAAGATTGTAGATTAACATTCAATTTTCTCAAGAGATAATAGTGTCATCTCTGGGCTGTTTGATGCAGATGAAATATTTTATAGATTAAACAATTTAATTACTTTTTCCCAGCTATGAAAATTTAAGATACCTGTATCCCCTGTAATTTAGGTATATTTCATCTTTTCCTTGTAGAAATATGATTTATGATAATCCTATCTGAATAATTCTGCATAATTTAGAACCAACACCAATTTAAGCAAACCAGCAAACAAACAACGCAGGTGACATTATCAGAGGTTCCTCCTTTGGCGTCCAGAAATTTTTACGAAGTAAATGGGAAAAAAAAAACGTGGCTTGAACTGAACTGCTTTTTAAAAATAGTATTCATAGTCCTTATGTTCATTTTTTAGACTGTTCTGCAAATTCTCTGAATATGTGCCTGAAAACTGTTAGGCCAAGAGTCCCTGTATGAAAGGTAGAGTTCAGCTGGTGCCGCCAGCTTCATCAGACTGCTCTCGGAGTACTTGTGCAGAGCGCTTTTGAAGGACATGTAAAAGAGGACACACTCTCAGGCTAGATAAACATTGTTAGAATAAGCTAGTATCTAGGCTGATAGGATGTGAATGTCTTTGGCAAGCACATAGAAGTAAACAGTTATTTCAAGGGCATTTGGAGAGTTGATCTTGTTTCATGGTTATGCTCAAAAATTTTCTGTCCCTGAAAAATTAAGAACCTGCACACAAAGTCTGTGAGCTTTAGAATTATTTTAATTAAAATTTTTGGGAAAAATTACTTTCAAAAAATGACAAAAGCATGTGTCTTAAAGAATTGCAAAGACAAATACTTGCTTAGGAATTTTTCCTTAAATAGTTCCACTTTTAAAGATTCCTAATCCCAATAACTAGATAGCATGTCAGAAATTATAAGATAATAATATATTTACTACTTCATTATCATCCTTATTTTGAAGCATATTAGTTTTGTGAAAGTCAATTTCCTATTGGATAGAATCCAAAATGGAATTAAAATTTCCCAAAGAACATTTCTCTCCTTTGCAATACATTTCCACTTTGCTCCATGTAAATTTTTGTAATGAGTGATGAAAATTCTTTTTTTTTATCATGATGTGATTATTGTGTTTTGTATATCAAGTGACTGTACTATGGACATTCAGTGTAAACTCTTTGTACTGTCTCACTTCCTCATCCATCACTGTCTGTCCGATGGGCATGCTGCTGTGACCAGTGTTATCAGGTGACGACAGTACAGGAAGTGAGCCGCCATTATCACCCCCAGAAAGGCTCCCCATCAGACGCTCTAGTACCAGAGACAAAAACAGAAGAGGGGAAACCTGTTTCCTACTGACGACAGGTGATTTCACATGTGCTTCTGATGGAGGGATCAGGAAAGGTAGGCATGCATTTAATCAGATCCTAACTGGTGACTTACAAGTTAAGTGCTGCAAATATATGAAATGATATAAAATGCTCTTTCACCTTTTTCTCAGAAAGACTGAATGTGGTGCCCTTTTCCATTCCTCATCCCATCTTTACTTATCATGAACATTTGAAAATACAAATCACAACAGCCTCCTTGATGATCGTATCTGAAAGGCATTTCACCCTTGGTTTTTTTTTGTTTGTTTGTTTCCCATTCGTCTGTAGAAGAATTGTAATGGAGTATTTAAAAATCAAGTCACTCATCAAGTTATTTTAATATAATGTACTCAGCAATCTTTAAAAATTATATTTTTTTCTACAACTAATAAGAGTCACTAAGTGGCTCCATGCATGAAATTTTATAAGCAATTGATTTTAAAACAATATGAAGAAAAGCATTAAATATACTGTCATAAAGTCTCTTACCCTGTATTTGGGTAGTTTTTGCCATGTCATATTTGAGTATCAGAGGTTGAAAAGGTCCAAGATCCTTAGCCATACAGGACAGAATACCCAGTCACTTGAAAGGTTACTTAGGTACTGATATGCTGTACTTACAAAATTTTTCTTCAGGGAGATAATAATAATTTTGAGCTTATTCCTGTTTTTCAACCCACATTGAACTGTGCCTGGTGCATAGAATATACTCAATAAATATTTGTTGAATGAGTAAATTTTGGGGAGTAGGCATCTTCGATCAGAAGTAGAGTAGAATACTGCAGCCCCAGCTTCATCATGTGGTTCGTTTCCCTAGAATGTGCCACTGTCCATGACTATTCCCTAGGTGCTGTTTCATTTTTCTTTTGTTTTTAGTAAACTTTACAGATTTCAGGACAGTTAGACCTTTTTTCTCCTCCTTGAGAAAGAGTTTTGTGACACTATCACCGTCCCACATCAAAGCGCCGGAATTCTCTTTGATTATCTCCTACTTTGATAAGCCCAGTTGTTTCAATGTCACAGTTATAGTTCTCTGTTTATTGACAGACTAGAGAAAGAGCTGCATTTCCTATGCAATGAGCTGAATTTGAATGCAAAACCACTCCAAAACTTACATATTAATGCAACTGAACTTTTAAAGTGTGTTTTTTACTGTTCATTGCAGTTTCTCTCTATTGATTACTTAACCATTTTAGGACGTAAATATTTTTTTCTGTGATGCCTCCTTTCTTTGAGATATTTCATTATCCATGTACTACTTTCCTTTGATTTCTTTTAAACACCTTATATTGTCCTTTCCATCTCCTGCCTTTGAGTCTCAAAAAGAAGACAAAGGGCTCATTTATTTCTCAGTATGTAATATTTTAAATAGTCTGCATTTCAATTACTTCCATTCTCTGCATCTGTTCCTTGTACCAACGTGTTTTTCCATTACCTGAATAGGCTTATTTGATTGTTTGCTATTTTACACTTAAATATTATGTGTTGGAAAGTGTTTAAATATTTAATGAAAATAGTTAATATCATACTACTTGAGCAAATACATGTACATACTTCAATAATAATTATAGTATCTAATTAATAGTATGTATTCCATAATATTTTTAATGCATTGAATATTTCAACTCACCATATATGTATATACATGTATATATGTGCATATGTGTGTATATGTATTTATATTTAATATGTGGTTACATTTACTTACATTTTTGAGTATCATTTAATAAAGTATCACATGCGATATTCATACTAAGGTTACATATTTTAAAACAGCCTGATTTAGACAATATTTTGAATTTTAACCTGTCAAGGAGATCACATATGCAAAAAGACTTTACAAATTATAAAGCATTGTGTAAATGTAGTTTTATGTAAAATTGTAGTTTCATGACCTAAGCAATTAATTAGATACTTAGTTTGTGTGGAAAAGTTATACACACAGTCTTATTTCACAAGTACAAATTCTTTGTCAATGAGAACATTTTTGAAAAATTTGTCTATGAGCTTTTTATTCTTTATTTCTCACCATAATCAACTTCTTTTTTCATTCTTGCTTAATTCTTTTGCACCTCTGTGTTTTTTTCTCCTGGGTCTATAACATTCCTGGCAAACTTCACCTAATCTTCTTAGTGTGCTGTTTATTTTATCATGGCTATCAGGAAATCACTCATTTCTTCTCCTGTTTCCATTTATGTAGATGATAGACTTCTCCTATTCTCCTACTCAGACATCTATTTTCTATATAATCCCTTCTTTGACCTTTCGAGTTGGTCTCTCTACTGATTTGATTTCAGAGTTCTGTAATTCTCCCCTATATGTAGATGAAAGGAAATTGCTGGATTCTCATTGAATTCTTTTTCTCCCAACAAATGTAAATATATTTAGGCATACATTAAGAAAACTAAAGAATTCCCTAAAGAGAACTCCCAATACTTAGAAGCTGTGTTTTTATTTACGCAATAGTGTTTAGGAAAGTAAAGCTACTTATTTAGTTTAAACTATAACTTAAACATACCCACTGACAGATAGTACATGGATAGCAATCTCAGTATTGCCCCAAATAAGCATATGCTCTTACAAACTATACAAAATGCAAACCATGCATTTAGATTTTTTAGTTCAAACTAGGCTCAACATTATTTATTTTATGAATTATATTTTCAGCCATTCCAGTCAATAAAATTTGACTAGGCAAAAGTTTGTCAAATTTTCTGATCAGAAATGAACCTGCAGAATAAAGAAAAACATGTTTATATGCAAAACTTATAATTTTACTAATTAAATGCCTGTTGCTAAATTAGAAGGGAAGTCTTTTCAAAGGAACACTGAAATTATAATTATTAAAAATAAAGGGAATTTAAACAGAATTGCTAATATTTATGGCAAAAACTTTTATTCAGAAAAATAACTCAACATTTAGAAATACAATCAAGATTTACATATAGCTAGTGTGTTTAGTATAAAACTGTCAAACAGATTTTTACCTTTTTAGAGGTCCTGTAGGGAGCTTGGACATTATGGGGGGGAAAAGATGCAAATTTTTATAAGGATGATTTATAGATATTCACAACCCCTACTGTTCATGCATATTCACCAGTTTGCTTTTAATCAAACTGAATCAATATTTATAGTGCAGTTTACATTCGTAGGTTACACAGTCAACCAGGCTAAATTATTCTTCCTAAATATATTAAATCTTCCGAGTCATATTTCCAATGACTTTACAGAAAATCAGTAATAACTAGCCCTCCAGGCACATTAAGGTCCATAGGTAAGGATAAATCACTGAAATTCTGTTTTAATTATTTGACATTCTCTTATTAACTATTCTATTGTCCACCAGAGTAGAACGAAATATATAACTTCCCATGTTTTATAGCTCAGAATACTAACAAAACATATTGGCAGATAGTTCTCTCATTAGTGGAAAGTATGTCCTAGAGACCTTTACAATAGTTAATGGATGACATAAGTTTTCATCTACAAAACCTCAAAGTCAAGTCTGCTGAAAGTTTATATGTGTGTATATGGGGAGAGAGGGTCCTATCCAGTCCAGCTTTACCAAACCTCAGTAGTGCTATTATTTCAATTCATATACATATTTGTCCTGGGTGCTCATAAATCAAAAATCATTAAATCACTTGATTCACTTCTCCTCTTCCAGTGAAAGGAGAGATACCATTGGCTTCTTCCCCAGAAGTTCCATGGAAATATAGAACTAAAAATAGAAGCAGCTGAGAGGAGCCTAAGGAAACTACAGAAAGCCCGTTTTCTTTTTTATATTGTCATCAAGCACACAGAGGGCTGATCAGAACCCAAGGACTGTGCCCTAAGTCTAAGGGATGCCCCAAGTTCACGGGAATTGCATCTCCTTGCTCAGCTCTGACTGTGAGAAAAAGAATTTCATTTTCCTGCTCCACAACACTTTTTTTCAACAGAGCTGTCAAAACATTTATTTCCTGAGCTGTATAAAAAGACGACTTTTCCAGTCAATAGTTGCTCTGCTTTTAGAGAGTTCACTTTTAACTTTTATACTAGGTTCTCCCCACCTCATTTAACTGCCTCTAATCTTTTCTAATAAAAAATGTTACAGTATATGAACACTTCCAAAGATGACGATGGGGTATTGTTTGAGTAGCTAAGGAAAACCACTGGGTTAGAGCCTGTGAGAATGATTTTTTTTATTCTAAGTCCATTACAGTCATGAACAAAAGATTAGAAAGCAAGATAATAGAAAAAAAAGGCGAATCTAGGTGAAATTTTTCTCAATTCCTGGCAGGGTGGAGTCAGCTGAAAACATCATATAATCAAGTTGAGACTTTAATTCACTGAAATTATGACTCAATTTATATTTCATTCATTTTCTTTTCTTTTCCTTTTCCTTTTTTTATCCAAGGAATTAGAAACAGGCATTCATTCTACATCACCTAGATAATGGCATCAAGTGTCATTATTTAAAAGTCATCCTTCTAACACTATAAACTGCAACATTAAATATTCTGAAAAAAGAGTCAGCCACTTAAAGTTAAGCATGCTTTATTAGCTCAGTAAATAGCAAAAGAAAAAAAAAAGAAAAGAAAAAATATTTTGTTTTTTTCAGGAACACATTCTGAAATTTAGAAATATTAGCCAAGTTTGCTTTGCCAAATTCTTAAGAGATTTCCAGTATTGTATATGCCAAAATTACATCATACAAGCTATAATCTAGGAAAAAATAGATTTTGAAGTATTGCAACTAAAATTTGTGAAAGCTGGTTTAATCTTTTGGGAATGACATCTATAGCGAGCTTCATTTTTTTTTAGAGTTATAAATGGTCTCAATATTGAATTCTTTGTAAAAAACATTCTTCTTTGAGCTCAAAATAGCACTTTTGATTACCCTGCATGGTATCGTTTGTCTGTGTCTGTTTTCTGGTTGATTTCAACTGATGTCTGTGCATTTTTTCATGAAAGGATATGAAAAATCCAGAAGCTTAAACAACATAGCGGGCTTGGCAGGCAATGCTCTGAGGCTCTCTCCAGTAACGTCACCCTACAGCTCTCCTTGTCCTCTGAGGCGGTCCCGATCTCCCATCCCATCTATTTTGTAAACCAAACTGCATCAGTCGGCTAAATTGTATTAATTCAAGTACTGTTTACCCCAGAATGAAAATACCTAAATGTAGAGTTACTCCAGGCTCTATTAATACAGCATACATCCTGCATGATACTACCATCTGAAGTCAGAAATGCTACATTTGGGTAGCTAATAAATCTTATCCTGGCTTTCAAGGTTATCTAAAGTAGTGCTACTCTTTCTCCATATTAATTGCCCTGGTCTCCTTTTGCAATAAAATGACAGGTAGTGTCAGATATTGGCCAGTACACTAATACATAAACATATCTTCAGGGAGATACATTTAAAACAGTGTGCTTCCAAATGCCAATCACTTCATTGGACTTTCATTTCTTGTGACTCTCTAAACCTTTCTGAAGATGTCTGGGATCCTCCCTTGATCGCGCACAACATGACTCTGGTTAGCTCATTTGCATGGACCATCGTGTGTCTATCACCTGAAAGCAATGTCACAGAATCCGGGGACCGCGGATGGCTCAGGATATGTGTGCTTGCATCGAACCATCCCGCTGATAGGAAAGCACTGGCCAACTGTTCTGCATGTTGAATTGTGGGGCAGGGAGGGCGACTTTCTCTCTGACATATTTTTTTTCCTTATTCTTTGAAAGAAATATTTGTTTTAAATAGTTTAATTTCCTGATTGACTTACTTTTCTTCAAAAATGCTGTATTGGAGTTCTGAATGTCTCTGGTTGTTTGCACACAGATAACTGCAAAGAGGTTGTCATTACTGGTTACACGCAAGCTGAGGCCAGATCTCTTACTTAATGGCTTGGGGAAAGCACAAAACATGAGAGAAAGGTAACTGCCAGCCAGGCTTGCATCGTTTAGCCAGGAATCACTGCTTGGTACTAGAGTCATTTTTTTTTTTTTAATCCCAGGATTTGTCATTATTTTCAGTGGCAGAGAGCCAAGTATCTCCCAAAGCTCTCGTGCCTTTTTTACCCCCTTCCTTTATTTTTATTTATCAATTTTTGTGCAAACGTCAGAAAGTATTGTGGTCCACAGGAGGCTTTCTTGGCCAGCCTTAATTTCTGACTCACAGGATTAATCAGATTTTCAGGCAGTGTTTAATCAGGTGCTTTGTCCTGTACGTTGTTCTGTCTGTCTGTCTGTCTTAGCTCCCTGTCTGAACTGTATATGCCATCTGTCTCCATGAAGCACAGAAATACCTTCATAAGATGTTCAGGATTTTAGTACTGGGTCTTCTTCCCTGCCTCCTGCCTTCTTTGCTATTCGGAACAGCCTCTCTGCTTTGTGTGTAAATTCATGGTGCCCGGTAGACTACCTAAGTTAATCGGTACTGTGAACCATTTGATAAGCAGGATTTAAGCAGCAATGTCACCAGTACATTTGGTTGCGTGCAGTGTCTGTCTCCACTCCCCGGCAACCAGCATTTATCACCACATTCCAACAGACTCCCTAGGGAGTCTTAGTCGCTCCAAGCGGGAGAAATTCTGTTTACACACCCCTGTGAATACGGTAGTAATAATATGTCTGCTGTCTTGGGCATGTGAGGGAAGAGAAATGCCGAATCCAGACTGAGGGATGAACAATACTCCTAAGGCAATGAGGATCCTAGAGGCTGTTGATTAAGCCCTAATTCTCATGTCTACTCTTTGCTTGGAAGACAATTGTCATTTTTATTATTGGCCACATCACATGTATTTCTCTATATCACCAAGTCCTAGAGCATGAGCTGCATGTCAGAGATCTTGTACAGCAATGCATTTACCCAGACGTACACATCTGATATTTAGAGATTCAGTGATCTTTTTGATAACACCACACATAGAAAATGATAATTACGCACAGCTTTATGGTAAAGGAATTAATACACTGTCTGGTGCTGCTGTTATTGACTGCAGTGTTGTACAGAATTTATCATGGATTTTTGACTGCTGAAAAAGGGACAGTGGAATTTAGCCATACCAAGGACTGTACTGGAAACAGACTTCTGCTGCTGAATGTGCCCTGACATGAGCAGGTTGCACTTGGAAGAGGTCCCTGCATCTTCACGAGGCATTTAGAGCTTATCAAGGAATGGTGGCTGGAACTCATCTGGTGCTCCCCATATGAGAGGTCTGCCTGTGGACTGGCCAGTGTCCATGAAACAACTGTAAATACCAACACGCATGCATGGGTCACAGCTTTGACCATCTCACATCAAAGGAAGCCGAATTCACGATCAACATCTCTGAAGCTTCAACTAAGGCCCATACCTCTGTGAATTAACCCAATGGGCCTGCAGTAGATCGTGCTGTGAATCATACAAGGCAATGATATTGGTGTAGTATAGATCTGTCTTACTTTACTTATTTCTTCTGTGTTGGTTGAATCTGTGAATATTGACTATATCATTTTCCTATAAACCACTTACATTATCAGCTTGGCATACTATTTTGTGAAATTTTCAGTGCCTACCTATCAAAACGGACCTTTTTAGTCATGTATTTGTTTAGTTCTGGAAAATCGTATGACTTAAAAAAACTCATCAAGCATCAGTCATAGTTTAAGTCTTTTGTCATTGTTACCTCAATTATAAATAATACAGAAGATAAAATTCTGGCAGTGCAAGTATTTTTTTATTAAATTATCAAGGAGCAATGTCAGTATATAGTAGAATATTAATCAGATTATATCCTAAAATGTATATTTTGCATAAAAGAGATATTCTTCAATCAATTACTTTTTTGTGAGTTTTGCGGCAAATGAAGCTTGTACTTGTCTTTTAAACCGTTGTAGTTGAAATTGTATAAGAAAGCTTCGTCTTGCTTAATCAGTATTTCCAGACTCTATTAGTTCCCCTGGGATTCTGAATATAACATATAACCTGATTATGAACCCCTACGTTGTGGACCTTTTGTGAACATTTCAAGGTGCATGCACAACCTTGGTGATAACCAATGAAATGTAACCAACTGAACGACGAATAAAAGGCAAATAAGCTGGGGATAAACTTGAAATCTATCTGATTAAATTATTCCTCTTCTGTTCGTGGCTCTTCTCTTTGTCTTGGAATTTTCAACAGGCTTTACTATTCTTTACGCTGCACAATACGAAACCAGACACACATACAAAATAAAGATTTTGGGATGCAAGGATTTATAAACATACGTAGCTTTCGATTTCATTCACGTCTAAGGCATGTAGCCAGTGTTCTTCTTAATTGTTAGTTATTATGGTATCTAATATTGACAAGGAATTTTATGACTAATACCGATTTTCACTTAATTTTCCAACTTAATCATCACAGTAGTTCTGGAGGGGAGTATGTTTTGTTTTCATTTTATTGGTGGTAAAGTTAAGGATCAGAGAGTCAGAGCTGTTTGCCTATATTTTTGCCACAGATAATCTTCCCTGCCATAGTTTCTTATGGTTTGAATATTTACTGAGCCTTTTGCAAATGCCTTCTAAAGACGGCTTCTGTCTCACATTTGGGTGGTGGACCTCTGTTTCAGCAGCACACCACACATAGTTGACATTCCACTTATATTGTGGGGTTGTGTGTGAATGTACCCTGTAAAATTCTATGAAATCATCAGGATTAGGGGAAAGGTAAGATGAAAAAGAGAAATAAGGTTGGTAAATCCAACACCTCCCCACCCTCCATCAACAGAATCTTTTTTATGTCTAAAATTGACATTGAGTTGGTTATTGAGAGACTATTAAGAAACTGACTCAGAAAAGGGAAGAGGTCTAAATATAATTACTGATAAAATGTTTTTAACAATGGTGTCAACATGTTGGGCTTAGAGTAAAAGGAAATAATATGTAGGAATGGGAATTAATGCATTTTAATAAATGATAATTGCCATCAAATTTCGATTTAAAAAATGAAGATTAAATTATTGTGAATGAGAAGTGAAGATATTCATTTAATCTTTGAAATAAATCATAAAGCAGACAAACAGAATAGCAATAATTAATTTATCTTAGAAAGAGACAATGAATATGTTAAAAGGCTATATTAGAAAGCAGGGACTCTGGAGAATTTATAACGTGCTTGAAGACATTTAGAGCTAAATGAATCTATTAAAATATTGAAATCCCTAGCAGTTTATGATAATTAAAATATGTGGTTTAAAATTTTTCCTTACTGAAATAAATTGTCCCCCTTCCAATATCCCCTGCCTACATTTAATTAATTGCTTAGGCATTTCAACATCATTAAACCATAGATACATACTAATTTTCTCTAATATGGATTCAATACCATTATACTGATTCTAAATTGTATCATTTCCTGTTTTTCCCTAAACTAACTCTGTTTCAAGGATATGCTGTTTTTCGTCATTGTCTAAAATTTAAACTATTTAATCGAATGTATTTGTCACACTGTTATGTCAAAGTGATGAACCACTGAATATGCATTTTGAACCCTAAGATCTTCAAAGACTATTGAGACCTCCATCTAGAATCCCAGGTAACCTAATACTTATTTTTTTAACAGGCTTTGTTTTTAGAGCAGTTTTAGGTTTACAACAAAATTGAGTGGAAAGTACAGTTTCTATCTACCCCCTGTTCCCCTCCACAAGCTCCTAGACTATCTGCATCCCACACCATGGTGATGTATTTGTTACAGTGTGTGAAAGCAGAAGGGCATTATCACCCAGAGACCATAGTTTACATTGGGGTTCACTCTTGGCATTGTGTAGTCTACAATTTTAATAATTGTATAATGATATCTGTCCACCACTCTAGTATCATACAGAATAGTTTCATTGCCCCAAAAATCGTCTGTGGTGCCTATTCATCCCTCCCTTCCCGTTAACCTGTGGCAGCCACTGGTGTTTTTCCTGTTTCCTTAGCTTTGTCTTCTTCAGACGTCATATGGCTGGAATTATACAGCACATAGTTTTTTCAGATTGTCTTCTTTCACATAGTAATATGCTTTAAATTTTCTCCACATCTTTTCACAGCCTGATGGCTCATTTCTTTTTAGTGCTCAATAATATTCCATTGTCCGAATGTACTACAGTTTATCCAGTCACCTGCAAAATGAGATCTTGGTTGCTTCCAAGTTTTCACAGCTATGAGTAAAGCTGGTATAAACATCCATGTGCAGGTTTCAGTGTGAACAGAAATTCTCAATTCATTAGGTAAATACTCAGAGCACCATTACTGGATTATATGGCAAGAGTATGTTAATTTACACTCATTTTGTTGTTTGGCTTCTACATAGCAAAACTACAGTTCTAATTCATGTTCTTATTGTCGATCATATATACTACACATGGATTATTTATAAATCTGCTACTTCCAGTTCAAGATTAAATATGTTAGTTGATCATCAACTAGTGGGTGTTTTATCTTTAAAAACAAAGTTTGGAGGTTTTTTTTTTTTCACAAAAGATAAGAAAAGCTCTCATAGAAATCAATAAAAAGAAAAAAAGTTAACTATAATTCCGTAATGTTCCACTCCACTGACCAAATGTTTTGTTTTGTTGATTCTTTTTCCCTTTTGTTATTCTCCTTTTATAATATTAAATGGTTAACAAGAAAATTGAGTGGAAAGTATGGTTTCCATCTTGCCCCTGTCACTTCCCACGGCATCCCAGACTGATGTGTGTGTGTACTGGCCTTTTACCTTTTTAGCCTCAGGTCGTTCCTGCTCACATAGTGTATTCTAGCTACAAACATGCTCCAAGAATCACCCCAGCTAAGCAAAAATAAGTCATCATTTCTGTCGTTGCTATTGAGGAACCCCGTCTAGTGGGTGGATATCTTCTCCTGTTCTGCATTTGACAAATTGTTGGTGCCCTTTAAAAATACAGATGGCTCTGCTCAGCTTTAAACCTTTGGAAATTATCTCTGGGGATGAGGCCTAGACATACATATTATTTTAAAAAATTAATCTGATCCATATGTATTATTAACAAATGAAACAAACCAAAGAACAAACAATCCTGTCCAGGTGTTTATGCTGTCTACCATGACTTATAATGTAAGACGGATATTTGAAACGACATACAGTAGGAAAGCATTCTTTACTAGTCATATGTTTTTCCACATAGATGCATTTCAGTAGCAATTAAAATGTTAAAAGGATGCATAATATCCC
Source organism: Phataginus tricuspis (assembly GCA_029783875.1). Taxonomy (NCBI): domain Eukaryota; kingdom Metazoa; phylum Chordata; class Mammalia; order Pholidota; family Manidae; genus Phataginus; species Phataginus tricuspis. The sequence continues at coordinate 4,266,273 of JAQQAC010008719.1, read as the reverse complement.
ACTAGGTTGAAGTTCTATGCACAGCCATTCCCCTAAACCTTCATTATTTCTTTCTCTTATTTTCTATTATAAATCAAAAAGTATTGATCATTTTGTGTTTATTCATTTTCATTTGATTTTTTTGACAGGAGGGGTTTCTCCTGAAACTTTTTCCCAGAATGGAATTATTGGCTTACAGAGTATGAAAAACTTTATGACCATACTTTAAAAACTACTTTCTAGTAGTCATGTAAAGTTATATTCATCATCAACAAACAAAATTGATATTATCAGGACAATTTTCTTAGCTTCATTATAATTTGAAAAAGCATATGATTAAATATATCAATGTCATGTATTTTGGCAATGATCATTTGTTAATGTTCTTTCGTTAAGTTCCAAATATAGAAATGAGCCACTTACAGATTTTATAAATATCATACCCCTACTTACCTTATAGGCCAGGTAGCCTCATACTAGCAGACTAGCCAAGTATCTTCACTAGGAAATTCTTTTTTTCATTTTGGAATCATTTCAAACTTGGAATCAAACTTGATGTACCATTGTTTATAAAATAGTGTGCATGTATTGGAAACCCATAGATTATATTCATTTTTCAATGTATTTCTCATAATAAAAAAATGATTAAGGACATTCCATGTAACTCAAATCAAGTAACTTATTTTGGAGGGAAAATAATTTTCTTTGCTTCTTTGTTAAGTTAACATTTAGAACTTTCCCTATCAGTCAGGAAGAGTTACCATCACACCAAAATGATTAAAATTCTTTGGCACTAATAAAAATTTTACATTTATCTTAAGAGTAATGAATAGTGACATGAAATAGCAAGAAATACTACCATATGAAAAACATTCTTAATATAATTTGAATGTGGCAGTTCTTGAAACCTTTCTTTAATCAATGTTCTTAGTGTTTTCATTTATTTCCTTTTTATATCGTTTAGCAAGGGTCTAAAAATTTACCTAAAACCAGTTATTTCTTAATGACCAAGAAAAGCTCTGTTACTTAAACACATGCTTAATTTGCTGATCAAAAACAAAACAAAACTAGACATAACTTTACTGCAAAGGATTAAACATAAAGTCAGTACCTGAGGATTGACTGTATATTTCTCTTCTTTTTTTTTTTCCTGAGAGTTCACATTTTATCAGTTATTTGGTCTCTCTGGAAGCCAAGGGCACTAGCTTAAATGCTCTATATTATCTTACCTCCTGTTTCAGTCACTGCACCTTATCACACTGGGTGCTGGCAGGAAGCTTACAAAATGATGGGAATTCTGGCCTGAAAGGCTGGTGGAAAGATGCAGAATCTAAGAGTGATCAAAAAACATACTTGTATGCATAGCTGGATATACAGAAACAAAGAGAATGCATACAATGAAGCAGCAAATAATGTATATTGTCTGAAGATCATTTAGTGTGAAGTTAATAAAAAGACAAGTCAAATTTAAAGATATAATTTTATAATTCTGTTTCATAAACCATGTTAGAATTAATTCTGCTCAAGAGGACCAGACATTCTTTTCACTGGAGACCTTGAAAGATTTGCATGCACAGTAGGGAGTCAGGAAATGAGATCACCAATTTTCACATTCTGAAGGGAAGAATGAATTTGGCAAATTGCTCTTAGATGCCCTGTTTTTATTTTCTTTTTCCAGTTTTGACAAAGAAAATATCCTTTCTTTATGTTCCCACTAATATTAAAGTTTAATGCTTTCAGAATCAACTAATGACTTTAAAAACATAAAACAGTACTGGTTTAATTTTGTTTTGATTTGTATAAAATGTGTTTGCACAAGATTTTGGTCTCTATTAAAAAAGCACCATATGAGAGATTGGATTAAAGATGGCGGCACGAGAGGTGAGACAGAGACCTCCTAAAATCACATATAATATGAAAATATAATTAATACAACTAATCCTGAAAGAGCAACAGGAAAGAAGGTTGCACCAGACTGCATACTTCTGGAGAAAAGAGCAGACCTCACGGATCAGGGTAACGTACAAAAGCTGTGACCTGGCGGGGCCCAAGCCCTTCCGCCACCCCAGCTCACAGGCAGTAGGAAGAGAAACAGAGCGGGGAAGGACTGGAGGCCTGGGACTGCTGAACATGGAGCCCTGGAGATCTGCTCTGGGAGCATGAACCTGGTGCTCTGGTAATTTAGTGGGGTTGGAAAGCTAAGACAGGTGAAATACCTGGACAGACAGATATTCCAGCTGTTTGAGGAAAACAAGGATTCATATCCAGCTGATCTAGGTGGGCAGTCTGAGAGACTTCCTAACAGTGAGAGGGCTCCTAAAGGGGCAAGGATTGCACAGAGCTTACTGCTCAGGAGAAAGGACAGGTAGACAAAATTGTCCAGGTGCACTCTGCCCAACAGGTTGGGAGCTTAAACGCTCTTCAGGTGCTCCATCCCTGTGGCTGGCTACACAGCTCCAAGGCCCCCCACCATGATACAAAGTCTTCCTCCAGAGTAGCCTGCACCTGGCTCAGACTCACATACCAGCAACCCCTGACCTGGCGTCAGGCCAGCCAGAGGGAAGCCCCACCTATGGCAGCTACAAACACAAAGCATAGAGGTTTACACCTGTGTGTTTGGCCCAAGGCTCTAGCAGTGGAGATAGGCATAGCAGCCAGGAAGCAGGAAACATCTCTTTCCTCCCCGCAGGCACCAACACCACCCCCCTGCCACCCCCAACATTGCTCCAGGGCCTGAGCAGCTCCAAAGAGTAGAGTTTATGGGCACTAGAGGGCACCACAGATCATGAAATGCCAAAGGAACCTGGTTCAAAGCAAAATTATGAATACACCTAAGATTCAAATGAAATCAACCTCATGAATCTTCCTGAAAGAGATTTAAAAATAAAAATTATTAACATGCTTATGGATGTACAGAAAAATATTCAAGATCTCAGGAATGAATTTAAGACAGAGATTCAATCATTGAAGAACACAATGGAGGGTATTAAAAGCAGATTAGATATGGTGGGGGAGATGAGAAATGAAATAGAAATTAGGGAAGAGGAATACAAAGAAGCTGAGGCACAGAGAGGAAAATGGATCTCTAAGAATGAAAGAATACTGAGGGAACTGTGTGACCAATCCAAATGAAACAATATTCGTATTATAGGGGTACTAGAAGAAGAAGAGAGAGAAAAACAGATAGAAAGTGTCTTTGAGGAAGTAATTGCTGAAAATTTCACCAATCTGGAGGGAGATAGTCTTTTAGGCCATGGAGGTGCACAGATCTCCAACACAAGAGAACCAAGGAGGAAAACAACAAGACATATAATAATTAAAATGGCAAAGATCAAGGATAAGTACAGACAATTGAAAGCAGCCAGAGAGAGAAATAAGATCACATACAAAGGAAAACCCATCAGGCTATCATCAGACTTCTCAGCAGAAACCTTACAGGCCAAAAGGGAGTGGCATGATGTATTTAATGCAATGAATGAAGCAGAAGAGCCTTGAACCAAGAATACTTTATCTGGCAAGATTATCATTTAAATTTGAAGGACAGATTAAACAATTTCCAGATAAGCTGAAGCTGAGAGAATTTAGCTCCCACAAACCATCTCTACAGTGTATTTTGGAGGGACTGCTATAGGTGGAAGTGCTCCTAAGGTTAAATAGCTGTCACCAGAAGTAATAAAAAGGGATAGACAAAGAGTACAGAATATGATAGTACAGATAATATATAAAAATATACAAACAGTACAGATAATATATAAAGAATGGAGGAGGAAGAAAAGAGGGGAAAAATAAAAGAACCTTTAGATTGTGTTTGTAATTGCATACTAAGTGAGTTAAGTAAGACTCTTAGATAGTAAGGAAGTTACCCTTGAACTTTTGGTAACCATGAATCTAAAGCCTGCCATGGCAGTAAGTCCATACCTATTGATAATCACCCTAAATGTAAATGGTCTGAATGCACCAATCAAAAGACATAGAGTCACTGAATGGATAAAGAAAAAAGACCCAACTATATGCTGCCTGCAGGAGACTCACTTCAAACCCAAAGACATATACAGACTAAAAGTGAAGGGATGGAAAAGATATTTCATGCAACTAATAGGGGGAAAAAGGCAGGTGTTGCACTGCTTGTATCAGACAAAATAGACTTCAAAACAAAGAAAGTCACAAGAGACAAAAAAGGACTTTACATAATGATAAAGGGGTCAATCCAACAAGAGGTTATAACTATTATAAATATCTATGCACCCAACACAGGAGCACCTAAATAAGTGAAATAAATACTAACAGAATTAAAAGGGGAAATAGAATGCAAAGTATTCATTCTAGGAGACTTCAACATTCCACTCACTCTGAAGGACAGATCAACCAGACAGAAAATGAGTAAGGAGACAGAGACATTGAACAACACATTAGAACAGATGGACCTAACAGGCATCTACAGAACTCTACACCCAAAAGCAGCAGGATACACATTCTTCTCAAGTGCACATGGAACATTTTCCAGAATAGACCACATATAGGCCACAAAAAGAGCCTCAGTAAATTCAAAAGGATTGAAATTGTACCAACCACTTCTCACATCACCAGGGTATAAAACTACAAATAAATTGTACAAAGAAAACAAAAAGGCTCACAAACACATGGAGGCTTAACAATATGCTCCTAAATAATCCGTGGATCAATGACCAAATTAAAAGTGAGATCAAGCAGTATAAAGAGACAAATGAAAACAACAGCACAACACCCCAACTTCTGTGGAATGCAGTGTAGGCAGTTCTAAGAGGAAAGTATATTGCAATCCAGGCCTATTTAAAGAAGGAATAACAATCCCAAATGAATAGTCTAAATTCACAATTATTGAAACTGGAAAAAGAAGAACAAATGAGTCCCTAAGTCAGCAGAAGGAGGGACATAATAAAGATCAGAGAAGAAATAAATAAAACTGAGAAGAATTAAACAATAGAAAAAGTTAATGAAACCAAGAGCTGGTTATTTGAGAAAATAAACAAAATAGATAAACCCCTAGCCAGACTTATTAAGAAAAAATAAGAATGTAAACACATAAACAAAATCAGAAATGAGAAAGGAAAAATCATGACAGACACCACAGAAATACAAAGAATTATTAGAGAATACTATGAAAATCTATATGCTAACAGACTGGATAACATAGAAGAAATGGACAACTTCCTAGAAAAATACAACCTTCCAAGACTGACCAAGGAAGAAACAGAAAATCTAAACAGACCAATTATCAGCAATGAAATTGAATGGGTAATCAAAAAACTACCCAAGAGCAAAACTCCCAGACCAGATGGATTCACCACTGAATTTTGTCAGACACATAGAGAAGACATAATACCCATTCTCCTTAAAGCTTTCCAAAAATAGGAGAGGAAGGAATACTTCCAAACTCATTCTATGAAGCTGGCATCACTCTAATACCAAAACCAGGCAAAGCAACACAAAAAAAGAAAATTACAGACCAATATCCCTGATGAACATAGATGCAAAAATACTCAACAAAATATTAGCAAAATGAATTCAAACATACATCAAGAGGATCATACACCATGATCAAGTGGCATTCATCCCAGGGATGCAAGGATGGTACAACATTCAAAAATCCATCAACATCATCTACTACATCAACAAAAAGGACAAAAACCACAATATCATTTCCACAGATGCTGAAAAAGCATTTGACAAAATTCAACATCCATTCATGATAAAAACTCTCAAGAAAATGGGTATAGAGGGCAAGTACCTCACCATAATAAAGGCCATATATGACAAACCTACAGCCAATATTATACTTAACAGCAAGAAGCTGAAAGCTTTTCCTTTAAGATCAGGAAAAAGACAAAGATACTCACTCTCCCCTTTTATTCAACATAGTTCTGGAGGTCCTATGGCAATCAGACAACACAAAGAAATAAAAGGCATCCAGATTAGTAAGGGAGAAGTCATACTGTCACTATTTGCAGATGACATGATATTGTACATAAATAATCATAAACAGTCCACTCCAAAACTACTAGAACTAATATGTGAATTCAGCAAAGTTGCAGGATACAAAATTAATACACAGAAATCTGTTGCACTCCTACACACTAACGATGACCTAGCAGAAAGAGAAATCAGGAAAACAATTCCATTCACAGTTGCATCAATAAGAACAAAATACCTAGGAATAAACCTAACCAAGGAAGTGAAAGACCTATACCCTGAAAACTACAAGACACTCTTAAGAGAAATTAAAGAGAACACTAATAAATGGAAATTCACCCCATGCTCTTGTGTAGGAAGAATTAATATAGTCAAAATGGCCATCTTGCCTAAAGCAATCTACAGATTCAATGCAATCCCAATCAAAATACCTACATCATTGTCCAATGAACTGGAACAAATAGTTCTAAAATTCATAAGGAACCACAAAAGATCCCGAATAGCCAAAACAATCCTGAGAAGGAAGAATAAAGCAGGGGGGAACTTGCTTCCCAACTTCAAGCTCTACTGCAAAGCCGCTGTAATCAAGACAATTTGGTACTGGCACAAGAACAGACCCATAGACAGAATAGACAGTCCAGATATTAACCCAAGCATATATGGTCAATTAATATATGATAAATGAACCATGCATATACAATGAGGAAATGACAGCCTCTTCAACAGCTGATGTTGGCAAAACTGGACAGCTACATGTAGGAGAATTAAAGTGGATTACTGTGTAACTCCATATACAAAAGTAAACTCAAAGTGGACCAAAGACCTGAATGTAAGTCATGAAACCATAAAACTCAGAAGAAAATATAGGCAAACTCTCTTGAATATAAACATGAGCAAGTTCTTCATGAACATATCTCCCTGGGCAAGGGAAACAAAAGCAATAATGAATAAGTGGGTCTATATCAAACTAAAAAGCTTCTGTACAGCAAAGTACACCATCAGTAGAACAAAAAGGCATCCTACAATATGGGAGAATATATTCATAAATGACACCGATAAGGGGTTGACATCCAAAATATACAAAGAGGTCACACACCTCCACAAACATAAAGCAGGTAATCCAATTAAAACATGGGCTGAAGATCTGAACAGACAGTTCTCCAAAGAAATTCAGATGGCCAACAGGCACATGAAATGATGCTCCACATAGCTAATGTTCAGAGAAATGCAAATTAAAACCACAATGAGCTATCACCTCACACCAGTTAGGATGGCCAACATCCAAAAGACAAACAACAACAAATGTTGGTGAGGATGTGGAGAAAGGGGAACCCTCCTACACTGCCAGTGGGAATGTAAATTGGTTCAACCTTTGTGGAAAGCAGTATGGAGGTTCCTCAAAAAACTCAAAATAGAAATACCGTTTGACCCAGGAGTTCCACTCCTAGGAATTTACCCTAAGAATGCAGGAGACCTGTTTGAAAAAGACATATGCACCCTTATGTTTATCACAGCACTATTTACCATGGCCAAGAAATGGAAGCAACCTCAGTGTCCATAAGTAGACAAATGGATAAAGATGTGGTACATATACACAGTGGAATATTATTCAGCCATAAGAAGAAAACAAATCCTACCATTTGCAACAACATGAATGGAACTAGAGGGTATTATGCTCAGTGAAATAAGTCAGGTGGAGTAAGACAAGTACCAAATGATTTCACTCATGTGTGGAGTATAAGAACAAAGAAAAAAACTGAAGGAACAAAACAGCAACAGACTCACAGAACCCAAGAATGGACTAACAGTTGCCAAAGGGAAAGGGACCTGGGAAGATGGGTGAGAAGGGAGGTAGAAGGGGAATAAGGGGCATTACGATTAGCACACATAATGTAGGGGGGGCGTGGGGAAGGCAGCACAGCACAGCGAAGACAAGTAGTGACTCTATAGCATCTTACTGCACTGATGGACAGCGAGTGTAATGGGGTATGTGGTGGGGACTTGGGGTAGTCTAGTAACCATAATGTTCATGTGTTTGTATATTAATGATACCAAAAACTTTTTTAAAAATCCAAAGTTAAATAAATAAATAAGTTTTTTAAATGTTCACTAAAAGTAAATAGATTGTTTTGCTGCTCAGTCATGTTTTTACATTTTTGTTCCTACAGTTTATAAAATTCCAATATTAAAAATCACTAAATGCAAAAAGAAAAAAGAGCACCATAAAAGCAGACTACTTCTGAGAATATAGTGCCTTTAATGTGAAACTCCTTACTGTCACAAATGAGAGTCTTAGGACAAATACTATTATAAGGTTTATTTTTCAGTTATTTTTTTAAGGCTTAGACCTATCTACTTAAGTGTTTAAAACTAATAAATTTATGCATAACAACCATAACCAGAGTGTAGAGTAGTCAGCTGGAGGAAGACTGCCTTTGACCACAGATTACTTGGCGCCATATGTCCATGATCAGCGTGGTTTGTTGGACACATGGGAAAAGATCACACAGAATTAATACTTAGAAAACATTCTCTTGTATACGTGGTCCACTAGAGAGTCACAGGCAGAAATTTCTGCAGCCTTACATCAAATAATCCTTTATTTAACCATATTTATCAAATATGAGGCCTTTTTCTATATAAAGTAGGAGGTTAAGTATTATCTGAAAAAACAGAATTATCAGCCAAACATTGTTGCCTTCTTGGCAATTATGACCAAGATGCCTTAACCTTTCCTTCGGCTCGATCAAACTTTAGACATATTCCTTCCCGGCTACAGATCCCTCACCTCCCTTTTCTTCAAGGATTTACTTTAGTAAGCCTGATAATGTAAATTCTTTCTCTGCCTCTTGGAAATATAAGTCTTTTCCCAGGTCTCGCCGGTTTTATAACCCAGGAATGTCTTTCTCCAAGAGCTGGGAGCCATCCCTTGGAAACGGAATCATGGGGAAGGAGAGCACCCCCATCTCCTGGGGTCTGTAGGAAGGTGGGAGCCTGACTTCACCGAGTGTCCGTCAAACCCTCATCGTCCAGTCCCACTGACGAGCTTCTCTCCTAATGTGCTCCAGTCCTTTTCCATGAGCTCACCCCAGTGTTTAAAAACTCCCCCGCTTATCTTTCAACAGAGATGAGTTCAATCTTTCTCTTCCCTATGGCAAGAACCTTGACTCCTACTGCAATAATCTTGAATAAAGTCCTCTTTGCCTGTTTACTGATCTGATGCAATTTGTTTCTGATAATTCCTTGATAGATACTGTAAGTTGTGACGAATCACAGAAAACCAGCTTTGAGGATTTACAGGGATTAGGTAGTGATGGGGAGGAATTCCAGCAGCTCTGCTAGCTACTTTAACTTTGAAATAGAACTTCAGAACATTTTCACGTTATAAACACTAGTTGAAAATCATTAAAAATCAGTTGCATGCTTTCCTTTTTTGAGATAGTTGAGTCCCCTTTTTCTCAGATGACAGATTAGCAGGGAGCTGTCGGTAAACTGGTAAGTTGCCGCCATTCATCTCATCTCATTTTATTGCCAACGAACATGATGAAGTGATTTAGAAGCCTGAGCCTTCTCTTTTCCTGGACACTGTTCTGCAGAGTCCCCCAACAGGCATTCATCACCCCATCTCCACTGCTGGGCACACTGCCAGGGTCACAGAAGAATTTTAATACATGTTTGTTAAATTGAGCTGTTTCTTAGACTGATTTTTCTGAAATTCGTATCTCACCACGCTCTCCCTCATTGTTCATCTATCAGTGTCAGAATAAAATGCAAACTCTTAAGCTTGCTATTCAAGATATTTTATTATTTGGTTCCTTTTTACCTGCCTAGGGTCAACTATTCATTTTTTTACTTGACTCCTTTGTGTAGCATCTCCAGGACCTCACAAGGTGTCGGGGATACGGTATCACCGTCCCTGGGCCTCTTGCTGTCCTGCTTCACCCATTGGACTGGACCTTCTCAGACACTAATACAAGTTTAGACTAAACTTTAATTTGCCACAGATTCTATGGTTTCTGTATTTTAAACCTCATCTATTTCTTTAAATGTTTCTACAGCAAATACCAGAGTTAATTCCCAGGACCAGAAATCTACTTTACAGATCTCCTCCCCATAATTAGTACAAGTAATTAGGTCCTATTGGGCCCTGATAAACCTTCTTAAGCTACAGTAAAGAAAATGGGTTTAGAGTCAAAGTAAATTTAAGTTGGTGTCTTGTCCTCATCCTTTACCAGCTATATGATTTCTGGCAAGTAATTTAAACTCTAAGTTTTAAAGAAACTTGCAAACTGGCAAGAAAAATAATACATATTTTGTCTTGAGTTCTGAATAAGAGTATGCATGTAATATACTTAGTACAGTATTGTGTACTAAGATTCTACTCAGTAGATGTGAACTATTAAAATCATTATTATCATTGATTTTTTTACAAAGAACTTTTATAGTGTAACATCTTGTAATTTTTTTCTCTAGTATTGATTTTCTTTATGGTAGATAATATTGAACAAAATTTTGGTAACAGTTTCTAAATCTATTTCCAATTGCCTTTATAGATAATAAAGTCATCATTTCAGATTCAACCTAGCATCAACATGAACATACTTTGAAAGGATTTTCTTACTGTTTACAGACTAAATCTCCAAAGATCAAGGTATATATATTTTATAACAGTAAATAAAAATTAGAATATCTTTGGTAATTAAAGGTTCAATATGACTAGAAAACTTGAGCATAAATCCTGAAGAATATAAAAATATTATATAGAAGTATTATATGGAAATTTTAATTTCTATTCTATTCTGCAGAGTATGCTGAAGAGATTCTAAGATTACATCAAGGTCACTAAGATCACCCAAAATTAACCATAATATTTGGTGTGGTATTGTTACATTCTTGGTCTGTTGCCGAGTCTTCTGAAAATTACCAGATCCACAGAAGTGCTTTGTCTGGTTCTTTCATGTTGGGGGGAGGTTCTGTTCTGAACTGCTTAGAGTAAATGGTCATGATCACATGGTTATTCGCCCAGCTATTTCTCACAGTCCTGTGAAAATGGAAAACATGTCCTCATGAACTTGGGAAGGGCGGAAGCAATGGCCAATGTTGTCAACAACAGCATCAACACAAGATTTTGTGATTGTTCTTTTCTGAGATAAAAATGAATGAAGATAGGATAAATCTTCTTTAGGAATGTAACTTTGTCATTTTTCTTTGCATTGAGGAGAATAAAGTAGAGTTGGGAAAAGAGAAACTTGTATTTAATACTTCTGACGCACTCTACTAGTTCAGGAATTACATTTTAGAAAATCTATAGCATTGTCTCTAAAATCTGCGTATTAATTTGTGAAAGATTTAATTGTTGAAGAAATGGGCTAGGCACAAAAAGTGGACAGTATAGTCATGTGTTCGTAGATTTCTTCCTTAACAAAAAGGTTGATGAACTCCTTATTTTTCATTCATAGGAAGAGAAATTTTTAATTCCTTTAGTTTTATATATATATATTGATAATGAGATTTCCACTGAGTACTCAAGTGGTCATTTTAAGTAGGCAGGTGGATACATCAACTTGGAGATCAGGCAAGAGGTCTGACCTGGAAGTTTGTGATTGGGAGCTGCTAATACAAAGATGGCATTGAAAGCCATCGTGATGGGTGAGTGGGTATGTGTACACAGGAGATCTAAGAACTGATTGCTAGGGAACTTCTACATTGATAGGAAGGAGTGATTGTCAGGACCAAGAAATGAGACTGAGAATGAGTGAATAGTGAGGAAGGAGGAAAACTCAGAGAATGCAGGGCCCTGAAAACTTGAAAAGAAAATGAAGGAAGGAAGGAGGGGTAATCAGTCGTGGGAGCTCGCCTTTGGCTATAGCAGTGAGGGGCAACTGACACCCTTACAACCTCAACAAAAACGGTCTTGGTAGTGCTGATTTAAACAGGCTGAGGAATGGAGAAGAACTGGAGACAACAAATATAGGGACTCTGGGGATTTTTTGCAAAGGGGAACAAATACATGGGACAATTGCAGATGGGAAAAGTGGAGTTGAGTGATTTTTTTTTTCTAAGATGGAAGAAATAACATATTTCTCTTCAGTCAGAAAAAAACTGAGGCAATAGTTTCAACTCTTCTGCAAATAAGTTTGGCTTATTTCTGGACAAGGAGAAATGCTTTTAAATTGTACTTTTTTACATGAACATAATACAGGGGCTCTGGATTGAAGGTGCATTTCAAGTCGTTAGAGAGAGCTGAAATGGGACTTTTATTTTCTTTTATCTCTAGTGGTAAATTCTGCCTTCAAATTAAACTTTGGTTGTGTCCGTGATTGTCTTTAATAGGAGAGCTTAAGGTTTGAAATACTGGAATATGTTCTTTGGCATCTTAACCAACAATGTATTGGGTGTGTCTATCAACCAGTTGATTGACTGGTAGCTGAGACAGACGCTGGAATTTAAAATTGATCTTTTAGATGACTAAATTAAATATTATCCCAAGAGAAGATAGGTCATAATACTGTAACTGGGCAAATGAATAGGGGAAAAAATATCATCATCTACTTTTCCTACCCTTTCCCAACCTAATTAAGAAATCCTAATTTAGAAGTCCATATATTTGACTTGTAACATTGTATGAACTAAAGGTGTATAGTACAGCATGTTGCTTTGATACATTTACATATTGTAACATAGCTGCTGTTGTAACAATATCACAACAGTAGTACAATATTATTGCCTGTATCCAGTGTTTTCTACATTAAATCTCTATGGCTTATTTAGTACTTGCCACAAGTTTGTACCCTTCATACCATCACCAATCCCTGGTAGCCACTATTTGACTGCCTTTTGTTATGTTTTATTTTGTCTTTAAAGGCTTGACTATTTTAGATTCCACATATAAGTGATATATACAATACTTGTCTTTCTTTGCATGATCTCACTTAGCATAATGTGCTCAATGTCCATCTATGTCATTTCAAATGGCAGGATATCCTTCTTGCTTGTGACTGAATAATATTCTGTGGTATAAATGTACCACATCTGTTTTATTCATTCATCTGCTGATGGACATTTGGGTCCTTTCCATATCTTTGCTATAATGAATAATGCTGTGATAAGCATGGTTAAATTCTCTTTGGGTTTATTCACTAACAAATGAGTACTGAATCCCAAATCGTTTCTTAAACTAGGCATGGTAGTTTAAGAAATCAAAGTCTTTGTTTCCATGGAATTTACATTCTATTAGGGAAAGGCAGAAAGTACATAAATAAATGCTGTTTATTGTATGCCAGATGGTGATAAGGGATATAAAATAAGTAAGGATGTGGAGATAGGGAGTGGTTAGTACGGGTGCTCTGTATATAGGGTCGTTAAGGAAGGTCTGTCTTCGGGACAAGAATGTTTCGGGCAGAGATGACAGAAATGCAGAAGTGTGACTGGTGTAACCAAGGGTCAGCACGGAGCGGATGTGGCCGGAGCTGAGTAAGCAAGAGGGGGAAAGGTGGGGCGTTGACCGCACAGCGGGGCGCTGGTCATGTAGGCCATTTCAGTACAAGGCAAGAACTCCTTTGCAAGAATGAAAACTCAAAGTCATGACTTTAGCTGAGCTAACTAGTTGACCTAATTCTTTTCATGTGATATGAATACACAGTATCCAGAGCAGAACATGCTAACATGCTTTTAAAATACATCTTGGATAAAACTAAATTTTCTAATAATATACTTTATAAATAACATGTACATAAGAAAAACGTATATAAATGTACATCGTTTTTTGATGGTCTAAAAGTGATGATGTTTGTCTTCTGGATCTTGAGCCACTACATACCTGTCTCTTTAGGTCGATGACTCGGAGAGAGAGCTCGAACCCGTTGTGTGGGTGGTGCGAGCAGAGCTGCTCACACAAGGTGATTCAGCTTACGCCAAGCCCAACACCTGACACTCCCACACTTCGTAATTCAAAACCATTTCTCCCACTAGCCCTGCCACAAGGCTGGAAATGACCACATTATTCATTCCTTTGAATTAAGGTGCTGGACGGTACTGATAATTCCCTAAATATCTTTTAAGACAGAGGCAAATTAATCTATCATCTGTTAAACTTCCCCTTAAATCCAATGAGCTGGGAAGTCACCTATGAAGATGCTGTGGGAATGGGGCCGATGTGGACTTTCATGATGCTGTGAATGTTACAGTTTGTGAGTGTGTCATTTCCATGGAAGTTGTACTGAGAAGGGATCCCTGGGCAGTTGCGAATCAGAATGAGAGTGCTGGAAAGGAAGAGGAGAGTGGTTAGCTTGTGCTAGTCATTATACTCAGTGTTAGCTCTGCTCACTCTGCTGTGGTCCAGGGGAAGCTGGTGAGACTCTGGAAGCAGGATACCCGGACCCTTGAGTTAGTTATCCCACCTTTTGTGAGGCTGAGGAATCGTATGAAAACTTTCCTAAGTGATAAGCAGAAGCATGTTGCAGTGCTTGGCTCATAGGAGGCAATAAATTAATAGGAGACATATTAAGACATAGGACTCAGTTAGAATAAGGGTATTCTGATGCCGCAACTTCGACAGTTTCATAAAAGCGAGTGTCAAATGTTAAAAATGTTTTATTTTATATATGAAAAATCTATTCCCCAAAATGATCTATGAGCACCACCCTTTCCCACCTTTTACCATCCTCACTTCACAATACTCACCAACATTTTTAAACACTAAGTAATCTTTAAATACTAAATAATTATTGTGATATATGTAACATCCCTTCTGAAACATTCCTGAGCCACGGCCCATGCTTTGTTCTATTTCTCTGAAAATTTTAGACAAATTGCAACTATTTAAAAATAGAAGTCTGTACACATCTTTTACTATGTCTAAGGAGAATTGACAAAAGTGGGGTAATAGGAAGAGAGACTCAGAGAATTTCAGGGTAGCTCTCGCTTCTGAGGAGATAGTGAAAAATACAGTCTGTTACCTCCTTTTCCCAAATCCCACTATGGAGATGCCACAGAAGCAAAGACTTAATTATTAAGTGTTGCACTTGATACAGACAATTTGAAACTCCTGCAGAAACAGAAGCTGTTTGAGTTGTGGTGTGAGGAGAGATTGAGAACCAAGGAAGCCATAGAATGAAGGTCTGCTAACAAGAAAGCTTTCATCTGGTGGTCTTTTTCCTCCCTTAGGAAGATGCCTCCCTGCCCCACTGCAACTGACGGGCAGAAACCAGCAGTGCCAATTAGCACTGGCCTGTGACCAAAGGACAAGGTCAGGGTGGAGGTCAGGCTTACTGGGGTGCCAAGAACATAAGCACACCCACCAGCCTCTGAATGTTTTCCTTCCTCCAGCTCTTGTCCATCTGTACTCCAGGGTGAGATGACAATCACCAGGGAAGAATACCCCTGGAAGAGAACAGAGCCTGCCCTGTAAGTACCCAGTGATTCCCAGCCAAGCCCGAATCCGAGGAGGGGCTCAACCACCCCTGCAATACTAGGTGCTGTGTCTCATAGACACCCATCCCCATGAGAGGCTCTGCAGAGGACAAGTGTAAAAGTTGGAAAGGAGACTCAAAACACTTTGCACAGCCAAATGAATAGTACCAAAAAAATGGTGCACTACAAGATGAAGTTTCATAATTTTCCTAGATGGTATCAAAAATGATAAGCAAACAGAAAAAAATGAAAAATAGGTTTCAAAACAAAAGTAGAATTTCCAACATTGGTGGGAGTCCCTCTAGGAGAAAAATATTGACAGATGGAAATATTTATATAAGTAGTGACTAGCATGTTTCAGAAATAAAGATGAACTAAATATCTTAGACTGAAAGGGCCTAGAGAGATCCAAATTAAAAAAAAAAGCTAAAAACCCTAATAAAAACTTCCACAGAGGGAGAAAAGATCACCTTCAAATGAAGAAAAATCAAAATGAAATTGGATTTCTCAGCATGTCTCAAATGCAAGACTGATGGAGTTATATTTCTAAACTTTGAAGGAAAGGAACTTTAAACCAATATTAGTTATCTAGCTAACCTGTCATTTAAATGTGAGAGTGAAATTAATGTGAGAGTGAGAAGATATCCTTAGGTGCAAACCCTCAAAAAATTTGTTGCTCAAAGGCTCTCACATCATTCTTGGAGGAAATAAACAGACACATACCAGAAAATGAGCTCAGGCTTATAGCATATAATACTAAAAGTAACACTGAGTAAATGACTAAGGAGATTATCTTTGTCCACACACTTAAAGATTTAATGCATCTCATCTATCTATATTTGCTATATCTACCTACCTACTTAGTTTTCTATATTAAAAAATCCAGGGCTAGATTTATAGATGATAATGATATGATGAGGGGTTGGGTGTTGGGGGCTGCAGGGAGACTAGAGGGAACTGAAACACACTAAGGCATCTCTGCTCTGGAGGAAGATATGGATATTGTTAAGAAGAAATTTCTAGGAAAAAATTAACATATGTGTAAGCTTGAGTAGTAGTAGAAAGTTAAAAGTAAACACTAGATAAATAAATTTAACATGCTTAACTTTCAAATCAGAAGAGATTATGTATCTAATGGCAGGTATAAAGGAAGATAAAAGAAATAAATGGAGTGAAAAAATAAATTAATGTGACCAAAATAAGTCCTACTATAACAATAGTCAACATAAAAGAAAATTCTTTATATATCAATCAGAAGTCTAACACTCATTTGAAATAAAAGAACAACAGAATTTTGAATATAATGATACAGAAAATAAATATTTGTTGGAAAAGATTTGTTCCTTTTGGCAAATATTAACCAAAAGAAAACTGGATTAGAATTTTTAATAACAGACAAATGGGTTTAAAATGACTTAAAAAAACTTTATAATAGACAGATAAATTATGTTTTTGTAAAAGGAACAAATGTTCTAGAACACGAGAGCTAAATAAATATATAACTTCCTACATTCTTTCAAGGCCACTTCCAGAAATCAATTTTGTTTTAAGCCTCAAAGGAAGTTTCATAAATTCAAAGAATCAGCACCTCAAACTATCTTCTTTGATTATAATCCAACAAAATGAAGTTGATAACAAAAGAACAGCTTAAAATCCAATACATCTGGAAACTAAAATATGTGCTACTTAATACTCTTGCATGAAGAGGATCTCATAGGAAAAATTTAAAAGTACTTAGAACTGCACAGCAATGAAGACATGACATGCCAAAACTGTGTGACACAGAAAAATTCTGCTTAGAGAAAGATTTCAGCTTTAAGTACATTCTTCACAGAGCAAGAAATAGTAAAAAGAAAAGTTGAGACAAGCATTCACTTCAAAAGTCAGTAAAACACTGACCGAATGGCAGAGAAACAAATCCAGAAAAACAAGGTTAGACAGAGATCATTGAAATAAAAACAGTCAAACAAAATAAACCAAGTTTAACCAAGAAAAACCTGGTTATTTGAAAAGATTAATAAATAGACTATCATCAGGTAATGGGTCAGGCAAAATAGGAGCAATTTAAATACAGATAAAACACAGAATGAAAAAGAAATGCCTAAACAGACACAACAATAATTGCAAGATAGCAAAGGAATACTGTGAGCCACTGTATGATAATATATTTTAACTACTGAGTGGAAATGTTTAAGTTTTTAGAAAATACATGAAATGCCAAAAATAATGCAGAACAAAGTAGAAAACTTAAGTAGATAATTATCTACTAAAGAAAGTCAAGTGATGATTAGAGCCCATCCCACATTCTCAATAAGAAGTCACAGAACAGAAAAAATGAACTCTATTGATGCACTCTTCCAAACGTTCAAGGAACAGGTTATCCTTATATATCTTTTTGCAGAACGTTTTCCATTTATTTTATGAACTTAATGGAACTTTGATTCTGAACTGGAAAATAAAATAGTAAGGAAAAAAATATCCTTATAGACTCATTTAATTTATGACACATGCAAAAGTCAAAAAAGTATTTAAAATATTTCATGATAAAATGTGCTCAACATTTAACCATTAAGATAATGTAAATAAAATCACAATGAGATAATATCTCATACCTCCCAGAATGGCTGTTATCTAAAGGACAAGAAATAACAAGTGTTGGGAGAGAAAAGAACTGTTATACAATGTTGGTGGGAATGTAAATTGGTGCAGTCACTATGGAAAACAGTATGGGGTTTCCTCAAAATATTAAAAATAGACCAAGCATAGATTCTAGAAATTCCACGTATGAGCGTTTATTGGAAGAAAATGAAAACACCAGTTCAAAGATGTACCCTTATGCTCATTGTAGCATTGTTACAATAGCCAAGATATAGAAAGAAGCACCAGGGTCCATTGATAGATGAATGGATAAAGAAGATGTAATATATTTCAAAATGGAATATTAGTCAGTAACAAAAAAGAATGAAATCTTGCCATTTGTGACAACATGAATGGGTCTTGAGAATGTTATGCTAAGTGAAATAAGTCAGAGAAATACAAATAGCATATGATTTCAGTTGTAAATGGAATCTAAGAAAACAAAATAAATGAACAAAGCAAGACAGAAGCAGATTCACAGATACATAGAACCTCAGAGGGGAAGGGTAAGAGGGTGGGCAAAAAAGGTGAAGGGAATTAAGAAGTACAAACTTTCAGTTATAAATAAATAAGTCATGGGGATGAAATGTACAGCATAAAGAATATAGGCAATAATATTGTAATAATTTTGTGTAGTGACAGATAGCAATTAAAGTTATCTTGGGGGTTATTTTGTAATGTATGAAATTGAACCACTATGATATACACCTGAAACTAATAGGATATTATATGTCAATTATACTTCAATAAAAAAATTTCATAATGAACAATTACAGGTTAATCCAATATTGCAAGGGTTGTTCCACATCAGAAAGTTTATCAACTTAACAAATTAATTGAAAAAAAAACACAAATATCTCAATAGAATCAGAAAAAGTTAATAAAATTAGTACTTATGATTAAAAAAAATTCAAGAAGAATACAGATAGAATCTTTCACAGCTTACAGAAAGCTGAATACCAAACTCCTGCAGGAAATTCAGAAGAACATTTACTTTCTCTTTAAAATCAACATGACCAGAGATATACCTTATATCTTAGCACTGTCACTCTATAATATCTTACTAAATGTCCTCAATAATTTTATGAGTGGAAAAGTTAATAAAATGTATAAGGATTAGAAAAGAGTAAAATACTGTCTTTTTTTGCAGACTATTTGATCAACCCTACAGAATCAGAATACTGGAAAAAGGTGGAATTAGTAAAACAGTTTGTAAAACTCTGGATAAGAATAAATTTAGCTTAATTAACTCATAAAAATCAATAATGTCTTCTTAAACCACAAAAAAACCAACTAGATATTACAGTAGAAAAATTATTCACAAATAAAAAAATGAAAAACGATTTAGGGATCAAGCCAAGAAAAGATTTAAATGGAGAAAACTTTTTCAGAAAAATTAAAACTACTAAAATATACAAAACAACACATAAATATGTTGCATAAATATAGATCTCTATGCTCAAAAACAAAATCTCACCATGGATGAAATAACTTACTGTAAACATGTTAATCCTCCACAAATTAGTTTATAAATTAAATCTGATCGCAATAGAATTTTTGATAAATTTAGTGAGCACATGCTAAATTTTATATAAGAGCATAAAATACCCTTGAAAAAGTAAACCAATTTTGAAAAGTAATAGCAAAGAAGGGGACTCACTCTACAAAGATTAAAATACAGCCCAAAGATACAGTGTGGCAATTATGAAGAAATATAAACATATATAGATCAAGAGAATAAAATAAAGAACACAGAAATTGACTTTGTAAACAGAAAAATTGTTTAATAGGAAATACTATTGGAAAAATTGACTCATTATATGGAGAAAATAATTGGACCACTGTAGAATTCCAAATGAATTTTAAACATAGTTTGAAAGGAATAATTTGAACTAAAAAAAGAAAAATGTCATTGACAATCATAATGCAAACATATGATAGATTTTACTGCATTAAAATAAAAAATTTTACTACAAGAAAAGACACCTTTTCCAAAATTTAACAAATCAATCATTTCTTGAAGTGTCACTTTCAAATTGTAAAAACAGTTATCAAGGAAATATGCAAATGCATATACACACATAACACACATACACACACACACACACACAGAATTTCAATTGAAAAACAGGCCAAAGAGGTAAATTATAGAAAGAGAAGCATTATTAACAAGCATATGAAGAGATGCTTACAACCACATTGAAAAAGTACAAATTAAAATGACAATGCAATGCTATTTTACTCTGATCAGTTGGTAAATTTAACGAGATGTATTATTTGCAAGCATTGTGAAGTACAGAAGGTCTGCATTTCCAGTGGGAGCATAAACAGACAAGGCCGTTGTACAGGACAATCTTGTCCTGCTTAGTGACAGTAAGCATGCGTGTACTCTGCAGTCACACCCAGGTATAGATCCCAAAGAAAATCCCAAACAGGTATGTCTGAAAACAAGTATAAATATTTTCATTGCAACAGACAAACATGTAGGAACCAGATGACTTAGATTGTGTCATTTTCTTTGGAAAACAATAGTCACTAAAGAATCAGAGCTCTCCTTTCCCTGACATTAGTGGGGATATGACAGGTGTAAACCTAAGCCAGAAGCAAAATCTCTCCTATACTCAAAGTATGCTAAATAAAAAGTTCAAAGACATTGTTTTTATAAATGGAAGTTCTGTCAGAGAAAAAAATGTAACGATATTTACAGCTTTAGGAAACTTTTTCTTGATGTGAAGTGCTAAGGTAATTATAAATCTATTGCTCTTTAACACACATGGCTTGAAATTAAAATAGAACTGAAAATTAATTTAAAGGTAATATTGAATGCTTACTGTAATATTATATTTTGAATCTCTGACCAATCAAAAAGAAAAAATTTTTTTAATGATTATTCCAAAATGTTTATATTTTTATTAAATAAAATTTTCTTTACTTACATAAGTTTGAATAGAATGAATATATATTGGTACGTTGATGTCAAAAGATCAGAGAGGTGAAGGACTATTTTCTGCAAATTTTGCTGGGTTTTATAGCGGCTTTAGTTCTGAGTATGATAAAAATATGTATTAACTACTTACTATTTTATAGGGGTTCTTTAAGTGCTTTGGTTATATTAGTGAACAAAACATAAAGAATGTTTCTTTTGTAAAGCTGATGCTCTAGATTACTTAACTATTTCAAAACTTTAGTAACTTTAATATAAATTAAACCAAACTTTAATATCATTTAAAATAAAATTTAAAATTCTCATATTGGCTCTGTTAAAAATCAAGAAAAACCAACAACTCCTTGATCTCTCAGAACACTGATTTTTGTATTACAATTACTTGACAAAACAATCAAAATAACAGCTAATGTTCTAACCTGTCCAGGCACAGAATAGAACATAGAGCTAATATGAAATATTTAAGGATTACATTCTATGCCTTTTTTTTCTCTTGAAGTAGATTTATATTGTTGGAGCATAATTGAATAAAAGCTGGATCTGTTTTATCCCATGACTTAGTGATGAGAGTTTTCTATCCAAATTACTCTTGCTTTTCTCCTTTTTCCTTAAAATCCTTCTCTGGTTTTAAGACTATGGAAATATGTGGTAGTAGCTAAAAAGGAAATTTCCCCAAATTTATACTTGGTTAAGTAACCCTAGGAGCAAATTTGTTCTAAAATTCTGTGGGCAATAGATTATGCCTGGCATTAGTAGTATTTTTCTTCAAGAGTGTGAGTTCTCAGGGTTAAACTAATATTCTATTAAAATTATTTCAATTTAAAATGATTTGGGGGCCATTCATTTCTGTAAATGGAAATGTAAAAAGCTGTGAACACAAATAATTTTATTTCTGTGACGATCCAAATTACAGTAGGAAACTAGCTAATAAAGAAACATTGCTTATATTCTGTGGCATATGAAAGCATCATGAAAAAAGCTGAGGAATCTTGACTACTGAAATAATATAGTGTAAAGACAGATAATATACTTATTTTCTAAAAACTCCTTATCCCAAGAGATGTAGATGGTTTAATGACTCTGAGGGGCAAAATTATGAGCCCTTACATGAACTCCATTTTCATGAACAGAATATAAAGGATGTTGTTTAATGTGGCAGTTCCGATGAGGTAATTGGGTATCAAATGTTCCTGCTGAAAAGTTTACTCAGGCACCATACAGATATCCATATTTAGGTAAAAAGGCCGGACTTGGGTACTTTTATCAAAATCATCCAACTGCCACAGCCCCCTTCCATTCAGCCGCAGTACTCACAGGTGCTTCTCTCTCTCCCCTCCGTGTGTGCGTGTGTGTGTGTGTGTGTGTGTGTGTGTCTCCCTCTCATGTTGGGCCATCTGTTAGGGCTATTGTAAAATAGTGCACTGTTTAGCTAAGGTAATTAAACAAAGTCATTTTATTTTTCAATGTTTCAATATTTAACCACTGCAAGTGGATAGCTGCTTTCCACAAACAGAATAAAGTGAAGATTAATTGCTTGAACTTTCCGAAAGGAAAGGTAAGAAGGGGAGATTCAGAATATTTTTGTTAGACTTTGTTGTTTTTCAGTTTGATCTGAGTTTATGTCATCCTGACTTGCCAACATGTTAGTTTCTTTCAAAGGCTCCCAGCCCAGAACAAATAGCCCTTAAAATATTGTGATACTGTATTTCTCTGGAAGACCTTTTTTTTTTTAATCTTTTTTGATTCAGTATCAATCTAAGGAATATGTTCCAACCTTGGTGGCAGGAATTAATTAATTAATTAATTATTATTTTGGTGTTGGCCTCTCCATTCCTTGTGTTTCCTATAAGCTTCTTTTTCACAGAAATGTCTTTTTCACAGAAAAAGGACATTCCAAGAGTACCTGTTTTTTAACTGGTTTATCAATATATTAAGTCTTTCAAGTAGATTTTGAAATTATTTTCTGAGGTACACAATCAGGGTAATGGCTTTCATGATAGTCCTTCAAGATAATCTATTTATTATATCCTTGTTTTCTAATTAAAACATTCTGCCTGACATTGTAGGGGTTGTGAGTTCAAAGATGAAAGAAAATGATTAACTAGGGTCATTATCATTGCCAATTTGAAAAGGACGCATCTATCAAATGTTTATCCATGTTCCGTTGTGCAAGGATTCTCCCTGGAGATGCTCAGTCTAGTATAAAACCATAGATATGGACAAATATAGAATTCTCCCCCCTTCACCGCAAGGGATCCATTCCAAGAACCCCAAGGAATGTCTGAAACCACAGATAGCACCAAACCTCATAACACTATGTTTTTCTTATACATCACCTACCTATGAAAATGTTTAATTTATAAATTAGGCATAGTAAGTGGTTCACAACAATAACTAATAATAAAATAGAACAATTATAACAATATATTGCAATAAAAGTTATGCAAACATGAGTATCTTATTGTACTGTGCTCACCTTCTTGCAATGATGTGACATGATCAGATACCTACATGATGAGAGGAACCGAGGTGAATGATGTTGGCATTGTGACGTAGCATTTGGCTTCTACGCATTGACCTGCAGATATGCCAGAAGGAAGATCATTTGCTTATGGACCGTGGCTGACAGGAGATAACTGCAACCTCAGATAAGAGGGGACTGCTATACATCAGTTTCATAAACAATAACACAATCAATTGGGTGTTCATTAACTTAGAAATCACCATCTCTGGGTACACAACTTAATTTTTGACTCTCTCAAATGGAAAAGAAAATGATGAGAAAATTGAGTAACGTTCTAGAGAGACACGTAACTTTTTTTAGGAGGACAAACGATTTTCTCCCACTTGGCATCACTAAGCATAGAGACATTGATAGGCTGCTATGAAATATGTAAGAACAGATACTTCATGAGCTTTTTTAACAAGCAACAACACAAAGGGATGTAACCTTCTTAGGACGTATCCTAGTTATAGACTGCAGGGCACCAGCATAGGTACATTCAAGTGGGTTTGACTCTGAATCTGGCAAGCAATGAGAGAAGAGAATCTGAGGATGGGGGAAAAACAGCCCCCTCGCATGAGAGAGCCTGTGAATGACATGAGCAAAGGCTGAGGAAAGCAATTCTTCTCTGCAGTGTTTCTGTAAGCCTCCACCATCTCCAAGGCTGGGTTTTCCAATGTTTCCTTTATGGGACCACTTTTTTATTTCTTCACAATTACGGTACTGCCTCAGAGTAATGGAAAACCCACTGCCTCAGGGCCTGTGCAGTGAACTAACTGGTGTGAACTCGAGAGCAACAATACACACTGGTGTGGGTAGAGAATCGGTGCAAGATGTGGAAGTTGAGAATGGAGAGGCAGAAAATTGCTGATAGACACATAAGTGAAAGCTTGTGTATTCATTTTCTATTAACACTGTAACAGATTTTCACAAATGTAGTGGCTTAAAACAAGTCCAAAATGGGTTGTGTAAGGCTAAAAGCAAGGTGTTGGCAGGGCTGTGTTCCTTCTAGGTTTGTCCGGGAAGGAATCTGACTGCCTTTTTCAGCTTCTAGAGCCCACTTGTAATCCTTGGTCAAAGCCTCTTCCTTCATCCTCAAAACAAGCAGTTTGCAATATCTTCAAATATCTCTGACTCTGACCCTTTTTCTTCCTCCTTATTCCTCTTTTAAGGACACTTGTAATTACCTTGGGACAGTCCAGAATAATCTATCTTAAATTTTGCTGATCTATATTAATCTATATTAAAGTGTGCTGATTAGCAACATAATTCCATTTGCAACCTTAATTCCCCTTTGCCATGTAACAGAGCATATTCATAGGTTCCTCATACGATCAACATAGATGTCTTTGGGCGAATATCATTCTGCTGACCAGAAATCAATAGTGAGATGAGATCGATCATTTATCTTACTTTATTTGGGGGAATAAATCATTTGCAATTATGAGGAGACCTTTTGGAGAAAGAATATCAGAAGTGAAGACTGCAAAAGGACACTGATTTAGCCAGAAGGCCAATAGAGACAACGCTGAGGTTAAAAACAATCTCAAACTGAATGAAGATTACGTTTAAAGCCAGGGACAAAGGTAAAAGCGTGCAAAAGAGTGAACACAGTATTAGGTAAAAATGACAGAATTTGGCATGTAAATTCATTGAAATAACATTAAAAACAAATTTAAAGTTAATTGAAGTCTTAAAGTTTTGAGCATGAAAATTTTGCTTCCCTTTTATTATTTTGTAGTTAAATTATTTCAGGTGCTGCCAATGATAGTCTTTATTAGAGATTCTGGCCAAGGTTATGCTGTGCATTTAACCAACATTTTAGTCTGCGACCTGAAATTCAGCTTTGATATTTTCACAGGGAAATCTGAATAACCAGTGCCTTAGAAAATATCTATTCCATTATTCTCAAGCATTTCCCTTGGCTTGCCCTCTATTATTCCTCAAAGCTGTTGACACGGCGCTCTAGTTCTTTCAAGCGAGTTTCAGGTGGAAGGAAAAGCCCTAGTTTCCATTTTAGAGCTCGATCTCTGAGAATGATTAAGGTTTCAAGTGAATATCAGAGCTCATAAAAAAATTGCTGGCTGGAAAATAGGATCTGGAAATAGCAATAACGGTGAAAGCAGATATGCTCTGGAGAGTGTACATCATTAAATTATTCAACATCTTAATTACATTTCCTGTCTCAGTCCAAGAGCCTATTAGGAATTATCTTGTGACTGTGTTCACTTCTTAATGATCAAAACTGTCAAAATAGATATTTTTCTGTGCTATATTTTCTGATGGTTTTTGGTGCCAATGGGAGATGTGGGTGTAGTGTCAGCTGGAATGTGAACTATCCAAAGCCTTAGGTTTGGATGTACAAATATTTGGCGCTGAAATCCAAAATGAAGAGATCTCAAAGAGTATATTGTAATCATTTCTTTAAAGCTTCTGGAGCCACAAATACTCTCATTTCTTCAATATTCTCAAGCAAGGAAATAGTATGTGAACCCTTGTGATTTTATTTCCATGACCCTTCGCTCTTCCTTGTCATCACTCGTTTGGGGGCATGGAATGTTTGACATGTGGCTCCTTGACCTTACTGCCAATGAGTTTCTTTCCCACTCCGCTGTCCCATTAATTCTCATGGGGTGTCTTGTTTCCATCTGTAACTATTGCACCTTCCCTCAGAATTCGGCACATCCATCCCACTCTCATCTCAAATTTCTCCCATCTCAGTTACTTTTGCCTATGACTACTGGCATCTCAAATCCACTGACAACCTTTCGTTCTTTCTGCCTTCAAATACGTCCAGTTTCATTAGAGTCTACTACCCATAAGTCAATATGCTTTTGATAATACTCAACTCGCTGGCCTTGTTTCTATTTTGTCACAACAATCAGCAAGGCCCCAGCCACGAACAGATCCAACCACTCTCCCTCTCGGTGATGCACTTGGCCAGCCACATGCTTTTGAAAAAATTCTCATGATACAGCAACCTGATCACGAATCAAAATAGGTCTGAATGCTGAATGCTGACAAAATTATGCTGATCCCTCACAAGTTTATATTCATAATCCTGAAATTTCCGGGCTCCAGAAATGTATTCCCAAGGAAGGTTCCAGTAGCTCTCTACTTGGATGTCTCAAAGGCACCTATAGTCAATATCTGTGAACACATGATTATTCCCCCAAAGTGGATCTCGCCCAGGGTTTCCAGCGTCAACATCCACTGCTGTGCCCTTTCTTCCAATGCAGAGTTCAGCAGAGTGAAAAGACTTTGCATGCTAACTATTTCTCAGATAAGTCATCTCCATCCCCAAGGCCACTGTGCTGGTCCATACAGTACTGTCTCCTTTCCACTGCAATAAACCCCAGCTATTCTCTCTATATCTAATGTTGCACAGTTAAATCCCTTCTTACACTGAAGCCACAGTATCCTTTGAAATGTAAATTTAGACATGTGACCTCTTGCTTAAAACCTTCAAAGTTCCATTACTTGCAGGGCCAAAATATTTGACCATGCCCGCAAGGCCTTTAAGACCCGACCGTACTTAACCCTTGCAGGTTCATTTTTCTCTCTTCTTCCCTTTGCTTTCAGAACTCTGGCTTTATTTACCCTCGAATGGGGCCATGATCATCCTCTGTCTGAATGCTTCTTCCCCGCCACTTATTTCTTCCTCATATTTCAATTCAGTTATGACTTTCTTAGGGAAATTTCCCTGGCATACACATATAAGTAGATGCCCAATTTAGAAGCTTAATAGTATCACCAGCTCTTTGACATAGTACTTATCACAGTTGTAATTTTGCAGCCTGGTGTGCGTCTTTGATTAACTTCTCACGTAATACTTAGTAAGCTTGCTAAAGACAATAAATGCACTGGAGTTGAATGAAACTCCCCTAATAGTAGTATGCTAGCCTACTAATTCCGTTTTTGGCATCATCCTGAAATATATTCAAGTACCACCCTAAATTTGGAGAGTGTGGCTGATAAGGAGTAAAAAGATTTTTTTACACACTGTTTCATGACCAAATATCAAATTTGCTTTGTGGTTTATCCAGTAGATTTTGTTTATATTCTTTAATCATTGCACTGTATTTCTTTAAACAAAAGAAAACAAAAAAAAATCCTTTTCTTTCTCGTTGATTAACCAGTCATTCTAACAATTAGACCTTTTGCAATCAACTGTAATATTATCTTGGCTAGACTGAAATTCCACCCTGAGGTTCCATGAATGCTGGTTGCTCATCTGCTTGCCTTGACTGCTATGAGTTGCATAGCTTTTAGCTCTTTGCTGATTACTTGCTCCATTTCTGCTTAGACAGAGCCCCTGAATTTTGGGCACTGACTGAATATTTAATTTAGAGTCATAACATCCACCATTGTATTACATGTTGTATTCTTCACATGAACTTACTTTCAAACTTACTTTGTTCTTATATATTAACCATTTAGAATCAAAACCTGGCCTCTTTCTTCTTTCTTGTGTATTCAAAACTGTATTTTGACTTTGCATAATCCTGCAAGTCAGTCAATACACTCAACTCTTATTCTATGTGACTTGTCCTATGCAATCCAAGAATAAATGGTGGCACATATAAGGCTTTACTATCTTTATTCATGCTTATCAGATATATTATGGATGTTCATATAATATCAGATATATTATGGATGTTTAAAAGTTTGCAAAACTCTTTGCTTAAAATATTTCAGAAATACCATATGACCCAGGAATTCCATTTTTAGGAACTTACCCAAAGAAAACAAAATCCCTGATTCAAAAGATATATGCACCCCTATATTTATTGCTTCATTATTTACAATAGCCAAGATATGGAAGCAACCAAAGTGTCCATCAGTAGATGAATGGATAAAGAAGATGTGGTACATATACACAATGGAATACTATTCAGCCATAAAAAAAGAAATCCTGCCATTTGCAACAACATGGATGGACCTAGAGGGTATTATGCTCAGTGAAAGAAGCCTGGCAGAGAAAGGCAAATATCATACGATTTTACTTATATGTGGAATCTAAAACAAAACAAAACAAAACAAAATAAACAAAGTAGCAGTAGACTTATAGACAATGAAAAGTGGCTGGTGGTTACAGTGAGGGAGAGGTGAGGGTCGGTAGGTGGGGAGGGTAAAGGGAATAAAGGGACACAAAAATTCTCAATCATAATATAAGTTGGTCATGGGGATGATAGGACAGCATGGAGAATGTAGCCAATGATTCTGTAACATCTTCCTATGTTGACAGACAGTAACTGCACTGGTGGGGGTGAGGATTTAATGATGTGGGTAACTGCTGAACCACTATGTTGTATAATTGAAATGAATATATGAATGTATATCAACTATACTTCAATAGGAAAATTAAAATATTTCATTTGATATTCCCAATTACCCTCAGAGGGTAGTAGCACTATTATTACCATGCTACATGGACTGGAAAATTAAGTTCAGAAACATTACTAGATTTAACCAAAGTCATGTCGTTATTAATTGACAAAACTGGAAGCCAAATTTTTATCTTCTGATTTGAAGTCTAATGATCCTTCAATAATAATCTCAACTTTCAGTTAACTGCTTGCAATTTATACATAAAAAGATCATTCCATTTTTTTTCTATTTTTAATAATTGCCCCCTACCCTTGACTCCCCAAACAAACCAAAAAACACAAATCTGTAATTTTCTACTTGGAAGGCATTTTGGGAATGTATCACCAACTTGCAGAGAGTCATTTAGAAGAAGTAAAGGAAAAATGAATGTGCACATAAACAGATCACTCTTACACAGTATACAGCCGCAAAGGATTACTGACCCGCCTAGGAAGGGCTAAATGTAATGTTTAATCATTTGTATCGAAGTAATGGACTTTGGTCTCCTAGGAATTACACGGAGACTCAAGGAGCAGCTGACCAGATAGCTAGGTATGAGGTGACACTACTAAGATAATACTCTCTAGGTTTCCATACAATTCTCACAACAGGCTTTAATTCTGGAAGCACTTAGAACATTGTTCCATAAAGTAAAGACAGTCTCAGGAAAATCAGTTTATATGTAAAATCAAGAGGTCATCAAATGCAGCAGAAAAAGAGTAAACCTCTATGAAAACTAATGCATGATGTAGCACCCAGATAGTTTATTATAATTGCTATTGGAAGTCACTGGCTGGGTTGATGGTTATGGAATGAGACTTGGGGCTTTATTTCTTTTTCTGTTTTTTTAAATTTTGGGTGGTGTTAGTGTTTAAGGATGATGAAAGTGGAAAAGTTACTCTTAGCTTTATTCTGTTGATTCTGAGAATAAAATGTAATTTTTCCTCTATACATAATATATATATATTTTTATGTATTTCATATTTTATGTGACTATACCACATATATAATTAAACCTGCATATTGCAGGTCATATGTTGAGATGTGTCATCCTTCACTGCTTATTTGTCAGTTTTATTTCGCCGAGATTTCACTGGGAGAAGGTATAGAATGTACAAGAGAATTTAGGACCCAATTCCTGCTCTCAAAAACTAATGTGGTTTTAGAAAGATCTGCAATAACTATAGTAATGTTTCCACGTGTGGTTAACATTCCCAAGTGAGTGGCATTACAAATGCCACAGGAATTCACAAAAGGGAACGATTAGTGAAACGCAGAATAGGCTAGTGGTCAAGATCCGTTAGGTTTGAAAGAAATACAGGCTTCAATAGGATGTGGAAAGTTTACCCTGTATGCAGGGCTGTATTTTGGCAAAACTATATGAAATACAGCAACTCAAAAAAAATATTTAGAGATATTCACGGTCTCTACATGGAAAACGGGAGTTTGGGGACAAATATATATAAGAACGGGGGACCTGGATGTCACTCCAACAGCTCGCATTGAAGGAAGCCAGCGAGTCGAGCCGTGTCCGCAGGCATGCGCACTCGGCAGGCATTTGGCTAAGGGAAGGGATGCTGGTACGGTGTGGCCTTTGGGAGACAAGTACACATATGTTTGACTAGCGTGGGTTAACGTGAGGAGAAAGGGAGTGGTTGAGCAAGGGGCTAACAGGAGGGGGTATTAAAGGCCTTCCAATTCAAACTTTAAATGAACTACGCTAGCAAACAGAATATATCCATGAGCCATGATAAGCCCACAACACTTTCTGGACTACAGATATCTTGAAATTGGGTATATGTTTTATGCATCTCAGTATCCTTAAGTTTGGTACAATATTTGAAACAGTGCTGGCTGAATGAATGAATAAATGAATCTCAGTAGTTGACCTCTTTTCTGAGCATGGCAGGACAGCCACTCCCCGCTTCTGCACATATACGCAGGTCATCCCTAGAAATTTCTTACAAGAAGCAATCAGAGTTGAGGTTATCCTCTCCACTTAAAGAAGGGGGGGAAAATGAAGCTTGGAGGAGTTCAGTGAGATGACCAAGGTTTTTTAGGTAAGATGAAAACCTTAAGTAGCAAAGATAAAATTCAAAATGTGTGAACTTAGATGAGTGCAGACCAACTTCCTCTGACAATAAACCAGTAAGAAATTTTAGTGAAATCTAACCTATGTGTTTAGTGCCTTATCATACAACATAATTCTTATACAGGCATCAGAATTTTCAGGAATTACTAGCTGTTTTTACTGGAATACTTTCCATGTACAGAGCTCTATGGAGAAGCAGAGCTTTATGGAAAGAAAAGGACCAGTGTCTGATTTGATGCTATGTGGCACTGCTGTGCATCGCCATGTGCTTTTTGAGACCAGCGTACATTTTTCTTCCACAGACTCTATTTTACAGATAGCACAATTAATACTTCAAGAGGTTAAGTGACTTGCTTAAAGGCAATAAGTTGCTAAGGGGCAAGGCTTGTTTTTAAACCTGAATCCTCTGCTCCATCCAGTGAATGCCCCGTGGCCAGCCCCTTGAAGACATGCTGATCTAAGAGCGCAGTCAGGAAGTCTCAAGAATTCAATGATCTGAGAAGATTGGAGGGGAGGTTGTTTTAAGGTAAAGCAACCTCTTTTGTGCCCCCATCTGTTTCAAGGAGGGTTTAGGGACTTCAGCACTATCCATTTGCAGAGATGCATGGCCGTTCTCCTACAGGCTGATGATCTACGTCCTCCAAGAACTCAGATCAGTGTGATGACCAAGCGACTCATCTCCCTATGTCTTACACACTTCATAACTGTCACTTTGAGAAACACCTCATTCCACCTTCCTGATATGTCCTGGACACCCTGTGGTGCAAATACTGCTACAAATCTTCTAAACATCTTTACATAGAATAGTATCAACTTAGGTAGGGCCTATCTATTCAATTTCCTAAATACCAGGTTGTTTTAATCTACCTAAAAATAACAATTTATACCCAGAAAGCAGAGTGAACACAGCTCTAGAAACTAGAGGTTTTTTTTTCATAAATCACTTGCATGTTTTATACTGTGATTGTTCTGAGAAGGTTCTTTAAAGGTCATTCCATTTTCAGAATTCATAAACTACAATTAAAATTTTAGGTGTTCTTGGTTTGTCTTAGAAGTTGGGCAGTAGGGATAGTCAGAATAGAGCCAAATTCAGTGGAAAATGGCAAAAACTTTTGTTGTATAGACTTGATCAGCAGCTACTAAATATGATAAAAATGACAACAGTCAGGTAACCATATAGAAACAAAGTATTTTTGATGAAGACAGATCAAATATTTTATTACAAACAAAAGTATTTAAAAACACTATTTGAGAAGTTGATAAAGACCTTGGATAAATGATATTTATTTCATTCAAGGTACTTGGAGCAAATTGTATTAATGTAGCATAAGAGAACTTACATGACAGTTACTCTGAAAATATTCTTGTGATAATTTTTCTAACAGATGATGAAAATCACATATAAGCATTGTCAAGAAAATTCTTTTTTTCTAGTTAAGAGCAGTTTTAAAAGAAACAATAGAAAAGCAACAAAAATCACAGTAAACATCTTTGTCACCGAGCGGGGGTTATCTAGCATCTAGACAGCACGTCTACGTTTTTCTTCAACATACTCATTTTAATACAGTGCAATAGGAAGACGGGTATCCATATTGCACCATCATGCTTTAATCTCCATTTCTTAGGATCACTTCTCAGTTGGCAACATCAGAAGTTTATTTTTAAAAATCAGTACGGAAAAACCAAGACATTGAGAACTGCTGGTGAATTAAGCAGCGTCCCTTGAAATGTGCCATCAGAAACCTTAAACTATCTTCCTGTTTGTAGACAGGAAATGTTTTGAAACCAATCAAGGAGCTGTGGTATTATGCACATCGATCGCAGCCGGGGAAGATGTCAGACTGAACATCTGCCTCTGATATAAAACACAGAGAGCAGTTGGGAAATGAAATGATACCAGTACATCTCACTGATAAGATGTCTATTAGGTACTCCAGGACAGGTAGGAAGGGGCTCATACTGCAAGTAGAGATTTAAGGTGTGAAATAACAAGGTATTTACTGAATTTCTGTGTCTTTAAGAAGAAGGTAAATAATATCTGTGCTGGAGTTTTTAGCCGTAGGAAGACAAAGTTGGAGTAATAGGATTAAAGAATAAGGGAAGCAGCAGGGAGCAGTCAGAAACGGATGGGATTTGTCATTAGTGGCTGAGGACTGGAGCCCTGCATCCGTCCGGTGGCCAGAGCTCTGTGGCGTCGGCGAGCCATGGTCTCTGCCAACCGCAGCCGCTCTCATTACACCTCAGTCCAGTGGGGGGCTGGTAAATGTTTAACAACTGGTCTTTGAGGTTGGGTAGAGAAACTTGCTGATAATATTTGCAGATAAATGTTATGTAAATAATCCTATGTGGCCAAATTGAAGCTACCGGCATGATGCCACTGAACTTGAAAGTGGGAAGAAATGTGCACCCTATTTCACCTGAGCTAGTACCACACAGCTCTGGCACACCGCTGCCTCAGTCCTAACGCGGCCTTTTGTAACCCAGGAAGAGTCATGTCATGTAAATTGTATGATCATTTAGAAGTCATGGGAATCAGGTAGATTGGAGACTATCTCCTTTGTCTTAAGGGAATGGCTACTACCCAGCCCTAAACTAATCCAGTATTGCCAGGACTTCCAATTCTTCAGGAAGTAAAAAACTGTACATTTTCTTTATGGAGTATCCTAAACTGTAATTGTTGATTAGTCAGCTTTTTAAATACCATGGGGGCCAGTAGTGAATGGACCTAAGAAAACAGGCCTGTCAGAAATATCCAGTCTAAAGCCATGAGTTGGTACAGGCAATGCAAGTTTCTCCAGGTTTTAAGCTGAGAAGTGGGTGACACGATTAGTTACCCTGCGTACAATCCGCTCCCAGAACCGAGCGCGGCCGTCTTTGCTCCATGTGGCTTTTCCCAGCAGCTTCACCTGGTTCCAGACGCACAAGTTTAT
Organism: Phataginus tricuspis; assembly: GCA_029783875.1. Taxonomy (NCBI): domain Eukaryota; kingdom Metazoa; phylum Chordata; class Mammalia; order Pholidota; family Manidae; genus Phataginus; species Phataginus tricuspis. Next base: position 4,232,458 of record JAQQAC010008719.1, on the reverse strand, counting down.
CGGTTCCATGTTTCCCAAGCGCTTTAGAAAGCTCACTCAGCTTTATCTCTTCAGTACTGAGTGTGGACGAAAGGAAGGCAAAGACTTGATTAAATAAGGCAAATGGGCAGCATGGCTTGTTCTATGGTCCTAGGAAGCAAGGAAATTAGTCCCTAACTAGTCATAAACCATATCATGAAACCGAATTAAACAATCAGGAATTCAATGTTCCTGAGCTAGAAAAGAAATTAGGATCCTTTCTTCAGGTCTGTCTCTGAGACCTTTCCCTATTAGTGGTAAGCAGTTGCTAGGCAACCGTCCCAAGTCTATACCCCTTTCTGCTTCCTAGATCGAAGCACAAGAAATTAATTATATTCTACTTTAAAAGCCAAGGTTTTATCTTCTGCACCAAGATATTTAAGCATGTTAGACAAAACTTATGTGACTATTGCTTTATTTACTTTTCCGATCTTGGGAATAGCATTTGTTCATTCATTCAAGTTGACATGCATTGATGTAACAAACATGCATTTATTAAGGGCCTACTTCTTTGTCATTTCTAGAACATAAAGATATTAAAAAATATGTACCTACCTTAAAGAAGCTCACAGTAGAATGGGGGGGATATGTTGAAAACACACACACATGCACATATGTGCACACAGTATAATGAAGACAGAAGAACAGGTGCATCTGTATTATGCTTACTTCCAAGTCTGTTGGTCATTTTACAGTCTTTCTAACTCTTCCAACGGTGAGAAACAAGACCATTCTAGTGCATTAGAAGGGTAACTACATGTCTCACTCCAGAAATTCCACAGACGTGTCTAAATTTAATCTATGGTCTTCAAATATCTTTTATCTAAAAAAATCTGTATTTTCTGCTAACCTCTTCACTGTCCTGATCTCTGTGATATTTCAAAGCCTGAATCCTTTCTTTTTTAGGAAGCTGAATATTGGCATGGGACTTAGAAATTTTAAGAAAACCCTCTCTTCCTTTCCCTGCCTTGTTTGAGTTAAAGTAGAGATTTTTTAATGCCCAATCACAATCAGCTGCAAGGGTACATTTTTCCTGAGTCCTAATCTAGGGCACACACATCAGCAACAGGACAGAAAATTTTAATTTGGTTCTAACTAAGAAAATTCAGAATTACATGGCTACGCTGACCATGTCTCAGTAGTTGGGATTGTATATATCAAGCAACTCAAAGAATGGAGCAAGGAAACTGACTATCTGACTGATGGTAAGTTTATATTTTCTGTATGTAAAGACCTAAGTCACCCAGAGGATGAGAATCATCCTTGGAACTTGTGGCAATAGGCCGTCTTTTCTGTAAGTGGAGATGAGGACAGCCTGGTTGTTTACTGTTCCCTGGCTCCATCTGAGGAACCTGGGCTCCTCCTTGCTGGGTTGCTTTCTTTCACCACTCCTCCGTTCCATCACCTTCAAGAAAGCTGTGTTCTTTATACTATTCCCTTATGCACAGAGAGAAACAGAGAAGATTCAACACATAGCTCAGCCCTGACATTTCCAATCCAGGAATAGAAAATCAGAATGCCAACTGGAGTCTATCCCAGTAACTTTATTTCACATGACCTGGAATATTGATTTTTTTAAAAAAGAAATCTCAAAAGTCTTGGAATTTTACATATATCCTGGATAATATTTTTAATATTTATTTGTCAATCTTGACACCTCCTATACCATTTGTAGAACTTCACATATATTTGAACTATTGAAAATACTTAAGAATTTTGAAGTTCCACAGAATTCACCACCTTCATCCCTGGCTTACCCATGTTGTTTTCTCACATCTGAGCTAAAGCTGAGAAGGTGCAGGATTCCAAGTCAAAGATTTCCTTTGTGTTTCCACTTAATTCCAGCATCCCCTCCTGCATCTGTGGCCATCATTTTTCTTGATCTGCCTGTTAAATTCTTATCTTCAATAATGAAATGGCTTTACCTGCCTATCTTAATTTTGGTCTGTTACATTTTCTTTTTTAGGACCGAGTCCTCCTTTCTAAGATCCTTTTTATACTCTTCTTAGAGAAGACTTTTAATCCCACGATCATTGACTGTATTCATTCTTTGCCTATTTACATTCAAGAAGCGGGTGGCAATAACTCATTTCTCATGAAATCTTGAGCATACATACTAGGCTGGGGCTTGGGACTGAAAAAAACTGGTTTAATATAAGAACTCTGTGGGTTCTAATGGCAAGGGACTCAGAACACCGGACAGAGTATGTCAGTCGCCAAGCCTCTAACAATGGATCGCAAGAGGCCCCTGCCCTTCTACCGCCCTTTGCAACCCAGATCTCTTTGATGGGTCGCCCAGCCTCGCTGTTTGAATTGCTCTGTTGATTCAGGAATTTAAATTCTATAATAAAAGCTCCCAAAATGGTGATGCCATAAGTGAGAACAAGAAATTAAGGTTATAGAGATAGTTAGACTGGAGTCTGAATTACTGTTTTCATTTGTTTTCCTAAACCCATTAAACTTTGGGCAGGGTCACAGTGAAACATCCGAAGGAGCACTTTAACCATACGGTAAGCTTCCCACGTCCCTCTGGGCCACATGTTGTTCAATGAAATGAAGAAAGAAAACAGGGAAAAAGGAGAAATTAATCTATTAGTTGTCTTGTTAGCAATTTAGCAGTCTTTTTGCCCTTTGCCCTTAGAAAATGTCCTTACTGGACCCAGTAAGAGCATAAGTAAAAAACTAAGAGTAAGTGTATACTGTATATACAAAAGAAGTAAATATGGATCTTCCCTCAGCAAAGGGTATTCTCAGAAGAGATTTTTCATCTTTCAGTTCACTTATTCAAGAAATAATTATTTAACATCTACAAATGTGCAAGTGCTTGATCGGCAGAAGTAGTGGTAAACAAAGTCACTGATCTCGTGGAGTTTAAATATGAGGTACTATTTGTGACATGATGCAAACTATATTAGTTAGCATTATGATTCATAATTCAACACTGCACCCATATCTTTTATTTACTTGATTGGTGTATGTTCCCCCAAATATTTATCAATTGGGTCTTTTGTGATGCTGACAAATATTTTTGTCTATAGTGTTGCAAGGAGTTCCGCTTTCTTCTTTTAGTTACCATGCTTGCTTGTTTTTGAATTGATTTGCAACTGACAATATTAATTAACCAGGTTGCCATTAAATAACCATTTTAGCAGGAAAATTGCTCATTTGATTACCACCATTATTCAGTCCCTATAATTTTTCCTTTGCTATTAGCTGCTTGAAGTTATCTTCCACAGATTATTACAACAATAATTGCTTCCTATTATTGAAGATTATCATTATTTTAAATTTTAATTATTGTTATTATGAACAACTTTGAAACATACATTAAAAGGAAAGTCTTAGTAAATACATTTTTAAAAAATGGTTCAATATCCTAAAATTGCATATTGGAAATACAAGGATGGGTTTAAATGTCTACTTTCATAAGATGTATGCATCTTTTAGATATTAACTCCATATATTTCAACATTTTCATCAAGCATTGGTGGAAGTCACATCGCATATTTTTAACTTAAGGTGACCAATAACACCTATTCCACTTTTTGGAATATGCTAATAAATTATATCACTCTTTTTATTTGGCAATGATATATATCCATCAGAATAACATATATGCAGGTATGATCCCTTATATTTTTATATTTTTCTGTTACAAGACTCAGACTTACATGTAATTAGATTTAGTCTACATTTATATATCTGCATATGTGTATTTGTATGCATATATGTGTATACATACATATACAGATACATACCCACCAATGATACTTGTGAATATTGTGACAACTTACATGACACTTGCTCCAAATCATGTCCGAAGAACCAAATAGAGGTCATGACCTTTTTTATATTGAAAAATAATTTCCATTGAGGAAGACTACCCAATATTCTTTGAGGCTTCATAGTGCAAAAGTGTTCCTGACATTTTTAGAGTAACTGAGGCATTAATTAATGTGTGTTCTGACTTTGATATGTAAAATAAAAGCTGTCTCATCATCACCATTTTAATTACCAGTATATAGATCTCTTAATTACATACATATGCAGCATGTGTTGAAGAAATTTGATCTGCTTGAAAGAAATATAGTTCCTTCTTCAGGCATTCTTGAAATCGCTTTTGGAGTTGCCAACAGCAATTCAAGGCATGGTTTATTCAGGTTACTTCTGACTCTAAGAGATACAAATAAATAGCAATTTCATCCCTCTAAGACAATCATTTTTAGTAGTAACTGTGCTTTTTAGCTTAAATGACAGCTGTCTGTGTATTGAGCGGAGTTACTTTAGATTATCCTTTTTTACTCCTTTGGGTGTTTTTAATGAAATATTCTAAACCAAATGCTTGAAATTTCTGTTTCAAATACTTCCCCCACTTCTACCATTTTTCTTCTTTCCTCCCTCTTTCCTCCTTCCCTCTCTCTTTCTTTTACTTAATACCTTAACAACTTTTCCATAAACTGTTCAGTTTATGTTTATTTTGCCAATTAACTTTATACAATAGATAGTGAAACAAATGTATATGCTTTGTTATCATAAAATCATAGGATATTCTTCTGGCTTTGTCCTTGGTATTTATATAATCTTGAACTAGTTACACAGGTTTTATTTCACCATCCCTAAAACAAGGTGATGGTAAAGATTAGTATTTTTTTTCAAATGACTGGTTTTGCATAAAGATACATAGTAGGTACTCAGTGTTAATTCCCGTCCTTTTATTTTGCATAAGATTTATGATACATAGTAAGCAAAGCAAGGTCTAGCCAAAGAAGATGTCTTAAGTACATAAGTAATAAAAACAGATCATGTGTATAGAGTTTCTTATAATACATCATTAGTCCAAAGAAGAAGTCTATTAATTTTATCAAAGAGAATTAGGAAAGTTCATGGAAGTCACTTTCAGACAGACCTCATATAATGAGCAGGGCTGAACTCAACAGAGATAATTAAAGAATGTTGAGTTAGTAAAAATTTCATTCCAAGTATGAGAGCATCCAGAAGTGATGAGAAAGTGTAATCAATAAGAAACAAATACAGAAGGCAGCCCAGCTTTCTTGAACTTTCTATATATAATATGTTGGAAAATAAAATAATCTAGAGAGTTAGTTTGAGGTCATATTGTGGCAAATCTTAAAGAGCATGAAGTCAAATTTTGCTCTATGTTTCTGGTACTGAAGCTTACATCTTCCAAACTAAGCATTGTCTTCCCAATTTTCACTTAACGAAAAGTTTTCACGTTAAAATTACAAAATAACAAGCATCTTATTATCTTTTAAGTAAATGATAAAACAAGAAACAAAAGTATTATTTTTAACTTACCTGCATATTTACCATTTGGGGCACTCTTAATTCTTTTGAGTGGATCTGATTTTCTGTGTGGAATTATTTGTCTTTAGTCAGACGACTTTAGTACATCTTTGTAGTACAATCCTGCTAGCAATGAATTATTTTTCTGAAATTTCTTTATATCATCTTCATTTCTTAAAAATACTTTTTACTGGATATTACATTTTAATATAACAGTTTGCTTCATTTAAGTATTATAAATATATCCCATTTTTTTCTGTTTGCATGTTTTCTGAAAATTTGTCCAATGGTTTTCTAATTCTTAGTCCTTTGAATATAAAATTTTCATTATTTCTTCAATTATTTCCATGACCTCTCCTTCTGTAACATCAACCACCTGTATTTTAGACTGCTTGATATTATTCCACATGTCACTTAGCCTCCATTCATTTTTTTAAGTCTTTTTTCCCTATGTTCAATTTTAGACAGTCTTGTTTTTTCAAGAGCATCTAATCTGATATTAAACACATCCAGTAATTTGTTTTTTCAGATATTGCGTTTCAACTCTAGAAGTTTCATTTGGTTCTTTTAAATATATTTTATTTCTCATTATTTACATATTTTTATGCCCTTAAACATATTTATGATTGTTTTTCTTTTTAAGTCCTCTCCATTATTTCTACCATTTTTGTCACTTCTGAGTTTACTTCTATTGATTGATTTTTTTTCTCCTGGTTATTGATTTTCCTGTTTTTTGGCATGTCTAGTAAGGTTGTATTGGGTCCTGGTTATTGTAAATGTTAATATGTATGATGTCTGGATTTGGTTGCTTTTCTTTAAAGATTTGGGGCATTTTGTTTTGCTTTATAATTTATGTGTTGATCAGTTTGCTGTTTGGAGGATTTTAACCTTTGCTAGGATGCATCTAGAATATTGTGACTCCCAGCACCACCTTAGGCTTTTGCTAAAGCGTGGCCTTCTTGGTTCTCTAATGGATGTTCAGATACTCAACGTTAAGTTCCTCCGCGCTGGCTGCCTGGAATTTGAGCATCTCTCTGTCCTGTGAGAACACTGGAAATTGTTTGTTTTACATGGTAGCTCTTTGCTGCGCCTTAATGAGCTTCGTCTCCGGCTTGCACAGCTTAATGCACATCCACAGCCTAGAGCCGACCCCCATTCAAACTTCTGAAGCTCTTTCTGGGTATATTTACTTATCCTTCATTACTTCGTTTACCATTAGGGTTGCCTCAGCCTCCCCAAGCTTGATTCTCTATCTCCTAAATTCAGTAATACAACTATGCCCTGTTTGGATTCCCTCTGTGTTCATTGTGGTCTGGAATGCGGTTCTAGGCAGAAAGAGAAGGAATATAATGGTCATCTTACTTGCTTTTCTTATCTCAAGGATTAGAGTCCTGAGTTGCATTTTGTCCAATACCTGAAAATAGTTGTTTTATGTATTTTGTCCAGTTTTCTAGCTGTTAAGTGAGGGCACAGCTTTCCCACCATGCCAGAATTGCAAGAGCTTTGTTTTATTTTCTATTAATTTTTTCCATATCATTGTCTTATCTATACCTATGTGGTTGGATGAAAATGGTGAAGCTTTGTGGAAGTATTACTCTTTGGATGGTTCATTTTGAAGTAGATCAGATCTAAGTTCTTACTATTGTTTTGGCAGAGAGTAGTTCAGAATCAAAACATAATTTGCCCTCTCCAACACTATTAATACCAAAACTGTTGTACCCATTGAAATTGTTCCCCTGACTAAGGATAGCATTTCTGTAATGAACTTATTCTCCTCACTAAGGATTCTTCTCCTTAATGAAAGTCACTATTCTGAAACTAAGAGTTGAAGAATGAAGAATTCTGGGTTAACAGCCTTGGAAAATTAGAAATGTTTCTATTATTTCGTATTTGTCCATACAATCACACCCTAAATGCCTATTCTTTAAGGACCATATTTTAAAGATTGTTTATTTTGACAGGAACACTATTTTACTAAGGAGTTTTGGAATTGCATGATTATAAAATCTTCAAATTTACCCATAGAAGCCTCTCTACAACACTAGGAAAGGAAAGGGGAATTTCATTTTTCTTAGCAACATGAGGGAACTCATGTCCTGGCATGTGTTTTCATGGAAAGGAAAATTAAAATTGTGAAAGTCAGTTAGAATGTATAATAAGTTTATGGTAATTAATTACACCAAAGTGAAGGAAATTTTGGTAATTTTAAAAAATAGTAAATAAAGGTTCTTTAGGAATTTTCTGTTTCTTATGAGTTTTTTTACACCTTGCACAAATTATAAAGAACTTTTAAATGATAACATAATAAGTTTCCATAAACTTTTATCTATAGGCAGAAATTTAATCTACTAAACAAACACATAGGTTCTTGTGCCAGACTTTTTAAGAGGAAACCTAACTGTTTCATAGATCTATTAAGGATTTTTATCTAGTTTGAATATTAAATTAATACTGGGATCTTTATTGTCACTGTCCTCAAACATCTGAGAAATGTCTCTTGTTTGGTCTAAACACTTAATACAGGACAATTATTCTAAATCAGTAAGTGAAATATATAGATTATTCTTTCAAATAGTGGTAGTTTTTTCCTTCCTGACAACTTACAAAATAGAGGATAGATAATACAGAACATTTCCATTTAGAATCTGAAGATTACCAAATCAGTGGTCAACATGAAACAAAAATGACATTAGTGCCACATCACATTTTTGGGGGGTAAGATTTTGTCAAATAAAAACTGTGCCAGGGCTTTAGAATTAAGGCCCCTTAAACTTTAAAGAAAAAAAGATTATATAATATAACATGGTTTTCTATTTATACTGACAGTTTTAGGTTTGTTGGAAAAGAGAAGAAAGCAAATCCATGTAAAATCTAAGACTATTATTGATTCTTGGCACTTTGCTTTTGGAGCAAATGCTTTGGGCATTCCTGCGTTAGGTAATCGTAGTATTATTATTTGCAAGAATATGTGGAAGGTGGGCCTGAGCTAAGAGCTGTTGCTGTGGGCTTGAGCACAGACATAATTTATAAGGTTCTTGCCAAGCTTTGTGCCCGTGGCCTGGGCCTGTCCTAAAATGAGTGCATGACAAAATCTGACTATTTCTGGCATGTCCAGCATACATTTTAAGCAAACAACTCTGCTCAGTTTGTACTGAATAAAGACCAAACTATCCTTAAATAATATATTGGGACCTATTAAATAATATAGTGGATCCATTTGAGATGTAAAAGGCAGAGATGGACAGCAGGACCCCAATCCAGGTATATTTAAGATTTGTCTTAGAATTCTCATTATACAAAGGTCCCTTGCTGAAGACTTCTCACAAATACATTCTTCATTGGCCTCTATTTGCTATACTCAGCACGGAATTGAGCCCAGAATTCTTTAATGCCTAGCAAAAGTTACTTTTCTATGGAGTTCTTGAAATACTAAAAATAAGAGCTTTGATCTTAGAGCAAGGGTGATTCATGTTTTATGAATTAGCACATAATTAGTTATAGTTACTTCATACACCTTTAGAAAAGATATTCTGTCTCTTTCTACTAGACAGTAAGCCTCTTGAGGAAAAGGATCATTTTGCATTTATTTTATAATTCTAACACCCAGTAGTGTCTGGAAAATACTTCAGTGTTTTTTAATAAATAAATAGTACATGAAGAAAAGCCTGAATCCTCTTGGTACTAAGAACTGTGTCTTATTTCACCAGGAGATGAGATCATTAAGATGATGATTGTTTAGATGCTTTATCTGAAGGTTCCTTAATTACTTCTGTTTGGGGTCCTGATCAAAAATGACTGCACCCCATTCTCATAAACTCACTCTTTCCCACTTGTCGGGCCTCCTCCCGTAATCTCACCCATCCCACGCCGTCTTCAAGTGCCTCAGGCACCTCTGTTCCTATGGACATGCTTCTCCTTCATTCTTTAGTCTCATCACAGAACACACCACTGGTTCTTGCTATAAATAAAATGTGCTGGTTCCCAAAATATGTGACCCCCACGGCCTTTTCAAGTCGAGGCTGCTCATTCTACTGGCACCCACTTAATATAGAAATGGCAGGGAAGGTGGTATTTCCCCAGTTCACAATTTGTATTTCCAATTGATGATTCATCTACCTTCCCCATTGTGTAAGGAACCCTTTTTCCTGATTATCTTAGGCACACTATCGCCCCCTCTGGTAACCAGCTGTTACCACATCATTCACACCTGCATCTCATCCTTTCTCCCTTTCTAGGCCTGACAGCATCTCTTTTTGCAATTTCATTTTGTATGTCCCGTCAAAGTTCCTTGGCTTCCTTAAATACCATGAATTCCACCTCAACTTTATTTCATAACCACACTATGGATATATTGTAAATATGTGACCCATCAGAGCATTTAGACTAATCTTGCATCTTTATGTATATATTGTCCACCAGATCTGCTACTTCATAGAGGCTTCTAATCACTTTACTCCACTTTCTAGCAATTTATCAGACCCTTTCTTATCACTTTCCTTCTAAGAATTATCCAATAGCTTCCTATTATATTTAAATTAAAAAGTCACCTTTTCACATTGGTCTACAATGTCCCACATGACCTGGTCACTTCCTGACTTTCTGATTTCATTCCCTCCACTCACCACTTGTTCTTCATACTCTAGCCTTCTTGGTTGTGTTTCTAAGCCTCCAGGACAGAAAATTGTGTCCTATCTCAAAACATTTTGTCACTGTTTTCCCATCAAGCTAGAAGACCCTCCAGTGAGACAACAGTCACAATGTAACTACTTGTCGTTCATCACTGAGGTCCCAACTTATATGCTACCTCATCAGACACCTCTAAATAAAGCAGACTTCCTCCTCCCAACCTCACCGTCCCTGACTGCCCTTTACTATATAATTCTAATATCTTCATAGAATTAAGAATCTGAAAAAAATAGATATTAATTCCCTGGGTTGATATCTTTCTCTTCCTTCTGAGGGCAAAGACATTTTCTGTCTTATTCATTGCTATATACTCAGTGCTTTGAAGACCTTCAGTAAAGATCTGGTAAGCAATTGACAGACACATACAACAATTTAAGCTCCTGGAGGACAGCAATCTTATGGCTAAGCACCCTTGGATGTCTCTGGCTCAAGTTGACAAATGAAAAATATTGGTTGGAAGAATAAATCTTCCAATGGAGGAATGTAAATGGAAAATAACCATATATTTTAAATTCTTAATCAAATAAATATAGACCTAAAACCATTGAATTGCCATTATCATATCAAAACTGGCAAAATTAGTTAGTATTTGGTTGGTCTGCTTTCTTTGCTGTGATTTTACTTTCTCTGGGGACATCTATTTAGCCTTAGGAGTGCTTCTCTCTAGAGCAGCCCCTTTAAAATATCCTGTAGTAGTAGTTTGTGAGAGGCAAATTCCCTCAACTTTTGCTTGTCTGGGAATTGTTTAATCCCTCCTTCAAATTTAAATGATAATCATGCTGTATGCAGTATTCTTGGTTCAAGGCCCCTCTGTTTCATTACATTACATATATCATGCCATTCTCTTATGACCTGTAAGGTTGCTGCTGAGAAGTCTGATGATAGTCTGATGGGTTTTCCTTTGTAAGTAATCTTTTTTCTCTCTCTGGCTGGCTTTAATACTCTGTCCTTGTCTTTGATCTTTGACATTTTAATTATTATGTGTCTTGGTGTTGTCTTCCTTGGGTCCCTTGTGTTGAGAGATTTGTGGGCTCCCATGGTCTAAGAGACTATTTCCTTCCCCAGCTTGGGGAAATTTTCAGCAATTATTTCTTCAAAGACACTTTCTATCCCTTTTTCTCTCTCTTCTTCTTCTGGTACCCCTGTAATGCAAATATTGTTCCATTTGGGTTGGTCACACAGTTCTCTTAATATTCTTTCATTCCTAGAGATCCTTTTAACTCTCTCTGCCTCAACTTCTCTGTATTCCTGTTCTCTGATTTCTATTCCATTAACAGTCTCTTGCACCTCGTCCAGTCTGCTCTTAAGACCTTCAATCAATTGTTTCATTTCTGTTATCTCCCTCCGGACATCATCCCTTAGCTCTTGCATATTTCTCTGCAGGTCCATCAGCATGGTTATGACTTTTATTTTGAATTCTTTTTCAGGAAGATTGGTTATATCTATCTCCCCAGGCCCTCTTTCTGGGATTGTCTGAGTGATTTGTGACTGGACCAGATTCTTCTACCTTTTCTTGGCGATAGAAGTGATTGCAGGCAGGTGGCGTGTTGTGTGTCAGCTGGGAGAACAAAGTCCCTTCCTGCTTGCTGGTCACCTTTCCCTTCTCCGCTGTCTGTGTCCATTACCCGCACACCAGGAGATAATCTCCTGAGCTGTTGTGGGTGGGGCGGCCCTTGGGATGGCCTAGAGCCCTGCGGAGGGTTGCAGATGCGCTGGGTGTGTTCTCTTGCAAGAACAGCACCCCTTCATGCCTTCCAGACCTTGTTCCAGATTCCTCTGTCTGTGCTGGGCAACTGCACACCAGCAGCAGCCTCTTGGTCTTTCCCAGTTAACTGCGTGCTAGGAGAAGACTCTGTGTGGCTGCTGTGGGCAGGGCTGTTCCCTGGCTGCTCCGCAGCTGTGGCTGGTCAGCCAGTTTGGTTGCAGCACCACCGGGGGGAATGAATGGCAGGCTGCTTATCGCCATGAGGGGCTTCTTGTCTGCTTTACCCCACAGGGAGTTAGGGAGCCTGAAGTTCCTCAAGATTCCCAGCCTGCTGGGCCGAGTGTGCCAGGACGATTTTGTCCACCTGTTAAGCCCTTGTCCCTTTAAGACTTTAAAAAAGTCCCCGCTTTTCTTTTGTCCCAGGGTAGCTGGCTGTGGGGACACGCTCGCAGTCTCTGTCTTGGATTTTACTTTTCTGTTTCTCTAATACCCCGTACACCATGCGATGTGTGTCTGTGCTCCCGGTGCAGATCACCAGGGCTGGATATTTAGCAGTCCTGTGCTCCCACTCCCTCCCCACTCTGACTCTTTTCCTCCCACCGGTGAGCTGGGGTGGGGGAGTGCTCGGGTCCCGCCGGGTCACGGCTTTGTATCTTACCCGCTTGTCTGCTTGGTGAGGTGCTGCGTTCTTGCAGATGTAGCTGTAGCCTGGCTGTTGTACTGTATCTTCTGGTCTCTCTTTTAGGAGTAGTTATATTTGTTGTATTTTCAAAAATATATATGGTTTGGGAGGAGATTTCCACCGCCCTACTCACGCTGCCATCTTGAACCCCTCCAAAACTGGAAAAATTAAAACAAAAGCATCCTCTGCTGGTCCAAGGTTGTGTAGAAAGACCTCAGACTGTCTGTCCAGTGTATTCTGTTTCTAGGAATTATCCATAGCATTCAAAGATTTGTGCTCAAATAATCATTACAACATCATTTAGTATAGTAAGTGATTAGAAACAAGCTTTGTGTCAACAGCAGGAAGTTGGTTGATATTTTCTAAAATGGAATGATAAAATCTATTTCAAATGACAGAAGTATATACACGAAGATGTTTTCTCTTGTCCATAAGTGATTTTTGTTTATCCCATTAAATATATTCTATTAATCAAGATTTTATTTTTAGTTTAAATAAACCCTACCTCTTCATACTGAGAGAGCTTTTACTATGCTACTGACAGCCTGTGATTCTATGTTAGCTGGCAGAGAAAGAGATATTACAAATTCTCATAGCAAAGACCAGGATGAGAGAAACATTTAAATCATGGGACATCATGAAACATTTCAATTGTAACAATTAAATCAACCTCAAAAAACATAATACACTATCATAGGATATCATGAATACATATATATATAGTGGTATATTGAATACATACCACTATAGGATAAAGATGAGTATGTAGTATGAAAATAGAAGAACAGAACTAAATTAAGATCTATTGTCCTCACAGAAAATAACTAGCAATTCCACTGATTACTGGTCCACTGTATCCTATGCAGCTGTGTTTTTCCTCCTCCTAGGAAAAAATGTTTTCTGATTGTGACAGTCAAGTTTCTAAAGAGGTTTCTGCAGACTTTGTCAAGCATCCACTTCTGAAAAGGGAATCTTAGCTTCGTTAGAGATACCCTTGAAGTCCTGGTGTACAAGAATCTGAAGGGAACACCTTTCCTTCCAAGTAAAACCTCAGGGATTTTTCAAATGATACTTTTAAATTATGGATCTGAGGATCCATTATTTTGTGTAAGAAATATGTTTAACTGCTCACCTAAAACAGGTGAAGCACAGTAAACTAGGTCCTGTAGACCAAATCCATCTGGCCCAACACTTGCTTTTGTAAATAAGGTTTATTGTAACATTACTGCACCCATCAATCTATGTATTTTCCCCAGTTAGCAATGGCTGAATTCAGTAGTTGCAATAGGGGCCAACATATGGCCCACATAGTCTAAAAGATTTACCATCTGGCCCTGTAAAGAAAAAAGCGCATAGACCCCCAGCCTAGAGCATTCTTTTCATATGCATTTCGAATTAACTTAACAAAAGTATTGCTTAAAGTATTTTTCATGGTATATTATTATTACTAATTACTTGACACCATTATAAAACATAATAAATTTTTATTAGCAAAACTTTTCTCTTTTGTAGATAGAAACTAAAATGGGTTTAAGTCTTCATATCTCCCAACTACAGTTTCTTTTATTTGTATTAATATTCTAAAATTCTCTTGAATATGATGATTCATGTTAGACACATTCTCAATGACTCCCATACTGACATGGAATTCTGAAATTATAAATAAAGTTGTGTTCTATTTGGAAACTCATTGTAACTATTTTATATGAGTGTCATATAAAATTAGAACCCTATAGGCTATGTTTTCTAAAAGAAATAAAAATAATTGGAGTCCTAAGTTTTTCCATAAGGATACATGTGAAACAGATTCATAATTCAATTTGTGAACATGTCATTCAATTATTGCACTTAGTTGAGAAGAGTTTTTCATCATGTTTGGACATTTTAACCAGATTATGATTTTTTTCTTAGACTAATTATCTCTTAAAAAACCTAGAAAAATATTTTCAACATTACAAAAATAAGCCTGGATGAAAGCTAGAGGGAAAAATGTAGCCAGTGCTTGATGCAAAACTGAACCATGTCCCTCTAAACAGGTTCGACCCCATTCAGATAACAACCTTTCCCCCAAACACACACACACACACACAATGCAGCAAAGGAAAAGCTTTAAATTTCTGAGGCAGTGTGTAATAATAAGAAATGACTGTTTTGTCACTACAGTCTGAGCATAAGGATGGTCCTTATTCTTCAGAGACCTCAGACTGATCTGTGACAGGGCTACACTAACTTACAGAACTCAAGATTAAAGGAAGAGCTGGTAGGAATCAACCAATCCAACTTCTCAATACTGAAATGGCTTCCCATACCTGTATACTAGGCAACCAGAGAGCTTCCGTCACTCTTAATAACAGAATACTCAGCCACCTAACAGAAAACATTTATTTTTTTAGTTACAACATGTGGCAACAAGTTAGCACTGGTTGATTATATGAAGCTGGTTGTTAACTAAAGAACTCTTTTTAAGCTGGTTGTTATTAAGTTCTTAGAATGAAATGTCTCAGGTAGAATATTAATACATTGCCCATATTATAATCATAAATTTTTACAAGAATTTTATGAAACTGCTCTTTTTTTATTGATAAGAAAACCAAGGCTTTGTACATTGGGAGAAATTAGTTACTTTCTTTCTTTTTTCTCTCATAGATTCTTTCCACTCAGAAGATATATAAAAAACATCTTTTACCCTCTTATTCCTAAATCCTAGTTATCCTTGAAGGCTTAGAGTTCAAGCCTCTGCAGCCTTGAAAAATCATGTTGTGCTATGGTAATTCATCCTTTCTTTGAAATCCTAGAAACATATAGTTCGTACTAAACAATTTACCACCAAATCACAAACTAGCCTACATTTTCTGAAATGTTTAATGTATATTAGTCCAGTTTCTCCAGGAACATAATGAACACTTTACTTACTAATATCTTACTTCATTCTCTTATTGTTTTCAAAGCATTTTACAATTTAATGGAGTTATTGGCTGAATTTTAAGAACATATATTTCAAATATGAATTTTAAGAACATATATTCACATAATATATTTAAGAACATCAACTACTAATTAGAAATGTGTCCACAGTTCATTCTATGTTACAATACCTATGTTTATACATCATTCTTCATTTTTATTTTCAATAGAATATTTGGTCTTCTTCCTGATTTTCAGGGATCAGAATAAGGACACACCATTTTTCTGCTGTTGCCAGGGAGAAATTATAATGGCTGAGTTTTGTTTCATGATGAAGGGAACCTAATTGTGTGCAATGTGAAAAAGAGACACTTTCCTTGTACTAGTAACTGGAGTTGGCATTTAATAATCAATTATAGTGTTACATTTGTGATGTTTCATCGTCACAGAAGATATTTTGTATGTTTTTCTTGCATTGTAATTTGTCATTGTGTAATATCACTAACATTTAGAGAAAAGCAAATCAAAGCCATAATGAGATATCTATTTTTATATTATCAAAAAATATATTGGTTTTCAATACCTACTAATCAAAAAACACCTATTACTGAAAAAAAAACGAAAAATAGCAAGTGTTTGTGTGGATGTAAATCATTGGAACCCTTGTTCACACTTGGTGGGAATGTAAATTGGTGCAGCCACTATGAAATATAGTATAGAGGTCCCTCAAAAAATTAAAACTAGAACTACCATATTCAACAATCCCATTTTTGGGGTACTTATCCAAAAGAATTGACATCAGGATCTCCAAGAGAATTCTGCATGCTCATGTCAATTGCAGCATGATTCACGATAGATAAGAAGTGGAAACACTGGAAACAACCTCATTGTCCATTGACAGATGAATGGATACAGAAAATGTGGTATATACATACAATGAAACACTATTCAGCTTTTAAAAGAAAGAAACCCTGTCATTGGTAGCAACACAGATGGACTTAGAAAACATTGCTAAGTGAAATGTCAGTCACAGAAGTACAATATTTTATGATTTCATTTATATAAGGTTTATAAAATAAACTCATAGAAGTAGAGAATAAAATGGTGGTTGATGGGATGGGTAGAGAGGTAATAGTGAGTTGTTCAATGGGTATGAATTTATAGTCATACAAGATGAATTAGTGATGTGCTATGAAAGTGCCTATAGTTAACAATACAGTGCTGTATATTCTAAAACTTTAGAAGGGAGATTTCATGCTTGGTGTTCCTGACCTTTTGGAGGTGGTGGGTATAGTTATTACCTTGATTTTGGTGATAGTATAGCAGGTGTGTGCACATGTCCAAACTCCTCACAATATATACATTGAATATATGCAATTTTTGTATATTTAATATACCATAGTAAGGCTCAAAAAAAGGTGTAGATGAATTCATTATTTAGGGTTACATATATTTCTGTTTTCAAATTCTCAACTTTAGTACCTCTGGCAGTATTTGAATAGTTTAAAGGTGAGTAAACAGTGAGAAGGCAGGGGCCATTAAAGGCACATTTTCACTTATGAAAACCAACAGTGAGAGACTCAGCTAAAATAAGTCCTTTTGGACTCAAAAGAAAAGTTGCTAGTTACAGTTGACCTGGTTTCTAAAAATTTGGATTCAAAAAGAAAACACTTTGGTTATGCACAAACTGTATTTGTATTTTAGACTTACAATATTATATCAGTAATTGTAACACAGCCATTTCAAGGATTTAAGTAATTTCTTGTACATTAGCCACCTTGTTTCTGGTATATCAACCAGGTTTTAGTTAAATAAAACGAGTCTTTCATATAAAATACTTTTAGAAATTTACTAGACAGAAACTATAAATTTCATATAGTGTCCAGCACTTAATTCATTATGAGTGTTTCATAGAATTAAAGGGGCCCCCTCTAATAATAGAAAGGATTCCCTTATAGTATTACTAACATGCTGTCATCTGACCTTTGTTTGACAATGTTCATGCTTAATCTCCTTTTTCTATCAAAGAAAAAATTTTATTATATAGCTTAAGGTTTTAAAATATAAATTAAAAGGATTACACTGATATTAGAAATTACCAATAGGATCACACACTCTAATTGGCAGATACTACAAATAAAATACTTCTATATTATTAGTTTAGCCTTTCATTGTTTAACCCTTCATTTGTTAAATAGAAGACTCTTCTATTTCAATATCACAAGGGCAGCTATATTTTCTATTTACGCCATATAGAAATGGACTAAACAAACCCAAATACTTTGCAGATAGTCTCAGCCCACTCATGTGTAAGAATATTTGATAATATAAATGTTCTTTTTGTATTCTTTTTATTTTACCTAAAAACTATTTTCTGCTGCATACTGATAGGATTTCTTCTTTTCTTTTGATTTGGGTTTTTTGGTTATGGAAGACTATGGAGACACACTAAAAATATTCTTGGAATATAAGAACTAGATCATTTTAATGGCTCTCATACTCTGGAAATAAATGGTACACATTATCCCTAAAACTTACATTTAATAATTAACTTTTCAATAACAGTTAAGAAATTGGCATGTGTATTACATAAAAATGTATATA
Source organism: Phataginus tricuspis (assembly GCA_029783875.1). NCBI lineage: Eukaryota > Metazoa > Chordata > Mammalia > Pholidota > Manidae > Phataginus > Phataginus tricuspis. Next base: position 4,214,555 of record JAQQAC010008719.1, on the reverse strand, counting down.
TTAAATTTATAAGATACCTGGAATTTCAATGGAAAGTTACATTCCTTATAAACAAATCTCTTTAGCTGGAAATTATGCAAACCAATAAGAATCCACACATGAATTTGAAAGTAAAAAGCAGGGAAGCATTTCAGACTTGTTTATACATGATCAAATTGTCTGTTTATAAAGACGATTACATTCTAGAAGAAGAATGTTGCAATTTTTCAATATCAATCCAGTGGAAATTGTAGAGCTTTAACTCATACCTATGAAACTATGCAACTTGTCGTCAAGAAATGAATTATTAAAAAAAAAAAGAATGTTTCTTCAAAGCCATATAGTGTCTAGATTAATGCTGCTCACGTCTTATTATCATTTACCAAAAAGTAAATAGCCTTCGGCATTTGATCAAGTAATTACTGAGTACTTATTATGTGCAAAATACTATTGTAGGTACTGTAGAATATAAAATAAAGTGAGTTTATAGAGCCTCTATTCTTTAAAGGCAGATAGAAAAGTGCAAAGTGTATTTGTATTTATTTATTTATACTCCACCATCACTCTAAGAAGACTGCAATGAAAGAGAAAAGAACTCTGCACAAGCCAACACAATATGTTGGACCCAAATAATTATTACTATTTGAGTGTTTTCACAAGCTCACTCTTTTATGCCCCTATTAAATGATGGCAGACTAACTAGGTTCTCAATTTTCCCAATCAAACCCACCCATTACCACTCTATACTCCCTGGAAACAGAGCACAAAGGATTCTGTTTCTGTTATGATACTCACGTTGGCAGAGTAAAATTTTACTTTCCCTTTTTCTCACATGGTACCACACCTATGGTACCCAAAAGATACGCATTAACCGCAATTCCCTCTAACTTAGGGAACAGAAAGTTGACTAGCCATCCTCTAGTATGTTCTAGATACTGTGTCAGCCAATTTTTCTGTTTTATCTCATTTAATTGTCAAAATATCCCAGTGAGGTACATTTATAACAGATGACAAAAGTGGATCAGGGAAGGAGTAGTGAATCTCTTAGTTAGTAGATTTGTTACCAGATAGTAAGTTAGGAATGGGTAGAACCATTATTATGTATGTTATTTTAGTTCCCAATCATATTAGTACAGTGAGAAGCACATAGGAGGTTCTTAGTTTTAAAATATTCATTAAACCAGGAATCCAAATGGAGGGGAAAGTGCAGGAGGAGATAAGGTATGGCGGATTGAAGACAGACACACTTTTTTTATCCCATTGAGAGTTCTAGTCTATGTTACCTGCCTTGAATCTGAGTGAGTTCAGTGGCTTGTTGCCCAACAAAATACAGCAGAAGTTAAGCCTGACCAGTTTCTAGGCTCAGACCTTAAAACTCTAATACATTTTATGACTTGTCTCTTGAAATGCTCTCTTCTGGGGAAACTAACACCAATCAGAAGTCTGAGTCCCTGAGACCTCCACTTCGGTAAGGATTCAGAGTAGTCATGTGCAGAGGAGATACCAAAGAAAGCGATACTGGTCAACGGCCAGTTGTTCTGCCATCCAAGGCCAGATTCCAGTTCTGAGTGTGAAGAAGTCGCCCTTTACATTCCAGACCCAGCAGGTGCCACCTGGCAAAGAAGTGAAGTGCAAAACATTAGTCTGCCTCAGCCATGTCCTGACATTTGAGCCACCGCAAATGAAACCCAGACACAATGGCACAGAGGCAAGCCACCCTCACTGTACCCTGCCCAAATTCTTGACCCACAGAATTGTGAGCTAGAATGTAGAGTTTTAAGGGATAGGCTTGGGCAAGATCGACTGTGTCTCCTCATCCCACCAACGTAGGTTTAATACTGATGCTGTCAATATTAAATGGGAAAAGTGGAAGAGAAAGACTACCCTACCTTTCCCCTCTCTTTAGGGAAGGGAGAGAAAGGCTGGATGAGGGAGTTAAGTTGTGACTGGCCATTGTCCAAATGTGTTTGGCTTGTATTAGATTATTAGCCTCAACTTCTTATGTGAGAATTCCTATAGATAAGTAGATAAATCACCCCAGAAGAGTCCATCTAAAACAGCTAATTATTCTCCAGCCTCTGCTCACACAATTCCTTCTTCAATATCTCGTTTGTTCCTCGATGACCCACAATAACAAGTGCAGGTCCTGGTTCCCTTTGTGTCCGGCATTTCAGGTAGAAGATACGATTGTGGGGCTAAACAAAGCAAGGAGATAAAAATCTGTCTGTGGGCTTGGGAGGCAACTATGGCCCAGGGGATTTGCAGCCAGACAGACTTGAGTTGCAGTCCAAAAGGTGTGACCTTTGGACACATGTCTGATACCAATCATTTCATCTGTAGAGAAAGACTGACCTAAATCATGGAGGTACGGTTAGGATTAAATAGCACAGCCAATAGAAAGGACTCACCTTCGCATACTGTAGCCTCTCAGTGTTAATCTACTTCCTTTCTCAGCCTTTCAGGCTAAAGAAACAGGCATCCAGAGTGGGCCTGTCTCTGTCTCCTTAAGGGAAGAACTCTATGAGGACTTCAAAATGTCTGGGGAAAAAAATGTGCTCTGTGGGCACCCATCAGAGTAATCGCTATTGTTAGGCAGACAAGCCAGACGGAGCTGTTTTCTGAGGTGATGTGTAGCCGTTTTATCTGACGATCAGGAACTCATTGTAAACATGCTCTCTTCCATATCCATTTAAATGTCAGAGTGTGCCCCAGGCTGTTAGCAAGAGACATGTTTCCTCTTTTTCCCTTGTATAAATAAGATTGAATACATAATCTTACTTAGTCTAAGTTATGTGATCCTCCTGTCCCACATCTTTATGTTTTAAGCCTTCTTTCTTTCTTTTTTTTTCTTTCCTTAAAAGGTATTCTCACTAAGGCAATTTAAATGATTTTAGGATCTTAAGATATATTTCTGTGGATTATACTGGAGACTGATAACTTTTGTTACAGTAGATTCACTTGGCCGCAGAGGACAGACACATTACCTTAAATAGTGGAAAATCATTTCAGAGATCAGTAAGGGAGGCAGGGAATTCAGGAAATGTGAGGGAGACCCATGTGACGGGGTCGTATGGAGACCGAAGCCAGACCCGAGCTGAGGCCGCAGCAACTGCACCTTCTTTCTTTTCTTCTGTGTTTGACTTTGCAATTACTTCCCTTATTCTTGCCATTGACCTCCTCACACTCAGCTCAGCATCTGCACAGAGCTGTACTGACTGCCTTTGTCTATTTCCTCATGACTTCAGATCACTTGCATTCTCTTTTCTATTTCTTGGCCTTTTTCTAGCAGCTTTCCCATTCAGCTGAATCTACCAATTATTTCACTCTTACTTTTTAAAGAGCAGTGATAAGATTGACTTCGCTTATTGGTAGTGTTGAGGTCTCGCTGCAAGGCCAAGACAGACCACAGTGGAGTCCAGGAAAAGGGCCAGAGCTGCAGCTTAGAGGTGAGCTGGGACAGTTGCACTTAAAAAAAAATGGTGGGTGGAGCGGGCAGCACGACTGGCGCATCTGACACAGTCTGAGATTTGAGGGGATACTCTTATCTACTTACTAACCAGAATAATGATTAGCTTCTCATTTCTGGTACTTTCTCTAGCCACCGCATACATGAGGTTTTCCTTACCCTCTCATTCCAAGACTGAGCCTTTCCCAGGTGCCGCCGCAGCATGTATAAGGTGTCCTTATAATTCCTGGGTGTCTCTTCCTTTGGACCATACATTAATTGAAGACAGTTTGTTATATTTATTATTAAATTCCTGTTAAGTATCTGCCACGTGGGAAGTATATTTATTTATTTATTTATTTATTTTAACCCTAATAAGTATAGAGGATAAAACATATTTGATGTGTTCATGTCTATGTAGTAAACGTTTAGGAGGTAGGATCACTTCACCATGTAAGTTCATATGTTTTGAAACCTCAACTCATTATCTGCCACAAAGGATAAGAAGCAATATTAAGTCTTATCACTATGGCATCTACCTCTACGATCTGTACTGAAAAACTGGGTAATAGAAGGGGCTCATTTTTAAATGATTACTTAAAAGTAATTGACTTTATGCAACCCTCTCTTGTGCACTTCCATATGTTCAAAACATTTTCTATATTATTTTAAAATGTGGAGCTTTTTATTTTTGACTGGTTCTGTCATTTCTCCTAACCAGATATTTGACAGAAAAAAGTTTCCTCAAGTTGGCATATTTTTCTCAGTTCAAAAATGTTCCAGTGACATTTTAGGCTAATTTTATTTTTACCAGTCAAAAATTGTCCTTTCCACTGAGGACATTTTATTGCTATAGAAGATTAACTGGAGGTGTCAAGAGCAAGAAAACATATCAGACATTTTGTAGTCTTTCTGTCAATGGGTCATTCATTTATTCAGTCATTCATGTGATTAGCTCATTCTTTTAGAATCAGGAGAGTCCTAATTTCCATTTTTCATATATTTAAATGAACTAATTACTGAGAGAACAGCCAGAGAATTTAGAACTCGACCTGGTGGAATAGCAAATGTGGAGGCAAAACATGACAGAACTTCTTTCTCTAAAATTGTCGAGGGTTCTTGATATGAATACCCAAGATGCTCTGGAACTACTAGTGAAAAGCAGAAGTTTCTTCTGCTGTCAAAGGCATATCTTTGTTGCTTTGTTTTACTGGGGTGTTGGCATTTGCGGGAATGCTCTGCTAGGGCTGAAATATTCAACCTAATTAGAATATTCATGAAAGGAAACTCTGCTATTCAAAGTGCAAAAATGAACGAAATAAGATCTGCCAGAAAACATAAATAACACTTTTATTTCTGTCTAATCCTTAAGAATAATGTATTTCCCTGTTGGAGCTGTTGGGAAATAAAATCTTATTGGCATAACACTAAGTGTTCTTGTCTTGCTGATAACCCTGTCACAAATAGAGAGAGCCTGTGTTGCCCACAGGAGAGGGACTGAATTCCAATTCCTCCACTGGGGTACAGCCAGGCTCTGACATCACTGTGCCAGGACTGCTGGGGGCCGCGAGAGGTAGGAAGACATAGAAGAAGCCCTAGACTCTGACTTTCTTTTAGTGTGTCATTTTCCTGCTTTTATGCTCTTTCCTCTAATATATTTACATCATAGTATGAATAATTATTACATTAACATATACCTTAAAATATTTAAAAAGGCAGCAGTTTAAAGAATGGTCTCAGAAGGAGATGCTGATTCCTCTGCTCTTAGTTGTCTTACTTCTCCCATCAAGTGTTCAGGATCTATGATCCAGGGGCTTTTGTGAAAATCCAGTATCTTACAGTCTGTTTCTTAGGCATGAGGTGGACATGCTAAGAACTAGTGCATTGTATTTTTGTCTCTCCTCAGATTCAATTTCACTAACCAAAAATTTGTTTGAAGATAAGGAAATATATAATCCTAAAATGTTAGGAGTATAACTATCATCTGGACATTTTTAATGTGTAACTTATGATATCAATAATATACAACTTCAAAACGTAGTAATCACATTACTATGTCTAGAGCAATTTTTCAAAGAAACACTCCTCTCTGTATGTATGGAATGTGCTGATTGATGCTTATTTTAAGAAATTTGTTAACCAAAATATAAGTTGGATAAAAATACATATAAGCAAAGTGTGGCTATCACCTGACATGATTATTTTACATTGATGTGACGATTTATAGCATCAGCCCTAAAATGAAAAGTAGTTGGAAAATTTGTTTCTTCTAAAAGTAACAATTTAGAGTTATTTTCATTCCTGGAGGTGTTTCCTTTTCATGTCCTTGTTTTACTTTAATCAGTGAAGGTTTACTGTATTGAAGTTTTTAGTGGTTCCCAGGTGCCACTGTCAGCACGACTTGAACATTAACTACTGCTCAGCTGATCACGTTCCTGCACGTGAAGATTTTTTTTTCTTTTCTGATTTTCACTGTGTTTTTCAAATAAGCCTTTACCAGGAACTTTACATCTGTAGAAAATTGAACACCTGTTTACATATGTGAAATATTAAATTTTCATTGTCTATTTGATAGTACGAGCCCTCCCAGAATTTTATTCTGAGTTGTGGGGTTCTGAGACTCTTTTTCTTCTTTCAGCTCCTTATCCTGATCTGAGAACACCTGTACACTGATTTAAGCGGTGACGGCGCGCAGATGGACTTCTCTCTCGGGCACTTGCCTTTACTGAACGTGCAAAGTAATCAGCTTGGAACGCTGGGAGCCGGCGTCACTGTTGTGAATACTGTACTGGTATGAGAATGTGGGTCTGGGCTTTAACTCAGTGTCATCCTGATTTACAAATTCCCTACAGTCCCACCCAGCAGAAGCATCAGAGAAGTTGTCCCTGCCTCTACTTGATTAGTTGAGAGCTACACTTGCATTTTTGTCAAAATAACTTTATACACGAACAAAAAGGAAGGGCAAGAATATGACCCCCTCTCTTTCTGGAGGGTAAGAAACTTTCCCCGATATCTTGAACTAGGTTGTTTTTGGTTCATTTAAATAATTTGTGAGAAGAATCAGTGTTTATGATGAGCCTTATTTACACAAGGGGCTTTCTTTACAGGACAGCTCCTTTTTTCATACTGTCATTTGCAAATGCCTTTTCCACTCTCTCTCTAGCTCTGATTATACTACGCGGTATAATCAGAGAACTGCCTCATTACTCTAGAATATCCAGTCTTCCCTCTTTCTCTCTTTCCTACACTCATATGCGCTGCTTTACTCTCTGGCAAAGGGCCAGGCTATTTTCAGACCCTCCAGTCTCCTTTGTTGCAAGCCATCTTCTCCCTTGCTTCTGACAACTGGCAAACTTTCCAAAATCGGTTTATGAATCAAGATTTCTAGAGATACTGTGTAATGAGCTGACCTATCTCAGATGTAGCCTTTTTTTTTTCTTTCCATGACATTTCCTGCACTAACATGTGGATATACTTTCATACAAAGGTATTTGTACGCAATGCCCAAACAGTTATTTTACCTCCTAATTTACAGAAAACACATATTTTTGGATGTTATTTATTTACTTTATCAACCACTCTTATGGTATGTTTTCTTTAAGTTAGGCTGCTTATTATTTTTCTGAACGTTGTCTGTGATTCTTCCACACCTCTGTGATTTTCTTTGCCCCAATTCCTTTTCCTAAGCACGAGAGTCTTCTGGCTTGCCTACCACAGTGTCTGTTCATCTTTTCATAATCCATTCTTTATCACGAGGTTCAGATGACTCCAAGATGTTTACCATTAGACCCGTCCTTTCCTTCTCTGGCCTCTCTGGCACTTTGCTGGCATTATCTATACAGCCTAAGAAATAAACATTCTCTCTCTGTGACCTCTTTCTTGACAGGATAGCGCCTGGGGAAATATGCCATGCCATCTTTGTATTCTTTATAGCACATAACACACAGTTTTTATGTCATAATACAATTTATCCTTGTCAAGAGCAAAACAGAAGACCATATAAAGTGTTAACCAAATGTCTAAGAATACCGTAGCTTCGGTTGGTGGAATTCAGAGGGTCAACGGAGACAATTCCTTCCAAAACCTTAGGCTTAAAACCTGGCTACCTTTGTGTAGCACACATCTGATAGGAGGTTCCGAAAATTGAAAAAAAATCTTCCATTTATAATATAATAATGTTTCAGATGGCTATTTTTGAGAGGCACATATTTTCAACTTCATGGAAGACATAGGCCTTTGTGTCAGCCAAATTTACACAAATTCTGTCATTTAAAATATCACTGAATAAACACAAGGATTTCCAAGGACTAAGGAACAGAATGCATGTCTTGCAAATAACATCTTATCATACAGAATATATATCTTATAAATTTAATTTGTATTTTTAAAATATTCATTTTATTTCTCGGCCTCCTTTTCCAAATGGAATACTAATATTGTGGATAAGCCCTCCTGTTGAATGCTTAACAATGAGAAAAATGTCTCTGACTCAGTGGCTTGTAGTCCATCGAGTGGTTAAATTTCACCAGAATTGCTTAGAAAAAAGATTTTGAACAAAGTACTCAGAGGATTTTTTAGATAGGCCAAGCCTGAGGGTTGAACTCTACTGCTTCAGAAGAATTTATGAAAACCATGCAAAACTTAGTGAATAGTATGATTACTTAATAAAAGCAGTATTAGCAGTGGCATTGTCGATGAATAAAGCTGAGCAGGCACGACCCAGGAAAAACTTGAATAAAAACTTAGAATAAAAAGTGTGAGACCTTTTAATGAAAAGCTAAGCACATTGGATATCTTTAAGCTGAGTTCACCCATATGGAAAATATGTACGTTGAATTTGAATAGTATGTAATATCCCTGAATATAAGTGGCACTTGATTTTTAAACTCAAATGGACTTTGATGGATTCCTTTATTCAGTTAGCTGCCAGGCACTGTTCTAGGCACAGGGAATACAACTGTGAATATTCATCTGTTTTACTTCATGAACTTCTAACAATTCCTGTATACATGGTCTACTGATGATATTGGGAGTCAGGCATTCCAGTATAAAGAGGGATAAATGCACACAGCACCGCAAGGAAATGGCATATGAGATACATCTGAAAAGAAAAAAATGCCTGATTTCCAAAGAAACAATAATGTGACATTTGAGAAACTTTCTGTAAACAATGAAATATTTCTAGACAAGTAAAACTAGGTTGTGATTAAAAGTTCTCTTTTGTACTTTTCTTTATTCCTATAAGTCATGAAGCCTCCTTATGCTCAAATACCCAAGTAATAGATCATTAGCTGTAACAATGTTTGTTCCTTTTCAATGCACTCCTATTTTAAGCATGACAGAGAATTAAGTGCCACATTACCAAGGAGTACAAATTAGTGCAGGTCAAGGATTTCAGGACAGTGTGAAAAGTTACTTTGATCACAAAGATTCTGTTAAATATTTAGAGAGAAAGGTGGATAGGGGTACACTTTACCATTTTTCCCTAAAGAAATCTGACATTTATCACCTTTATGTCCTGTTAGAAATGCGATCTTAATAAGAAAGAACTCTTCACAAGGCGGAAAGAATATTTTCTTCAATTAATGATCTGATTTAAGTTTGTATAAATATCAGGAAAAAGCATTCCAGCTTTCAATCTTTGTCAATTGGTGTGAATCTAATAAAATACTGTTGCAAAGCACCTCTACTGAACACAGTTTTAACTCTTAGGGGTTTTAGCATCTTCAAATGCTTCCATTTGGCACAGCTTTCCTCTGCATAAGGGATTTAGATTTAGTCCCAGACCAGTAAGTATAGAACCTAAATTAGACCAGTGGCTATATATATATATATATATATATATATATATATATATATATACACAGACATACATACTCTGTAGGAAGGTGAGAAATAGGGTAGAGGATGAGCTCTGAAATTTTATGAAGCACTGCATAGACTACCATGCAAAAGAAAATCTTGAGGATGTTTTCTCCTTAACGAGACAGTTTTGTCCTTAACAGACAAAAATCTGATGTTTATACATCTGTGATTCATTAATGACAATAAACTCATATTCTGTTCCTTTCTATTTTTCACACTTAGTAAAATACTTTAGTTCTTGTGAATGTAAATACATGCTGCTGACCAGTTATTAATCAGGGAAAGAAAAAGCATAAAATCAGAAAGCATGACAGTCTTGCTATAGATCTAGAATAGTTAATGCTAAAATACACACCAAGTTGAAAAAGACATTATGGGTATAACAGTAAAATCAACCAGAATTTATTTTTTATCACAGAATTAAATCTGATCACAATCTGGTTAAAAAGAATTTGGGAAAATTTGACATCACTTAAACATTGAGTACTTCAATTCACTGATACAGTTTCACTCTCCCTTTACTGAGATCTTCTTTAATGTTATAAAGTTTATACATTTTAATGTAAATATTTCATAATCTTTTGATAGATTCATTCCAGATTCTTGAAGCACTTCTAAATATTTACAAAACCAGCGATTCACTGCAGAATGTACTCATTCTCACTTGGAAAGAATTAACCACATAAACGTGAGACAAATGGCACAACTGCCTGCATCTCCACCAGTTGTACCAAGCAACACGGTGTGAAAGAATGTGATCACTGTCTTGTAAGGCAATTGCAAAGAAATTTGGGACTATACTTCAAACTTCCATACTTTTTTCCCTTGCTAACCTGATAGTATATAAAAACATCTAAACTGACCTGAGTCATTTTCATTTCAAAACCATAAAGCACTGGGAGACAATTACTCATTCACATATTCAATATAGAAAAATATATAAATGCTAGGAAAAATGCTTCTTGGAAATGTACTTAGGAATGAAAAAAAAACAAAAACAATACATTTACACTTTGTAGGGGACACATTATGTTTCACTAAGAATTTAAGAGACTTTTTTTTACAAAGTTTTTGGTACTTAATGTAGCCTTTAACTTTTGTATTTCAAATATACAAAACAGCCAGCAGTCAGCTTAAAATCTCCATCTGAGAATATTGACTCTAGCTTTAAAACCTCAAAATAGTAATTATTTCAAAACATTTTTGGTATTTACATAACAGTCGAGCTTTCGAAGTGTCTTTGCACATATAATCTCATTGCATATTCCCAAAAACCATGAGACATTTTTATTTCCATTGTGTAAATGAGAAATCTAAGGCTCATGAGGGTTGAATACCTTTTTACATAGTCAGTAAGAACTATAGCTAGAATTTGAATTAAATCACCTGATTGACTGTCCAGTGCATTTTGGATGACACCCTATTGCTCTGGCATGAGCCATGCAAATACTCAAAAACTAGTAATTTTAATAATTTGATTATTTGAACTTCTATTTGTATACAAAATTATATATGAATTATAAACATTAAGTAATAGAGAAGCAAAATGAAGTTAGTAAAATTCTCCAATTAATATCACACCACCCAGCCATAACATGTTAACATTTAGGTGAATTTTCTTATGGACTCAGTAACACGCCTATGCATGTATTAAAAAGTAGGATCACAATTCACATACTAATTTATGATCTGAGATGTAATAAAAGGCAGATACATTTGTCTGAATGCCAACTATTCCTCTGATCACCTGTATAGATATTTTCAAGGCAGTATACATGCACAGAAATTTTGTTGAGAAAAACTTAAATTTCCTAGGTTAGTAGGTGAGGGACTCACAGAATATTTAAGTATTTGTATAATTAGATGTTGCAATATGCCAAATTACAAAAGTAGATCTCTAAAAAGTGATCTAAAAGTGGATCTCTAATCTGATTTGAAAAGTGATAGGACAGGTCAGATCCATGAGTTGTGTTTCATATTCACTACACCATAAAGTATTAGCATTAATATTTATAGACATATTTAATGTGATTTTTTTTATAGCAGGAACCATGTTTACTTAAAATTTATATCATCCTACTTCAAGGATGACCAGAGTCCCAGTTAGTGAGGGACTCAGGACTTTCTCAAGATGTGGGACTATGAGGACTAAATTAGGGAATGTCTGGAACAAAACAGATGGCTAGTCACTTCACATACTTTTGCCTTACAGCCCTATCAACAGGGAAATAACTGTGATTTGGCTGGATGTACAAGGATAAAGATCTGCAGGCCATATCAGAACGAACAGAAACTATCAAGATAGTTCACAGGCAAAGATAGACTGTTGATCAGTCCAGGAAATAATTTCCTAGAGTTTTGTTATCTGGAGTTTCATGGAAGATCATAACTGGCCAAAGGATGATAACTCTTCTTGGGTCTTAAAGGTATAAGATTTATGCTTGGCACCTGATATTTATAGCAAATTAAACACTCCTTAAGATATCCCTAAAAGATACTTTTAGCCCTAAAAGTTTCTTTTAATCTGATGCTGTAACTAACATGTTCAAGCTCCCAATAAACTTTATGTATTTTCAGGGATTCATTGAAATGCATTAGAACATAAGAACTACATTTGTCTCTTTTCATAGGTGACATGATCATCACTTAAATAAAAAACCTAAAGAATCTACAAAAAAGCCCCTAGAATTAATAAGTAAGTTTAGCAGGATCACAAGATACAAGGTCAATATACAAAAATCAATTGCATATGTATATACTGGCAATAAACAAGTGAGATTCAAAATTTAAATAATAATAAAACCCTGTATGACACCAAAGAATGAAATTCTCAACACTATGGTCTGCATGTAAACCCTTTTCCCCAAATGCATGTGTTGATATCCTAACCCCCAAGGTGGTGATATTAGGAGGTAGGGCCTTTGGATGGTAATTAAGTCATGAAGGCAGAGCCCTCATTCCCTAAGTAAGACCACTAAGATATTTTGGCCTTTCGCATTATTACAAATTTATAAATTACTATGCACACACACACACAAACACGTTAAATTTTATCACAATCTGGTTAAAAAGAATTTGGGAAAATTTGACATCACTAAAACATTGAGTACTTCAATTCACTGATACAGTTTCACTCTCCCTTTACTGAGATCTTCTTTAATGTTATAAAGTTTATACATTTTAATGTAAATATTTCATTATCTTTTGATAGATTCATTCCTAAGTACATGATATTTTTATGTTATTTTAAATGTGATTTTTCTTTTATTTCTCACTTGTTCAGCTTGTATACAGAAATATAAGTATTTTTAGATATTGATTTTAAATCCTGTATACTTGGTTCTTGTGCGTACCTGTTACCAGGTTGAGGAGGTTACATGGCATTCTTACTTTACCAAGAAATTTTGTCATACGTAGATTATGAATTTCACCATACCCCTTTCCTACATAATATAATAATTTCATTGACTGAATATAAAATCTAAAGCTAACCCTGAGGCCCTGTGCAAACCACAAGTGAAACATGATATAATTTTATTTGTCTCTGCTGCTTTGGATTTTGGACTTATGGAAAAATACTGACTTGTAATCTTTTTAATATTGTTCTTACTATATTTTGACTCGTGATTAGACTGGCTTCATATAATGAATTACAAAATGTTCATATTTTCCTATGCTATGAAAGATTTTTACATACTATGGACAATATTTCTTCCTTAAATGTTTGGTGAAACTTAAGCAATGAGACCATCTGGTCAAGGAGGATCATTTTGTGAAGAGTTTTGCTCATTTGTTTGATTATACAAACTAAATTTATTTACTATTTTAATAGTTCTAGAATTATTCAGTTTTTAAATTTATACTTATATCAGTTTTAGTCGTTAAATTTTTAGTTCATTCATTTACATTTTCTAAGTTTTGGCGTGAACTGGTTCATAATACCCTATGGTCGTTTGGTTGGTTTAATATCTGCAACATCTTTAGCTGTGTGTCCTTTGTCTTTCCTGACTTTGGTTATTAGAAATTTCTCTCATATTTTTACTGTTCACTCATGCCAGAATTATCTCATTGTATTTAGACAATTCAAAATATGGATTTGGTTGACCGTTACCATTCTTTTCTATTTTATTAGTGTTATTTCTATGATTTTCTCCCCTCAATATTCCCCAGGTTTACTCAGCTACTCTAAATTTCATTTTCAAATTTTTTCTTTTTGCAATATGCATATTGTTGTATTTTTAGCTCATGCCACAAATTTATATATTATTTTTATTAGCATTCCATTGAAATTAATTTTTAATTTTTTAATTTTTTTCTTTGTTTTCAGTTGATTGCATTCTTTTACCACTACACCCCACTTCTCTACTAGTAATTTAGAAGCTATATACTGTTTTTATAATTTCAAAGTTTACCCTAATGAGTACAACATGCATAACTCTTCCTTATATACCCCTGATTATTCTGGTTGCACTATTAATTCAATTACACAAAATTGTGCCCTAGTATTTACCAAATAAATCTACCATTTCCTTTATTTTAAGCTTCTGATCTAGCTCTGACTTTTTTCAGTCTTACCTACCACAGCGCTGTGTGACGCTCCATCTTCTAGTCTAAACTCCTCACTGCTACGACCTGCTCTCTCTGTTGCTCACTCTTCATTCTACCTGAAATATTCTTATTTAATATTAAAAATGTAGTACTCTTATCATCTTCACTTCCCCGTTCCCAGGATGCCAATTTGTCATAGGTTTCCTTGGCCTCTCCAATCAAAAATTTAGTTTTTTTCCTTTCAACTTCTTGGCACTACATGGATAACTCAATTTCTATCTTACATGACCTTTATTTGAGTACACGTCATTTCAACTTTCCTATAGAACATGCATGATAATTTTTCGATCATCTTGGGCTTTCCCATCATGCTTGACCAATTGCCTTGCATGTTAAGTGCAGTGGAAATGTAGAAGAATTGACTGAATAAAGGAATAAGTGAATGAACGAAACGCTTGTTGCAGAATGAGGCCACATTGTCCTTGACTGATTAGAAATTGGCATCCATTCAGTGAAACTCTAAATTGTTTCCACAACAAAGTAGCATGCTTCATAGAGGTGACAATCAGGGATTGATCCCATTAAACTGGAACAGCACCTGTTCCCCTTTAACATATTTTCAGTGCATATAAAGCATACTTGATAATACAGGCTTTAATTGTTCTAAATTGGTTTGAGTCTACTGAAATAATAAATGAGGCAATTTTGTCTTCAAAGACAATGGACTTTAATGAGAATATTTCTGTATCTGGCAATTTGCAGTCATGATTTATTTATAGCAAGGCTTATGATTCATCATTACAATTTCTTTCAAATTTTGTAAGTAAAATCATCTCTATGAGTACCAGTGTCTTATTCTGGCAGCTGTTCTTCACTAGCTGATATTTTTTTGCAAGCTCTAAATTTAACATTAGCAGCTTTCAGCTTAATTTTTCTTTGTTTACATTTGGAACATGTTCACCGTATAAAAACAGTCTCATCATAAGAATGCAAGGAAGATATATAAAAATGCAGTTGTAACAGGGCCTGTTAGCAAACTTTAGTCTTCTCTGACCCCAGGTGAGCAAGATGATAGCAGCATTCATCCCAACCCTATGGAAAGAATCTATAAAAAGAAACGGGATCAAATTATTTTTTTCAAAAGGCTTATTGTGCCCAGCATGTTTCTTGGCCCATTGTACCCTAAGTGCTTCTTTAGAAACATTTGCTTTGTGAGGATTTAGCCACTTCCCAAAAGTTCTAAAGAATGACACTTGATCTTTTTTTTTTCTTTTTTTTTTTTTAATAATTTATTTTATTTTAGTATCATTAACCTACAATTACATGGGCAATACCGTGATGATTGA